>JAWWMN010000002.1:490830-525378 GCA_035047745.1 Catamblyrhynchus diadema | reverse complement strand
TTTTTTTTTTTTTTTTTTTTTTTTTTTTTTTTTGTTTTTTTTTTTGTTTTTTTTTTTGTTTTGTTTAAATTGGAAGGCTCTCAATAATTGGAAAGCTACCAGGTTGCCCTCAGGCAGAAAAGCACCACCAAGTCTCTAATATCATGCAAAGAACCAAGGGATATTTGGTGCCTCTCCCTAGCATACATTTGCTGCTACCCAAGGGTCTGGGCTCTTCATCTGCTCTTCTGTGGGCACAGGGGCATCTTCTGCTTCAAATTCTCCCAGTCACCCTCTGTGTGCACCAGGTCCAAGGTACTGGTGAAGTCTCAGACAGAAATGGAAAGTGGCCAACAAGCAGCAGCGACCTCCAGCCCTTCAAAGGGCTGATTGGTGCAGGAATGGTCACTTGTTTTGTTTTGCCAAATTCTCTTAGGATTCCTCATGAAAAATTAAAGTTTCTATCCCTTTGGCTTAAGCTGCTACACTTTAATAAGAAGAGTTGTTGTTCCTGGTTTGCTGATTTATAAGGTTTGAAGCACTTTTGCTTTGCATTCTGTTGCGTGTAAGCTGGCAGTGAGCTAGGAGGAATAATTTATAAATTATATGAATTTGTATAGATTAGCCAAGTGCCTACTGACTGAGAATATAGCAATGTCTAAATATTTAGATGAATTAAGCAGCAAGGAAAGATAAATATTCTTGAAAAGAACACATTTAGTAGGCCACTGAAGTATTACTAGGAATAAATAAAAACAAGCAAAGAAAAAAACATAAGAACACAGAGGAAAGGCGTAGCAGTATAATGAGGCAAACAAAAAATAGTTTGCATGTCTTTATTTATACCTCTCCCATCACTAAGTCTAAGTTTATGACCTCCAAAGTATAAAATACTGGTTAGGTGAACGATCTATATTACTTTTTTCAACTGAGCAGTTTGGGACACTCATTGTGTCTCTGTTGTCCACGTTAAAATAACTGCTTTACATTCCTGTCACTGCCTGCAGACAAATATACATTCCCATTTATATGTACACATCCATACACACACACAGGAAAGGATTATGTAGTGCAGCCACCCCTTACCTTGGAAAATAATAATGTTGGCATAGACTCCTGATTGTAACAATCTAGGAGAGGGGAAGAAGTATTGCTCTCATACTGAATAAACCAAAATCACAAAGGCTGGTTAGGCACAATTCTTTTAGTGTTTCCATAAGCTTTGCCCTGCTTTTGTGGTGAGGTTTTTTCCCCTTTTTCCTTAATGGGGAACAAACATCACCAGGCAACATGACACAGCAAGTGGGCATCTGTAGCATCCAAGTACCTCCTCCAGTATTGCTTTCAAACTTTCCTAAAGAAACTGATAAATCTAAATACTTCTCAAATTTCCACTTCTGGATGAAAGTAAGTTTGAAACATTAGGAAAGGGCTAAAAAATTGAATAAAAATATTAAACACAGGTGGAAAATATCTATTTCTCCAGTGATCATCTCATGGGATTTTTAGACAGATAATAAAATTATACTCTAAGAGTAAGAAGCACCACTTCAGTCTTTCAGAAGATTTGCATTTTACTGACATGAGTTCTTGTCTCTGTTAATTATGGAGGCCTGGGTGAGGTAATTAAATTAAGATGAAAAATAGGGTTTGGGTTATTATTTTAATTATTTGAGTAATGCGTACTTGGTATCGTTTACCTTTTAAAAAATATAGCCTAAAATCTCTAGAGAACAGCCTAATAGCTCTGAATAATCCTAGGGAGAGCTTGACTTCATATTAATTGATCTGCTGAATCACAAAATGGTTATTGCCTGCATATATTTAAAAATAGATTGTAGGATCTTAATCACTACTTTTAATCTTGAAATTGTTTCTTGAGGTAGTAAAGACTGCAGTTTTATGTGGTTTATGTCTTATCTTGTTACTTCTAAAAGTTATTAGATTCCTTCTCACAATAGTCTGGTTTGTTTTCTTAGTTTGATATTCTAGTATATTTTAAAGTATAATTACATAAAAGAGAATTAACAGTTTTGTATCATTTTGGAACACTTGCAACTATTTAAAATAATCCCATTGTTCTCATAAAATCATAATATTTCCATCAGATGTCCTCATTATGTGGAACATGTCAACGCTACTTTAAAAAATCTATATTTACTTTATTGTACAAACAAACAAAAATTCTAGCATAGAGAGCCAGCTAAACTAGAAGACATTTCAAGCAAAATGGTTCTTTCTCCTCTGGGCACAGCCTTATCCAATGCATTTCCCAGGTCATAATTTTTGAAGCAATTTACTGACAGAAGAAGTTAAAATAGTTATTTGACCTTTCTGGAGTAAGTGAATCTAAATTAAAGTATGAGCAATTACTACAGTATTTAAATTTTCCACCTTCCCTCACTGATTTCTCTCCTCCCTCTCAGTATGTTTATTAGCACTGGTTACTTGTTGCTTGTCTCAGAAATTAATTTTTAAATTTCAAAAATCAGCATAGAACAATTTTTATTTGAGCTGATGCTGTGAGGTGAATTTTAATACCAAGCATCATTAAGATTTCAGTCTCATTTCAAGGAAAGACAGTTCCACAGTCTGCAAGGAAGAACAGATTATTTCACAGATTAAAGACAAAGCCCAGAAGTATACATGATGACAGCTGCAAGAAAGCTAATATATTTTCAGTCTCTGCAAAACATTAGGTTTTCTCAGCTGAGTGATGGAGTGAGAAGTTATGGGGTTTGTATTATGTATGTTCTCAAAGCCATAACAAAGGCAGGCACATTTTTCTCCATGAACATGATCAGAAAACTTCCCATTCGATATGGAGCCCAGTCAATAAAAAGGGTAACTACTTATGGCATTCAAACCAATGGATGGAATTTCAGCCATAAATTAAACCCCCAACCTGCATTTTTAAGACTTTTGTAGAAGTGGCTTATATTGGCTCGCCTTTAAGGGGCAAGGCAGGCTACACCCTTAGAACAAAAAAATCCTGGATCTACTCAAGATGATGACAAACCTACCAAGCATGCAATGGTGTTCAAAGGAAGTTCATTATTATTGACACGAAAAGACAGAGACAGGCAAGGAAACCATATTCTTCAATTCCTTGTCTCATCTAAAAGCACTAAAGCCCAAGGAACCTCCTGTCTGTTTAATGTGTGCCATCAGCCAAAACAACAACCATCCATTTGAAGTTTTACTGACACTTGAAGTGCTGGTAAACCTCCATCTCCTGTCACTCCTTTATGAAATGGATTGGACAAGTCAGGCTGCAAGCCTTTAAAGATATTAGCTGAAAATCAAAATGGAAGGGAATTTTTTCTCACTCTTTGACATTTTCTCACATTAAAAGTAAATAGTATGATTCTTCTCTTACAGGGTAGCTGGTTTAACATTAAGTCTTGGAAAACTACAGCTCATCTCAAAACCAGCTACTTCACACCTACTTCTTTTTTAAGCCAATAAAATCAATTTGATCCTTTGTGGGCAATCAACTGCCTTAGGTTTTAGCTTTTATATTTTTCAGATTCTGTACTGCTTTAGTGTGTGGGTCTGAGCTTCATATGAGGGGATGGTGAGCTCTCTGCACAGAGTAGGGAGACAAAACAATTCCTTCTCCTGCTGGGGACAAATGATCCAAACCTCAGGCCCAAGAGTATGAACAAGATGGACTGAAGAGAGAAAAACAAGAAGGATGGGACTTCATGACCTAAAGCTATAATTGGACAATTAAATCCAATATGCAAATGGAGCAGAACTTATAAAAGTGAGAGACCAGTCATCAATTTTGTGACCATTTTGGTTCATCTTGGGTGTAGCCCCAAGGTGGATCCATTGAGGCCTTTTAATAAATTCCTACTTTATTCTTTAACTCTGTCCAGCCTCTGTTCTAGGTCAGACTGCACAAGGCATCAGTTCCCATCTTCCTGGAGCTACATACACCCAAGAATCTCCAAGAAAATGAGAACTGTTATTTGCATTGTGCTTTTAACACATGTTTTATGGTTTAGTAAGGTGTGTGCTTAACTAACACAAACCCCACAAACGTCTCAGTAAAATGTTTTGTGTTGGAATGTCTCGTAGAATAAGGGAAACAATCCTTTCTTGCACTTTGTAAAACCAACATGGTACATTATGTAAAACTACCTGCCTATAGAATTATAGAGGTCTTCACCTCTGGAAAATGCTAAATATTTGCAGTATTTCCATTTAGTGACAGGACTTGTGACAAAGAAACAAAGATGCATGATCCAGACCCTTCCTTAACTAGAAAATTGACTGGACTTCATAGACCCAGAAGGCAGCAACCAAGGTTGTCCAAGCCTCTCTGCAACATTTTGTTTAGAAATTTAGATTACATTGAGCTTTCTCACTGATATCTTTTGGGTTGTTTGAAAGGTGCATCTCCTGTATTCTTTGAAGGACTTTTCTGAAGCATCTTTCATATTGCTACCATGGGTTTGCTCTGGTGACATTTTTAGGAAGCAACTGGTCTTTAAGCAAAGGGAATTAAGAGACAGAAGTACTCAGTGCTGCTGTCTGAAGCTGCATGCAAGGGAAGTGTGAATTTCTCTAAGTTGATTGTTTCATTTATTCTGCTCTCCTTTTCCTATTTCCATACATTAAAAGGGTAAGGAATAGACTGCTCCATTTAGAAACCTCCTTCTCTTAGGAGTTAATTTTATCTCATTGTTCATGTTTATCAATAGATGCTTAAAAGAATCAGCTTTTTTTTTGTTTTTAAGTTACTGTTGCAAGTAATAGCAAACTGTTGGGAAGGGCAGTGAGGTGCAATGAAGCCCTGCACTGTGTGATGATAAAAGCATACTGAGCCATTGAAAAGCAATGGAGAGGAAATAAAATGGAACTCTACAAGATACCTACCAGGTGTCATCACCATTAAGTTAACATTATATTCAGTCTCTGTGAAACCCCTGATTTTGGAGACCACATTTTCTTCTAAGTATTTAGGGGTATTTTCTGTCCACTCATGTACAAAATTCCACTTCAAGTTAAGCTCTTTAGCTAGTATGCAAAATAAAAATTTTTCCTTGAAAATGCAATGAATTTTTTACCTAATTTGAATGTTTTCCAGTTCTGGGAATGTACAGCTATCTTTTCTCCAAGCATTGTTTGTGCCAGCCATCCTAGAAGGAACACGTTTTTGATTCACATCAGTTTTAGATAGATTACTGGGGTGATTTTCCTCCTCAGTTCATGAGTTCCAGCTGAAAAAGCATCACTTGCTAAGTGTAAGTATCACTTGCTATCTTTGGGTCATTTAGACTGCTTAGAGGCAGGGGAGAAAATACCTGGGGTTTGTTTTTTGATTTTTTTAGGGGAGGATTATGTGCCTGTACAAATAAAAGATTCTGCAGGATTGAGGAATCTGCGTTTACGGCAATAGGGATTTCATCACTAAAAATTCCCAACCAAAACCAAACCAAACAAACAAAAAACCCATGAAACAGTCTTCCATTACTGGTACATTTGGCAATTCAAAAGCACCAGGAAATTACCTCAGCTAGCCAGTAAATGATCTTTCCTACGGGGAAGGTGACAACTTGCAGAAGGCTCCAAAAGCCTTCCTGTCTGTGATCATTTGCTGCTCTATTTTCCTATCCTGCTCATAAATAGCTATTTTTACTTTTGCATTTCTCAGTTCAGTTTTCTCACACCACACACATTCAGTAAGATGGAATCACATCCAGCAACTTCTGATCATGGTCAGAATGATCATGATCAGAATTTACTGCTCAATCAGAATTTACCCTCAATTTACTGCTGCAATCATCATTTGTGTCAGACACCCTGCTACTCCAGATCATCTGGACTCCCTCCTCATGCCAAAATCTTCCTATTTCTTTGGTTTTCCTCTGTGGGAAGGAGCTGTAACACCTCTGAGCCCATGCAATTTCTCAACTTCTACAGTTCTTTCAGGTTATTGCTCCTTGAATTCTTTGGGTGCTAATAGATTAAATTTCTCTTGCCCCATCACAAGATGCTCTAATATTCTCAAAGGAAAGGAAAGATGCAGATAAAAATGACTCTCTAAGTAAATATGTACATGTGTAAATATGTAAAAATTATTCTCTAATATTTTTTTAACAAAAATGGTGAGAACAGATTCAAGTTGTAGTACTTTAGGGGCTATATTGCACTTGATAGCATGGCCAAACTTCTTGGGACTTGCCTTCAAAATGTAGATTTCTACTTCTGCAAATTGGGTCCAAAAAAGGTAACATGCAGGTCTATTTATTATTTTTCTGCTTCCTGTTTTGGGTTCTTATGGAGCTTATATCTATCTAAATAACTATTCAAGCAGACAGTAATTCAAGTACTCTCTAATTACTCGTGGAAGTTTGAACAAATAATTTGCAGTAATCTTCCACTTCCCAGTTTTCCAAATCTATAAAGGATGGCATGAAACCACTGCCTGAGGGCGTCACAAGGGGAGCTGCACACACAGTGAGTTAGTCAAGTATTTGCTTTCCAGGAAGGGAAGGTATGAACTGAAAATAAGAAAAGAAATCAATTTCAGTCTGGAGCTGCAGCTACTAAAAGCTGCAGATGTTGTGGTACCCTACAGCTGCTCTTGCCTCAGGGCCTTTCAGACCTACCTGAATGTCTGGGCCATGCACATCAAGATGACTTTGCTCACTTTGCACACCCCAGGGGAGCCCTGGCTCTGGAAATAGCACACTCACTTGTCCTCAGTGCAGGGTTCACCAGGTAATTACTCATATTCCAAGAATCATGAATGCACAGCTAACAAAGTAGGACTTGTCCTCTGGCACTCACACGAGTTCTTCACCACTTAATAACCGAGGACATGATACAGAAAGTCACTTTTCAAGGTTAGTCTCATATTTTAAGTGTCCTGCTGATAAGGCTGGGCTCTGTGGCCAGGTCAGGAGACATTGACTTGAGTTGAAACATCAAGAAAATGAGCAACACAAATGCTAATAATCTTTTGTTTCTGTTCTGCAACTAAACAGCTTTATGAACAAATCCTGTAAAGGTAAACAGATCACAACCTTTTAAAAGAATCATAAATAACATCCAGAAAAATCTGCTGGTTAAATGCAGTTTGCTTATAGATAGGCATGTATATTATACACACATAACACCATGTTTATGTTGGATTTCATGTGTACATATTTATAAAGTAAATCAACTATAGGAACATAAATTATCAAAGGCATCATTCTACAGTCCGCATAATCTCAAGACAACTTCCCACTTTAGACCCAGTTTTGAAAGAAGAAAACCAAGAGTATGGAAAGTCTTTTTGCCCATTAATCCCTCCTTGGAAGATAAACCACCAATCAATATTTTTTACAGCCTGTTCTGTTATTTCACACCCAGTCACTGCTCTAATTATGGGCAGGAACGAAGCACTGTGCTGTTGAGTTTAAACCTACTCAGAAATCCTATTTTTAAGCAGTCATACAGAAAAATGTAATCTGTCCTTTGCCTCTTGGTTTTGTAAAATCACTGTCATTACACTGAATAACAGAGTTAAGTTCTCCCCATAAGATCATGGAGTAATGATCTTAGGGATTTTGAATATTATGGTTGCATTTAACTTCTACATCCATCCTGTCAGACTTTTGCAGCTGACAGTCAAATACCATATTTCAAGCCTCTAAAGCAGGTTCCTCCAGCAAAACAATAAGTGTAGGAACTAAAATTATTTAGTAAGTGGAGAAGAAATTCTGTGCCAAATTTCTGGTGCTGTAACTGTGGTGAGTACCAGTGCGTACCAAGAGAATTCAGGCCTTATTTCCCCCAAAACCAGGGACAGCCAGACATTAAGTCTGACAATAACATAAGACAATCTCTCAGGCATGTTGTGCTGTGGCTAAGCTCTTGATAAAAGGTTCTAGAAGCCCTGTAAGAATTGCATTTTAAAGTCCAGTTGGTTACAGAACAGCCAGAAGCACCAGTGAAAGCTTCCCCATTGTTTCCCTGTGCCTTTTTTGCAGCCAGACTTTGAGAGGTCAGTTTCTGATAAAACTGTAGAAGACAGGAGAGTTAATGACTCACATCTGTGATTTTAAATTATTCAGTTACCACTTGAGCACTAACCAGAGGCACAATAAACAGCAGCTAATAGGAGTCATGCATGTTTCATAAAGGGAAACTGTACACTCTGGAGTGTATTACATCCAGCTCTGAAAACACTCACAGTGTTTTCAACATCATTTAAGGCCAGTTCTTCCTACTGTTGCTTTAACTTTCTGCAGTGGTTTGAATCAGAGTTTTATTAAGCTACAGGAAACAGATTGCAATCTATTAAAAAAATATTTTCTTTTCAAGTCATATAGACAGGGGGAAATCTTCTATGGATGGGTTGGCTCAGTTTCCCTGTGCCCTGTGCAATCCACCTTTGCAGGGGCTGCAGAGAGCAGCTGCAGCCACATGTGCTTCACATTCTGCTGAGACATCCAAAAGACTGAATACTCTCCAAGAGCCAGACACACCCACCAGGAACAGGAGGGTGGCACCAGATTGCAGAGACTGCACACTGCAATCAAAGCCTTTCCTTGCTGGATTCCTGGCAGCAGTCATATGCTCAGCCAGCATTTGCACCCTTCAGCAGGCAGCTTCTCATATTGTCAGCAGAGTTTGAACATGACCAAAGCACCTTTTTCCACTGTTTGGAAAGGAGTCTGCTATAGAAATACTGAACAGACACCCAGAAGAAGGAAGAAAGTAGGAAGTACTGGAGGGAACATTAGAAATACTTTTAGGCAGGTAATCTTAAGAGCCTGGGTCCCTCCTAGTACCTTCTTTAATTCAGTTATGACAGAAAACCTGAACAAAGCTCACTTCAATTGTTCTTCAGTTATCCAGGAGAACTTTCTGCTGAGCTTACCTGCAGAGAAGTCTCTCCTGTTGGTAGTATTAATAATAGCAAAGCTTGTGAGACAGAATATCAAAGAAAAAAGGTGGGATGAAATGATAAAGCTCAAACCTTCACAGAAGTGTTTGGCATGAAGTAACAGTCTGCTAAATCATAACTGAAGATGAAAAGAAAATTTTACTCTAAACAAGTGCATCATGAACACCTCTGAAAGATGGGGAGAGGCACTGCTAGGGTATAGCCTTAGGCTACTAACTCCCATTCTAATCTGGACCTGGCAAAGGCAATATTTGCATAACTCTGCTACACTGAGTCTGCAGCTCACCGAGCTGTTTGCCACCTCCTTACACTTCTCATCTTTTTCTCCTGTAATTGGTTCCCTACCCTTGACCTGGGGAGACGGTGCCATGTAACAACACTCTGCCAGCAGAATATTTGTACCTCTGAGGGATTAATGGCACTGTGCTCTCTATAAAAACGTCTCTATTGAACCAACACGGCTGCTCTTATAGCTCAATTACAGAGCAGTCATCCAGGAATTGAAGATGACTTCTGAGGCAGGAGAACTCATGTCCCTCCAGAAATGATACTTTTTCACCAGCTGTGAAGCCATGACCCCTCAGGATCCAAGTCATTAAAAGAGCCTGACTATCAGAGGATCTGCCATCTGATTACTGCAGTCTGTCTTCAAAAGAGCTCTTCATTCGCAAAGGTATTAGCGGGGAGTTAAAGTGCCATCAATTTCTCTCTGCTATTTCTTGGATACCTGTTTCCTCTCTTCCAGCTAATAAGGTTAAAGAAGGAGAGATTGTCAGCCAAGCCAGAGTAAATTAAAAGTGAAACTTCTTAGTCATTGTTATTCCTCAGTTTCTGATAAAATTTGCCGTCTCCTTTTTGAGGTTTCACTTTAAATGAATGACACCGAAGTTTTAGAGAAATAAAACACTTGAAACCCTCACCCTAACCTTTCCCTCAAACAAATGTCTACAAATATCCATGAAAGAGGCCATTTCTGATAACGGAATGTGCTGCTTTCACAGTGAGAACTTCAAAGGCTCCAGCAAGTGGCACTATTCTGGAAGCCCCCACAGTTTTCCTTTGTGTTAGTTCCTCATGGATTCCTCATTATCTTTCAACACAGCCATTTCTAATTTTGGCAGGTTCACCAATGACCAGCAACAACAAAGTCCCTGTTTTTAACCTATTTCCATGATGCATCTGTCCAGAACCAAGGTCCCCATAACTGCAGTAGCACAGAGATTGGGAGACATGCAACACCCTGTGCCTGAACACTCCCCTCTTCATTTCCCCAGCTCATTCTCAGGAAAACAAGAGGTCCACAGGGAGAAGAAGCAGCAAGTCACCCTTTCACTAACTCCAGCCATAAAGAGAGAGGCATCCACATGGCAATTGACACACTGAATTATATTTTATAAGTCAATTCACAGCTAAGCACCTCCTCTTTTATGAAGATACATGTCTCTCTTCAAAGTTTCATAAGCTCCAGCTGGCTTTAAAATCTTTACATGTAAATTAAATGTACGCTTTTTCCCACAGGTTTCAGGTGGGAGTAGCCAGTCCATACAGTGGAACAATGACTGCCTTGGTTTCTGGTTCTTCTGAAGAGCTGAAAAACCTGTTTACTAGATTTGAGTTTGGAACCCTCACGGCTCCTTCCCAAATATGCAGAACAGAATTTTCCCTGAGACGTCTCTGCTGAGTTTAGACCTCAGCAAAACAATCTTGTTAAACAAACAAACAAAGGAAACAACAAAAGAACCACCACCACCACAATACCACAAACCACTGAGACACTGCAAAATGCTTTACTCCATTAAGTAAACAGTTTAGGAAGTTGGGCAAAGGAGAAATGTCCTTTACTCCTAGAAATTTTGCTTATGTAAATAACAATAGATACGGAAGGCCAGAAATTTCCTGAATGTAATTTTATTCATTTCTTCATGATATCCAGTCAGGTGAACCATTATTTACTACAGTGATAATAAACCCAGGTTATTGCCTAAAGAGATGGAATAGTGTTGTACTCTGCCTACAAAAAATCTGAACTTCTTTTGGACTCGTTCTGACAACAGAGAGGGAGAGATAAATATTTATTCTGCATTAAAAGTCAGTTTTGAGATCATGAGGCTATCACAGCATTGTAAAAAAACAGAAGTGACATAGCCAGAGATGTGATTAATATTCTTATTAGGATGGATGTACTACCACTGCCATAGCAATGGAAAGAGAAATCAAAATTTCCATAGTAATTAATGAAACAATGAAGAGGCTTGAAAGCTATAAGTAGTAAAAGAAGAAAAACATGCACAACTAAAAATGGAGATGAAAAACAATCTAAACAGAGCTCAAATTAAATAAAAATGTCCCATGTTAATAATAACAATAAAATTGAATACAAGTGCAAAGGCAGAAAAAAGCCAGAGGAGTAAGATCTCCTCAAGACCAGAGAAGGAAGCTCTGCAAAGAGGTATTACCCAACTCCTGAAGGTAAAATAATCTGAGTCAATGAACCTGATGGAGCTGATACATGCTTTTGCACACTCAGTAATAAGCACTGAAATAAATATTTAAAAACATAGTATTGTTAAAATTCCTAAAATCTAAGTATCACTTTTAAAAGATCTGAAAAGGGTTTGGGTAATATTTTTCAGCTCAAATGTATGGAAATGGAAATTCTTGGTTATAAAGTAATAAAAGATATAGATACGAAAGTAATTTTTTTTTATAAAATGTAATGCTAGGTAATGAATATACACCAGCTTGGACTGAGCAAGCAGAAGAATTCCCCAATTAAAGACCAGAAGTCAGAAATTACCTGTGGTTTGATACCACCTCTTTTTGTCATTTTGTCAGTCAGCTGGATGCCCTTGAGGAGAACAAGATCTCAGCTATGCAGATTAATCAGTGGAAAACCTTAACCTAGAGATGTCATAAAGTATGACTCAGTGGTTTCATATGTCATATTCATAGATAGTGCCATAGGATTCCTTAACTTACACATTTCCAATAAACACTATGAAGCAGCAGATATTTTCAGCTATTTTAATATTTTCATGTATTGTTAAAACCATAACTTCATTCTCTATGCAATTCTCAACATTTAACTTCAAGGGTAAAAAATTTGAAGTAAGTAAAAGTAAGTAAAATTTTGTTCCAGGGAGGTCCACTACAATAATGACCAATTTCATTGTGGATAAATCAAATAATTTGTGATTAACTTAACCCCCACTTTGTCCATTCTTAAAAATTTTTTAATAGACATAAAATTAAATCAGCCCTTAAACAGTAAAAACCTTATATTTGTTTTTAAGGTACAAAGTACTGATCTCAAACTTGATTCCTTCCAAGTAGGAACCATGCACCACCAACCCACATTGCTCACTGCGGAAAATCTGCTACAGCTGTTTTCTTAACTTCAAACCTTCTGTTAAAAAGTGTAAACAAACCCTGCCCTTTAGTCTCCAAGGGGCAAATTCCACCAAACTCTCCTTTTTTCATCCCTACATCAAAAGCATGTATGCTGCTAAGATTCCAATTAATCTTTAAGAGCTCCTACCATCTATTTTGAATTCACATACCTTAAAGGAAAAACTACCATGAATCAAGTCTACTGCTAATTATGACCCATAGTATAATGCTTTCCTCCTCTGTCTAACATAAACTTTGCAATATCCATTATCACTGTAAATTATTTACTGCAGAGCTGCTGAACAAAAACCAGGCTTATTGGAAATTCTGTTGCTACACAAAATAGCCTTACAATACATTACACCTTCCTACTTCTATTAGACTTATTACTTCATATTTCAAGCAGAAGTAAATATTCCCCTTGTGGGAGACTACTGTCTATTTGTGTAAGACTTAATGACACAAGGTAAATGGTGCTGTTGGTTTGAGTTAGACATGCAATACACTTCAATAATGCGCTATTTCCCTCTGTATATGATGCAATCCTAAAGAAAACATGATTAGAAAACCCATTTGTGCTTGAAATTTCCTGTGATTGTTTTAAAGGCTATAGCTCAGATCAACACTGTAGTGTTCTTCCTTCATCAGTTTCCATTATCAGTTTGGTTCAGAGAAATCCTGTCCCAGGAGGTTTCCTAAACAGATTTTAAGTGGATATAATGCTCTGGTTACAAAAGAAAAGCAAACAAACCCTACTGATTCAATACATCCTGAAAGACACTTAACATGAGTAATAAGTAATAAGTACTGCATTCAAAGATCTTTTTTTTCATATTTTCATTACAATACATATTATTTCCTCAAAGAAAACAAGCAAAATATTACTATGAGTAAAGACTTTTCAGATCTTGACAATAAATTAAATTTTCTCAAGACCTTTCCTTTTTATTAGGAAGTCTAAAACCAGGAGGATGTATCCAATATCATCTGGTCTTTCCTTGCCACTGCTCATTTCCCAACATCTATAGCAAAAAATATTTTCTTGGCTTTCAATATTCAGTGTTCTGTTAAAAAAAGAAAGTGCAGCACTGAAGGAAACATACAAAAAAGGACCATTGCTAATTAATGGACAAGTCACTTTTCAAGGAACCCCATGGAAGAACCCCAAAGTGACAATCCCTGTGTGTATTACTCTTTGTTCATGCAGAGGGTGGTGGGATGAGACAGCAGAGCAGAAACTCCAGAAAACAAATGAATCCTCCAAGCTGTGCCCTGATCCAAGTGCAGTCAATAAGCTCCATGAACTGAGGGCTCTCTGCAAAGCAATCATTTTCCTCCCAGCACCTCCAATAGATATTTAACCCTGAAAGGTTAACAGACTATATGCTGCTTTAAAAAGTCCATTCAAAAAGAGCTCTTCATTATTTCTATTCCCCCCACTCCCATAAGCACTAATTCCTATTCAAGACAGGATTTTATCTTAACAATATGTGAACAAGAGATGTTTATTATTTTCCAGTCTCTCATTCTGGTGCTGAACTTCACCTAGCAGATTTGTCCTCACATTTATTCTGTCAATAAATAATTTATTTCTCTATTTATTCATGCATTTTTCACTCCAGGACACAAAGCAGGAAGGAATAAGGACTTTAAGCATTTTAGAATGCTCAAATTGCATAGACAAGCAAAATGTGTGCTGTTGGCATATCACTGCCTGTGAGTCACTGCTTGAGGAAGTAACAGGATGAAGTCAAGAACACAACACAGCTGCTCTGCCCAACCATATCCTGGCAAAGTTCATCACCAAAGTCACAAGAAAAGAAACCGTCTCTGACAAACAGTTGATAGAAATGCTGTTAAATGGGATTAATCTGTCCTGGGCCACGTTTACAGTCTCCTGACAAAATTAGAAAAAAAACCCCTGGCCTGGACCAGAACAAGGGAATATCTAATTCTGTGCCCTGTCCCTATTGCCAGCAGGAAGTTATAAATGTGTGACAAGTACTTATGGTACCTCCCCAAATCCAGTCCCAAATACCAGCTATTTTCAGCTAAGCAACTGTATAAACCTGTCATTCACTCACCTATCAGCCACCAGGGGAACAAAAAATCTGAACCAAAAACCCACACATCAAAAGGAAAAAAAAATTACAACCAAAACCACACGATGCACATGTGTATAAAGTTAGAATGAACTCTTAGCTTCTCTTAGAAATACTTTAAAAAATACCAACTTTACTTCTTTGGGACAGAGGGAGGCCAGTTTGAGCTTCCCAAGAGCTGCAGCTCTTCCGGATCCAACTGTTCCCAGTTTTTCAAGCACAACACATTGGAATCAACCTCACACCACTGGCTTTTGATGTATAGCAGAATAAATTCTTATGCACAGTCTCTCACTGCCTGCTCAGGGCTGCTTTCTACCTGTGTGAGAGTAACAGGGACTCCAACCTTGACAAAACACCATTTGTAGATGGCATTAAGGTCACCCAAAAAATGATAATTCACTCCGATACTTCTTCATACACTGCTTTTTTAGGGATATGTAGCTCACTTTTGCAGCATCAAAATGTAGCAGCAGCCCTCTCATTAGAGGGTAGAAATGAGCCAAGACACAGACTTCTTGTTTATCACAGTATGAAAGGGGTCCTGGTTTATTCCTCTTTACAATTCAGTTATCCTGACTACTCAAACTATTCAAAAATACCCATCCATCTATTCACTGACTCTGCCTGCAGCCAGCTCCCGCTCTTGGTTTCCCTGGCAGACGCTGAGTGCAGGTATTTCCTGCTACCCTATGATTGCAGGTTTTAGTGTGCAGACTCTCAATGCAGGCTGCTCCAGCTGCAGACCCAGACTGACTTCACAGCAGTTTTGAAAGATAATAAGGTTGTGTAATGTAATAGAAGCTAATTTCCAGATTTCCTAAGACTTGAAGGATAATTTGCAGCAGAGCAAGCGATGCAGCTCCTGTTTTCAAGGATGCTTTGCCAGCGTGAGAAGTCAGGCAAGCACTTTATTGTCACACAAACCAGGCTGTGTTTCTGCCCAATCCTTCTTCATCTCCTTCCTCAGGAGCTTTCCTCTAGATCTTCAGGTTCTCCCCTGACCAGCCAGCCCCAGCCCTTTATCACATTTATCTTACTTAGTCACACTGTAACCCATTAAGGGGAAGGCTGTCCTTTGGTAATTAGTACAGCTGTGACTTATCAAGGTCCTCTGGAATCCCTTCTTCTACACCTGACAGCAGAAGAATCTCAGAAGTTTGAGTTTTGGGAAGCATCTTGCAGAGCTGCTGAGTGATGGGCTTGCTCTGGGCTGCTCAGTGTTTCCCTGCTCCTCGGGAGGGTTTGCAGTGCTCCCCTTCAGCACTGAGAGGCAGAAGATAAAGGCACACTCACAGGGTGATGTCATAATGTTAATTTATTTAAACTCGTCCTTCTAGAAATGCTGCAACTCTGTTATTAAAAGAAAAAGGGGGAATTGTAGGGCAATAGAATATAAGAAAATAGTGTAGAAAGTAATCTTACCCCTAGGGAGTTGCACCTGGGCCAATTATCAAAGATTAGGAACAGGCCTGACTTTAACAGGCCACAGCTGTAAGCAATGAGCAGAAGAGTGCTATAAAAGAGTGGGGTGGCTGGGTGAGAAGGGAACTGGAGTCAGCTGGCTGCTTTGTGAAGAAGAAAGAGTCAGTGCTCTGAGGAGCTGCCCACAAGAAACACCAAGAAGGTATGAAACCTTTGAGATAAGGAGACAGCAGTATGGAACCCCTGCAGTAAGATGGCAACAGGGAGGGGTGTGCAGGGATGGAGGGCATTGCTGGGCAGAGCAGTGTGGTGCTGTGTGGGGCTCCTGAAGGCCTGGCAGCACAGCCCTGCATTCCTTCTGCAGCAAAATGGTGTCTGACTGCCTAGCTGCCAGGCTTCAGTCCTTCCCTGCTCTGCAGAAGGGGCTGTGCAGCTCTGTGCCTGTCAGGAGCTCCCAGAAGGGCTGTGGGGTGGCTGTGTCTCTGTGCAGGGGGATTTTCCCCAGAAGTGCCAGGGGAGCACTGCAGTGTGGCCCTACCCCAGAATAATGGGGTTTCCAGGAGGGGTTTGCTGTAACATTTGCCATGCAGTGAGTTGCATCACTTGCCAGGGTGTGTTTTGTCCTTGGCTGGCAAGAGGCAAAGTGGCCTCCAGGTAATTGCAGACAAGGAAACTGAGCACATTTATTTATGTGTTCCTGATTACCCTCCCAGGATCTTACCTGATAGAAAATAAAACATGGACAGCAGAGGTGTCAGAGCTGTGCATGCCACACTGATGCCCTGAGAAGGCTGACCTAGAGCAGAGGCCAGACAGAGTTAAAGAATAAAGTAGGGATTTATTAAAAGGCCTCAATGGATCCACCTCGGGCAGCACAGGAGCCCAGCCAGGGCTGCACCCAAGATGAACCAAAATGGTCACAAAATGGACAACTGGTCACAGGGTCTCTCACTTTTATAAGTTCTGGTCCATTTGCATATTGGAGTTATTGTCCAATTATAGCTTTAGGTTGTGAAGTCCCATCCTTCTTGTTTTTCTCTCTTCAGTCCACAATATTTATGCTCTTGGGCCTGAAATTTAGGTGGTTGTCCTTGGTTCCAAACTAGGAAAGGAATTGTTTTGTCTCCCTACTCTGTGAAGAGAGCTCACCATCCCCTAATATGGAGCTCAGAATTAGACACTAAAGCAGCACAGAATGTGAAAAATATAAAAGCTAAAACCTGAGGCATCATCTTCACTTCCCATATCCAGCAAGGATCTGTCAACAGGAAAAGGTCATGTGGAGAAAGCACACCTTTTAATAGAGAAGGTGATTGCATTGCCAGCAGGTCGGGGGAAGTGATCCTGCCCCTCTGTCATGATTTCTGGGGGCCTGGATCTGGAGAGTCTTCAGTACAAGACAACTACATGGAATTTACTTGGGATAAAACCTGGATATTTTAGACTTTTATAAATAATAAGCATTGCGAGCTCCCTGGCAAAATCCCAGTGTTGTCTATTGGATCATTGTGAAGAAAAAGAAATTTGGCAAAAGGACCAAGTCAGCTGTCAGCAGCTTGTCCCTGAGCTCTGCTGTTAGTTGTGGTGCCTCACTGTAGTTTGTTTGCAATAATTCCAGCTGTACTGCCAGGGTAGCCTTTAAACAGAGCTGCTGCTGTTGTCACAACTGTTATTGTTCAAGAACTGCATTTTTCAATTAGGGGGGATATATGAGATATATCATCTGTTACCATCTCTTTTAATGATAACAACAGATACAATAATTAGTCCAGTGTATGAAATTCAAGATATTTAAATAATTATAGTGTAATCAAGTCAAAATTACTGATGTCTTTATTTGAGGCTAGATTATGTGGAAAACACCACAGGAAAATAAATGCTTTGTAATCTACAAGGCACCAGTATTTGATAGCACATTTGCATATATAACATCAAGTAAGTTTGGTTTATGCCTTCAAAAGATTTAAAATATAAATAACAGTCATGAGGCCAGGTTTCAGAGGCTTGGTATGACAGCAACTCCTTTGTGGTTCAGTTTACTGGCACCTCTCTGCTTGTTTGGTATGGTGGATTTGCAGCATAAAGGTGAATTTAATGGTGCTCAACAGGGTGGCTCAGAAACATCTGCATTCTAAATGCCCATTTATTGGACTTTTTTTGGAAAAAAAAATCGGTTTTTTCAGTTGTGTAATTCTTTACCTTCAACAGCAGGTGCTGACTCACCAAGCCAGAGGAGGGCACAGTTCAGAGATCTGGCAGAATTACAGCTGGTGGGTTTCAGGCACTGCCTGTGTCAAGGGGGAGCTGGAATTAGCTGTTTGTTTATGTGTGTGAAAAGGATGGTAAGGAAGTATTTTTATCATTTGCCTTTACTGCAGGAGCTTATAAAAGCTATGTTTATATTTTATTTTCCTATGGGATGTAATTCCCCAAAGCAATGTGAAGTATTGGTGACAAAACCTCAGTTTTAGAGCTGGGCTCTGAATTCTGAAGGGGGCTCCTGAGAGAAGGTGCCAATACCTTTGGTGGGCAAGTCAAACACCGAGCCTGTGCTGGTGGCTGCATTTAAAGATGCATTTAAAATTAACACTTCTTTCCAACTTGCCTCTACAAACAGCAACGCTTGACCCTCAAGAAGGTAGCAGGCGTCTCATGATTTATTGCAGACTAAAGTTCATTCTTTTACCTGACAGAAAAACATTGGCAAGTGCAAAGGGACCGATTCAGAGGGAACTGACTCCATTAACTGCAATTTCTAATCCCCTTTTCCACATCAGCAGTGAATTTACCTTTTCTCTGGGTTTGACATCAAGTATCTTTAGTGTCCTGAAGGTCACAAGTGTTTCTCCAGCCCCATGAGTGCAATAACCAACAAGAAGAATAATCCATGCAGGATTTTCTTTCCATTATGTGGGTGATACTGGGAAAACAGGAGACTTCTTTACTTCCAGTGTGATTAATTTAATGTGCAATTTATTTTATAGTTATTTATTACTAAAAAATAATTGCAGGACAGAACAAATACTAGTTTTACGGTAAAGACAATGAAAACAAACAGGAAAGCAATTTCAGGAGCTGAGATGAGGTTTTAAAACAGGATGTTTCTGTGTTTGGGGAATTTAGTTTGTTTTACATGAAGATCTCTCTGATGGACACCCCCCCTGCCACCTCTAGTCCTTTGGAAGCAAGAGGAATAACTAGATTTCTCACACAGAGACATTCTTCAGCTTTAACGAGATGCAAGCCTACTTCCAGAAAGCTTTGAATTGCTAAGAGGTAAATTGATGAAATTTATCCCATATGCCCCTTTCAGCAGATTAGGAAATGAATCCCCTGGTTTTGGTCTATCACACACAGTTGAGACCTGACCTTTTAATGAGATTTATCAATAGAGTTTCATAATTTCTACTCATAATTTATTTATTTCACTGTTTTACTTAATTTGATTTGTGAATCTATTAATTTTTTTTTCCTCTTGCTTTAAACTCATGGTTTTTGTATTCCGTTTTTCAAGTGCTTCAGTAGTAACTTCTGTTATCCTTGACATTTCTGTGTCACCATAATATTAACTGCTGCAGTGGGAAACTTAATCCTCTAATCTGTCTAGCTCAGATGCATTGTTCATATGGAGACATTTTCTAATTCAGTGTATTTATTAACAGTTCTGAACACTCTGTTGGTGTTGGCATCTGCAATAGGAGCAGTTTTATGAGTGGAAACTGTGGTCAAAGAGTGGTCTGATGTCTGGTTCCAGCGGCTGGAATGGCAGTGCTGGTCCCTATGACTGTGGGATTCATCTCTCTGGTGTAAGGTGCACATCAATGTACAAATACACAGATATGCGTGTGTGTGTGTATCCAGGCTGCGAGTTTGTCAACTCTTCTATTGGAAGGCAGAGCTGAATATAAACCCAAACTTTCCTAAGCTTTCCTAGGAATCCTAAAAATCATTTGTGATAGCTGTTCAAGAAAACAAACCATTCTGGGAGTTTCAGACTTTCAGATGAGTGTTCAGTTTTCTGTAGAAACAATTTTTTCTGTGATTTTTTTTCCCCAGAACCTCAGGTTTAGGGGATGTAGCATTTCTGACCACTCTTATAATTTAATTACTTTATTTCTGATTTGTTTAGTCTCAAAACCAAGCTGGTTGTGACAAATAATTGGCTACTGTTGAAGTTGTAAAACTGGTCTGGATGAGTTTGCAGGGTACCTGATCTGCCACTTTCATTTGAATGCTGGAAGAGATACGTAGCAAAGGGTGAATATAAAATATATAGAAATACTCTCATAAACTTTTTATTCTTCCTAATAAATATTAAAAATAAACGTTAAATTATTATTATTTAACTTAATACAAAAATTATCTGGATCTGCAGGTGCTTTTAATCAAGCCAAAACAAACTGCTTTAATAAAACATAAACTGTTTTAACAAACTCTGAAAATCACAGGATGGGGTGGAAGATCATTAGTGATGTGAAGTAGTTTATACAGTTCAGCTGGAGATTAATGGCAAATAGCATCATAATGTTTGGAAAGGGGATTGAATAGTACATAGGAAAGAAATACTGCACCCCCATGAAACTAGGATTCATCTTGCTTATGATTATTCCATGCTGGAAGCATGATAGAAAAGTGCCTCTAGTCCTGGTGTAACAAAACTACTCTCACTCTCTCTTTCCCTTAAAAAAAAAAAAAAAAAGAAACAAACCAAACCACCACCACCACAAACAAACAAACAAAAAAACCAAACCCAAACAAAAAAAACCCCAAACAAACAAAAAAACCCCCAAGGAAATAAAGGTTTTGCACACAGTCTCCCAAGAAACAGGATGAAAACATCTCTCAAGCTGCAAAGCAAGAAGATCCTCAACACTAATAATGTTTTCTATTACCAAATGCTCTATAATCTGAAAACTAAAAACAAGAGCAAATATTATTTCTATTTATCTGTCTGTATGTGCTATATTATAAAAACATGCTCAAAGGTTTAATTTTTTTGTTTTGTTTCAGAAATACTCATTAATGACTATGATTCATTGTCAAGATAATATAAACTGGGGAAAAAAGATAAGTTTACAACATGCAATTGTTCTGAATAATGGAAGTTTATTTTTCTCAAGAGTTGGCACATTTATTAGGAAGCCCTTTGATGTTTCTTGGAGAAACAAATCAGTGCTAGTTGGTTTCATCCTTTATTGACAATGGCATTTTGGATTTGGCAGTGTCTGGAAAACTGTTTTCAGCTGAAGTTGTTGGCATAATCATGGAAGGATGCTATTGAGAAGAAAAAATAATTTCATTTTAAGGCTACTGAAAGCTGCAATGAAATCACAGAAGAAATATCTGCTCATGTTGCAACTTAACATGCTAAAAACCCACAAGGAGATTGCTGCAAAAGGGTATATTTTGACAATCTTGAAAGTAAAGTGTTTCTGTTTCACTGTTATCAGGTGCTTTTGTTCCCCAGTAACTTCAAGACAAGTATTTTGTACCATTGAGTCAAAATTTTCTTTGTCACTCCCATGACTTCTCTCTTCAGACTGCCCCTAAATTTGCTGCTCAGTTTACCCATCTTTGGCTTTTTTCCTGTATCTCTGTGCTATTCCTTACAAATGCTGAAGAGTGTCAATGTAAACTTTCCACATTCATGTTTGTTACCATCTCTGGCATCTTCCCTAGTTAAATTTTCTTGGAAAGCTGTACATCAGTGCCCCTAAAAAAATAATTGTTTGAGGGTCCTGTGGCACCTGTAAGAACCAGCGATATGTGACTATACATGTATGCATCTTCAATTTCCTCATGTTTTGGGTAGCTTAGTGCAAAATGAAAAACCAAAAACTACTGAAGGTACATGGAGAGATTTTGGCAAGTCTGTTGGTGTTCTGATATTTCCTGGTAGCAAGCAGATATTTCCTTTTGCAAATTAACACTAAATATAGATGAGGTGTGAAATTCACTGGACCTGAGCACTCCGCACTTGTCCATTACATTCATCGTTTCTGTTCTCACTGACCCTTACTAGGGAGTTACTGAGCCCAGTGCCATAATTTGCAGCAAATAGCCCTTATTAAATGAGAAATTGCTTGTGAGAATGATAAATTCATATAGTGATATCTTTCACAAGATCAAATCTAATAAAAGGTCAGCTGGTACAATTTCTTATGTAAATGAGTTTTCCAGATTGTTTCTCTTTCTACTTGTGCTATTGCCTAGGCTGTCATCAGACTTCAAAGAAATTCATTATTCTTCCAGCTCTTGACTTTAAACGAAATGCTTGCTGAACCTAATTGATGCTGCAAAATGTCTCTTTGCAGGGCAAAGAGAATTGTGCAAGAGTAATTCAGTCTATTGAGCTACTCACAGCCATTGTGTTTGACTGTGCCCTACTGACATTGTGTTTTTTTCCTGAAAAATATTGGAAATCATTTTCACTGATGGAACTGATGGGAAATAATGAGTCAATCACATGAGAGAGAGTGGATTCAGTAAGCTCAATGCAAACTATTGTGAAAAGTTTAAAAAAGTCTCTTTGTCCACAAAATGTCTGTTTTTTTTTTCTTTTCTTTCCTCCTCAAGGTTATTCTGAAAGTAAATATTTGAGGCTGGCATGCAATCTTGACTATTCTGAGAGCCAATGAAGAAAGAAACAAAAATATCTGCAAGCAAGCAATGAGTAAGGGAAGGTGAAGGCAGGTGCAGTGAGTTGTGTGGATTCCAGGTAAGCTGGTGTTGGTGTAGAGTTTTTACATCTGCTCCTGTAAAATGGCAGCTTTGGGTCTGATAGACCCTGATGGGTCTTTTGGATAAAATGGGGAAACAGAATTGTTGCCAGCTTCTTTCTCTTTCACCCTGGCAATCCACAGGAGCAAACATTTCATGCCAGTCAGCAACAATTCCTGCAATGGAATTAAAATGCAAGTGCATAAGTGAGTGCAGTCCTCTGATCATCCTGTGGAGGTTTTAATTCTGGCTAATGCTGAAGGGTGCTCTGGTAGAATTTGATCCCATCAGTGCCACATTGAGCTCCACCAGTTACAGTGCCCATGTTCTGAGGCCTTGTCCTTGTTTCCATTCTAAATCCTGCTTCTGCATGAATGAATGCCTCTCATTTATTTTGGTTAAAATTTGCCTGCCTGGTCTTGGTCCATGAACAACTCACACTCCACTGCTCTTCAGCAGTTTGGTTCATTCAGAGCGTAAATCTGAGTAAATTTTAGTTATTTTTTCTTGAATTAGTAGAGCATAAATTGCTCAAACATGTCCAGCTATTATTGATTTTGAATGTCAGCTAATTATACCTTGGTCCCTATTATACTACTGATTGAGAAAGCTAATGGACTACATTCCTGTCTTGGTTTGGCAGCATGTAAAGGCTAAGCATTGAATGTCAACTATGGTTTTAGAGTGAGATTCCTTGATAACAATGGTTTTTATACATATAAAATGATTTTTATAAAGCAATACTTACAATATTTTTCATTTAAGAAGACGTAGGAGGGAAGGTAGGATCTGTTATCAAAAATGTTTCCAGCACAGATTCAGACACCACACTAAAGTTCAAATGAAGTCCATGGGTAACCCCAATGTCTTAGGTACTTTAATTCTGAAATAGATCCATTCAAGACAATTTTGGAATTTCTATTCCCCCCCCCCCATCTACCAGAGCAATCTTTGTGCTCGTGACTGCTGTAATACATTCATGTGCAAGGTGCTGTGATATCTTTATTTCATTATGATTAATGTTCCTCCTCTCCTTGTAGCTTTAAAAAAAACCCCAACCCTTTAAAACTGATGAGAATCAAACAGCAGAATATGGGAAAAGCTGAAAAGTTTGTGCCTTTCTACCAGTTTCCTGGCAAACGAGATACAGTACAAGCACAGTAGAACTTGAGCCTTGGTTTTTCAGACAAAGGCTGTGAGAGCAGCAAGTGGTATGACATGAATCTGTTCTTGTGTCAATTCCTTCAGTGAAAATGGAGCACAGGGGTGCTGCAGCCCCTGAGCACCCTTGGGATGGCCAAGAGCTGCACGAGCAGGAGATGACCTGTTCCAGAACACCAGTTCCTGAAAACTGCTCTGTTGAGCTCAGGCACTTTCTTCCTGCTGTGAGGGGCTCTAAGACAGGGATGTTTGTTACCAACTTTAATAGAATTGAGAGCCAAAGGATACAGGGACAGTGTGTAGGGGAGATGGCACTGTGGAGGAAGTGCACAGTGAGCCTTGTTTGTGGGGTTTCTGGATTTAGAATTCAGCATTCAGTAAAGGCAGTAACCAGGCTGAACCATGAGAAATACCATACTCTCCAGGCAGAAAAAAAAAAACCAAAAAGAGCAGGTAATTTAAGTCACCCTTCTGATTTCAGGCCTGCTGCTATTCCTTTACAACAGCAGGCTGCATAAGAATTCATGAGACTAACCTGCTGCTAAGCCACCTCTCACAGCTCTTGTTAAAAACTGACACCCCTGTCAAGGGGCAGATATGAAGCACAGGTCCTGCTGTGACCCGTGAGTCTGGTGGTGTTGCACGATCATGTAATTTTCTGTGCTGGAGTCCCTTTCACTTCTTCTCTCACTTAACCAAGACAAAAAGCTTAAAAATCTTGCCTCGATGCACAATCGGATTTTTCTCTTTGCTGTCTTCTGAAATTGGGTATGCTGGGTGTGAAACACTTGCTGGCCTTTCAGAAGTAAACCCTGAGTAAACCCTGCCTCAGTGACAAAATAATTGTGATTATCCTGGTTAGATGCTGAAATCAGTTTGCCCAGCAAGCAATAGTCCCTGAATTAACCCTTGGGCTCTTAGTGCCTAAGAACTTAAAATTTTATTGAAGGACCAGTTTCCTAGGGATCAATAAATAAAGTAATACTTACAAGTTTTTTCATTTAAGAAGATGTAAGAGGGAAGAGAGGTTCTATTATCAAAAAACTTTCCAGCACAGATTCAAACCCCACTCTGAAGTTCAAACGAAGTCCATGGGTATCTCCAATGTCTTAGGTACTTTAATTCTCAAATAGATCCATTAAAGACAGTTTTGGAATTTCTCTACTGGAACCAAAGTCTTCTCATCTCTCAAAGCTCACCCACCTTTGGCCTCAGCTTGATTTTATATATATATATATATATATATATATGTATATTTCCATCAAAGTTTTTTCTGTCTGCTGGAAGCTGTAAAAGACCATACATAAGGAGAGTGTAGAATGGGTAAAAATTAAGTCACACAGCAGTTCAGTTTGAAAGACATATTCTGTCTTTTAACCTGTCCACTTTCGGCATTGTGAAAGTCTCTCCTCCACAATAATCTCTCAAGGACTTTGTTTAATGCTGACTCTGAGAGTTCACTGGTACAAATAGGATGAATATCTTGGTTAAAGTGACAGTGGGCAAGTCCTGTTCCACGTATGGGCTCTTTACAGTGTATAGAGCAGTGGGGGAGGTTGGCTGGGGGCTGTACCTGCCTCAAAAAGGCTTAGAAATATTGAACCAGTCCAAAAAGTTTCTATCCTCAAATTGACAAAAAAAAAAAAAAAAAAAAAAAATCCAAACCAAAAACCAACCAACCAAAAAACCCACCCAAAAAACTCCCAAACAAACAATTAAAAAAAAAAACAAACTATGCCAAAACCAATGACAAAAAACCAACAAAAACCCCAATACTTGCTATGTCCTGAAGCAGTGCTTAAATGCATTTAGAATTTCTATCCTGACTTCTGACTAGGAAGAATGCATTTGAAACATATGATTCCTTACCAGAAAGTTCTTGTGAGGACTTAATTTGTGGTAAAGAGGAGTGAGAATCTTTTTTCTTCTCTAACAGGGCACATTTTGTTGTGCTATTTTAAATAAATGCCATTGTGAAAGGAAAGCAGTTATAAGAGGGGTTGTAAGGACTTTTGGTCGAAACAAAACAACCCTGAAATTACACATTACAAATATGGGATTTGGTTATAAACTGCCAGCAGTTTTGACAGCACCTAGCAGTTCATGGTGAATTCCCCTTTGTGATAAAACTAATCCAAATTATCCTCTTGTATCAGACTGAAGGTTTCCTGAGAGACTTGGCCCATCATGGATTGTAAAGAACCTTGCTAAAATGTCTACATTCATATATATGCTAAAATACAGAGATTTTATTAGACCAGTAAGGATTTTTAAAATAGTAAAAATAAATTATGTTCCTGAGGGTCTAGCTCATTCCTTATTTTTTGAGGAGTTGCAGCTGTACTAATTACCAAAGATTAGGAACAGGCCTGCCCTTAATAGGTCCCAGCTGTGTCCAATAAGAAGAGTGCTACAAAAGAGTGGGTTAGCTGGGTGAGAAGAGAGTTGGAGTTTGTTGGCTGTGTTGTGAAGAAGGAGTTGATGCTGCAAGGAGATGCCCGTGAGAAATCACCAAGAAGGTATGGAACTTAATGATAAGATGATAACAGTACTTCAGCTCAGACCTCTGCTGTATCCACTTGGAAACTGGGATTTTTGCCTCACCTGTAGCTAGTTGTACCTTACAGCTGTGTACCTTGGAAGTCCCTCATGGCATTAAAATTGTCCTAACTCAATTAATTGTAATAATGGTGAAATGAAACTCTCTGAAACCAAGCAAGGAGATCAGCTAGCTCAGAGAGCATGGCAATTTTGGAGCACTTCATCCTTTTCGTAGCACTGCTTGGTTTCTCTCCTTCAGAGCTGACACTCAGGTGTCTGTTCTGCTTTGGTTTGTAATACATCTTCTGAAGGAAGGTGTGCCAAAGAGCTCCTCCTGATTTAGAGATCAAAGCCAGGACCTATCAAATGTGCTGATGAAAACACCTCAGTTCAGTATATAAAAGAAAAAATCTCTCAGCCAACAATAGTTTCCATGTAGAATGCAAAGCAAGGTGGTTGATGCATCTACAGCAGAAATTAATGCATTTTATCAACTGGGCTGGCCTCAGGAACCTAAAAAGAAGTGCATTGTGCTGCTGCAGTGAGTTTTTAACAGTCCTTTCAAATAGTTTTCATTTGTGGTCCTCCTTATAAAGTGAGATGTTCCTTTTGCTCAGTTCTATTTAACATGGCAAATAAGTTAAGGCATTCAATTCTAAAGTTAACTTTTCATAGAGTATCAAAGTGCTGCTAGTAAATTAAAACTACTCAGTCTAGTGCATAATGAAGAGCTGTAATGCTCTGAATAAATCCATTACTCAAATGTGTACTGTAATGAAGGTATAAGTCATTAGTGTTTGCCTGGCTTTTTTTATGTGGTTGAAATTAAAAGCAATGTAAGCCACATTGCAAACACTAAAAAAAAAATCCCAAATATTTCTAAATGAGGATTGAGAAAATATTACCTGTAAAGTACACCATGGATAATCTGTGTGGATAAAATTTTATCTGCAAGGGCAAAATGTGCTTCTTTCAATTTTTTTTTCCTTTTTTTTATACACAGCAGAGAAATAGAAAACCTCCTAAAAGCTCTTCCTAAAAGATCATATGGCACCAGTCAGAATTTAGTCTATCAAAAGTGCTTCTCATGGTACATAAGGAAGTGTGATATCCCATTAAAACAGGAGAGAATATTATTAATCTCTATTAAAAGGACTAATGAAATGGAGTATGATATCCTGCCAGCTGTGGCTTAGAACTTTTTCTTCTTTCATTTGAATTAGAAACAGGAAAACCCATAATCAGAGCAGGGTATGGAAGTGGTGGAGAAGGAAGTAATTTAGAAGTGTTTTCTTTCATTTTTCAAATCTGAAGGACCTGAGGGATTCAGCTCTTGGTTTAAACAAGAGCAGCCATCTGACATTCTATAGCTCTCCAGAAAATGCAAGTCAAAAAAGTCTGGGCTGTGGGAATAAAAAGTATGGGTGGTTTTTTTTCCCTTTTGTCTCATTTTGATTTTTAACACTTAGGAATTTACTAATGCAGGGAGATTTCCTCCGTGCTCTGTAGCTGATAAGTTATATGGGCATATCAAAGGGCTGACCCTGAATCTGTGAGTCTGTATGTTCAGCAGGAGTGGTTTATACACATTTTGGTCATGGCACTTCATGGTTCTTGCCATCTTCTATGGCATTAGAACAGATATTTAAGTGATTCTGGGCCTCAACTGGCAGCCAGTACAAAATGCTGGTGTAAATCTGTTCCCCCACAGAGTCATAACACCCCTCCTGAGAATATCCACATTGAGCATTTTGAAGTGCACAGACCAAACATCCCAAAGGGAAAGGGCAGGTCTTATTGCAGTCCTGTGGCAATGCCAGAGGTCTGAGATTTACTTTGGTTTTCAAATTTTTGTTTGTTTGGTATTTATTCAGCTTCTCTGCAATAGGCATATAATTTCTCTGCAAAGCCCCAATATCCCAGATCTTATATCAAAATATACCTCAGTGTATAGTGCTCAAAATAAAGATGTAACACCACAGGTCAACTCAACCTATGAAAAGGTACACCAAAAAATAAAAAGCTTTGGGGTTGCTGGACCCCATTGTGTGAGATAGTTGGGTTTCACACGTTGTTACTCATGAAGTTTAATGGTGTATTTCCACCCACATGCCACAGCTTTCCTGCTGGCAGGTGCATATAAATACCTGGCTGATGGCAGTCAGTGGAGCTCAGGTTTGGGCTGGGTCACTTCTGTGACAGGGCACTTTACAACCAGGGCCACCAAGGCCAGCAGCTGCACAGGAATCAGTTACAGACCAGGGGCCTGGCACTGCAGGGCTTACCAGTCCTCCTCTTGAAGCTAAATATCAAAAATTAATTAAATATTAATTAATTATTCTGTAATTTTGTGGCAAAACCCTGGGAAGGGTGGGACAGTAGGGAGAAGGGCAAGGGAGACCTGGGGGTGATCTCACAAATGTAATTAATGGTAAAAGCCGCTCATGTTCCAATACCTTTTTACAGGTCACCATAGCAGCTGTGCCTATTTCAAGATGTACATCTGTGGGGTTTTCAAGCTCAGTAGCACCTTTCTACCAAGACTGCAGAACTGATATTGGTAAGGGATGCAAGTACCTCATGAGGAAAAAAAAAATCACAGACAGTGTTCCCCTTCCATAATTAGCTGAGCATCATGTTAGTGCTCAGAACTATGAACATTTATTTCACTTTATTATTGCAACAGAACACCAAATTAAGATTTTTTTGATAAATTATTTATTTACATATAATGACAAGTAATCCCAGACTAAAATGTATTTGAGAATTCGTTTAATTTATGAGCAGGAAGAGAAAGTGTTTCACTGGAATGTTGAAGCAGCAAGTAGGAGCTGATTAGAGATGCCTGCCATGTTGCCTAGGCATGCCGTTGAAGAACTTGGGGAATTTGGAGAGTTGTAATGCTACTGGCACTCTAGCTGGCAGTGTGGTAAGTCAGAAACCAACATTATACACACCACTCATTCTCCTGTTTAGTGCCTCACCTTTTATCTAAAGTATGATTAGGAAAACCAAGAGCAACCCCTTCCTTTCCCAAAAACCAACCAACCACCTCTACAGCTATACAAATGTAAAGATGTTTATCTTCAGCAAGGTGTTTTTCTCTGATGAATAACCAGCATAATAATTTGTCTTTCATTTTAGTATTTTTTAATTCCTCTCAAATCTGAGCTTCTGATAAAAATTGTTTAGATGAAGGAGTAAACTTGTATTTCTAATGGATTATTTGTGGAGCAGAGCAGGCAATAAAATGAATAATGGAGGGGAATCTTTAAAAATTGCAAACTGACCTTTGAAATGTCAGAATTTGGATGTTTCCTGTAATCAGCATTCTGTGATGAATGAGAGCAGTAAATGTAAAGATCCTTGGTTCAAAGTGTGTGTAATCGAAATCCAATGAGAGATCGATGGCCTTTGGGTGACCTTTTCTGAAAAGGTCAAATGA
This sequence comes from Catamblyrhynchus diadema, assembly GCA_035047745.1. Classification (NCBI taxonomy): domain Eukaryota; kingdom Metazoa; phylum Chordata; class Aves; order Passeriformes; family Thraupidae; genus Catamblyrhynchus; species Catamblyrhynchus diadema. The sequence goes on along the minus strand of JAWWMN010000002.1, from coordinate 495,704 downwards.
CAACATTTATGGGAAACTTTTCATGTGCTTGGAGGATGATTATAAATGGGTTTATTGCATTTCAGTGTTCTGGTTATAGAGGGAAACTCTGCCTATTTGTCTGGGGTGTATATATTTGTATGAGGAGGTATGTCATTGTCAGTCATGTCAATTTTATACATAAAAATATGTATATACACAGCCTGATATATTTGTATTATTTGAATTTTTAAGTTAATACTGTTATAAAATTATATAAATGAGAGAAATGCTACTACATACATATAAAATAATACCTAGTTATTTTTAAGGAAGGCAACAGGAGGATCAAAGATGACTTCAGTGGAAAATGGGTTCCATTCTGCCAATGGTGACATTAGATTGGAAATAAAATTACAAAAGCTCCTATCACAAGTGATGAAAGAGTAAGTGTCCCTCTCAGAGGCACCTTTTAGGAATAAGTTCACTGATATATTATTTTCTGAGTAGCTGTTGGAGAATGTTTTTGTGCTGATGTTACATACCAAAATGTCTAAAATGGTCTAAAGGTAAATTAGACTGTCATCACCAGATCACCAGCTTTTGGATCTCTGCCTTGCAGTTTTGTATTTCAAATTATGAAAAAATGCTATTTATTTGTCTGAATGATTGATATAATTTTTTTGGTTGAAATTATATATATATATATCCAGTCTTCTGTGAGGGCCTGAACTATCTGATTTTCTTTTTATTTCTGTAACAATTTAGTCTTAAAGATATTTTCCACCTTTCTGTGGACAAGAATTGGTTATGAGCTCTTACATTTTATTAGAAAAACCTTCCTATGCTTGTAGCTTAAGCATAATTGCTTTTAAAAAGTCAGTTATTGCATCAGTCTAATCATTAATTACTGGGAAATCATGTAGACACCAGATCATCCCCACAGGAATAGTCTCTTATTGCTGAGGAATGAGAATTTGCACTTTTGGGCCACTGGTAGTTGAAGCACAGGACATAAATCCACAGGAACGGGGTTTTAGGAGTTTCACTGGCCATGGAAGTGTTTGCTTCCTTGATGGAAATTCAAATGGAGGGCTGAGAGTCCAGCTCAGTTCTTCTTTCCTTTTGCATCATTCATCATTAATGAACCAACACGGATAACAATGTAATTATTCTGATCATAGTAAACAGATTTGATGGCTCCAGTGACAAGTAACCTGCAAAAATGCTCCTTGCTCTACTGGTTCTGTCCTTGTTGAAAGAGTAAAAATGGGTGAAGAGGGAAAAAGAAGAGATTTAGCACTGTGAAGTATCAGCTATACATGGACGTAGAAATAAATCTGTGGAAAGGTAAGCAGTTTTTACTGTGACCCCATTCAGAGCTGAACTGGAGTTTAAATTAACTGAAAAAGGCTCTTTCCATGTGAGAAAAGAAACTACGTCTTAGATGACATATTTCATTGATATGCACATATATAATGCCAAATCACAGTGATAAAATCACAGGGTCTCTGATCTGTAACTGGCCTGTTCTATTAATATTTCTTTAGAGTATGCAGCACTAGCTATTTCTGGAACTATCCTAAACTTAAATGTGCCAGCTATTATTTCATACCATTATTCTGCAACCCAAAGCTGGAGCTGCAAGCTGTGATGTGCTGTGTTTTTATCTGCATTACCAGATAATTTGATATTGCAGGAAGAGGGGAGCTGGAGTCTCATTTTACCGACATGGCTGAGTGATGCATTTTCTATTAAATACAGTCAGGTGAAACAGGCCAGGAATATCCTATCTCATGATTATTATAACTTGTGATTAAAAGATGGCTTATGTTGAGACAGCTTTGTCACAACCTTCCTCTGAAAGAAAAGCTAAATAGCTTTAAATTCAGGCAGTATACACAGCACGTCAAGCTGTTGTCTTTCCAAGTGGTGGAAGGAATTGCTTCCTTTCTTAATAGTTTTGGGCTTCACAATGAAATGAGCGTTCACTAAACAACTCTAGTAATGGTGTGGATGAGGGAAATAAATTAGAAGAGCAGAAGTCAGTGAATAGTTAGGAGTGCAACCATTTATTCCATTAGTTTTTACTTTGGGTAAATTTTCAGCCCCGAGTACAAAATGCCTTCATTGTACTGAGGAGATTTGCATTTTAATTCACTGCACATAACAAACATCTACAAACCTTTGTGTTTTGCCAAAAATAACAAATGTCAGAACCTAGTGAGCTCCCAAAAAGGGATGAATATATCAAGACCTTAAATCTATCACAAAATTAGGTACTTTGGCATTAACACAGGAGCTAATGTTAGCAGTTATATATAAGATGGCATGTTGTTTGGGCATTAAATCCTTGGACTGACATGTCAGGTAAGGAGCAAATACTCAGAGAATAATTGCTTTCTTCATGTGAGCAAGTGTTTTGCCCACGTTTTTTGTGCTTGTCTTCACAAACCTTAGTTTGTTTCTAAATATCAAAGTGTGAATTGAGCACGTGGAGCTGCAGATGGTGAATTTTGCTTTCAAAATTTAGTTTGCAAATATGTATTACATTTGTGGATACCAAGGTCAGGTCTCAGCTTTAAAAATACCTGCCATGGTAAAATGTTTGTCCTTCCAACATAACAGAAATTGTTCAGCTGCCAATAGAAAAGATTAGTTCAAAGACATTTTTTGGCTGGCGTGTTGAAATCAGGATAATGTTTACCTGAGGAGACGCTCCAGCAGGGATGTATTTTGAAATGAAGTGGAAACAAAGAATTCAAAGACTACTTAAGAAGTGATAATGTTGTGAAACAGATTTGAAAGTCCTCAGGAAGTTGCCTCCATTTATACATGAGAGAGCCTGATCTAACTTAAGTTTTGATGTTCATTTCTTGTTCTCTTCTACCTCTGAACTCAAACTGTTCATGGTGCCCTATGTAAGACTTTGGTCTGTACTAGAATAAGCATCAGCTGCTTCATCAGTTGCGTGAGGCTGTCCTAGATTTTAATGAATAAATCTATTCTGGTCAATAACGTTTCCCTTGGGCTGTCAGAAGCTGCCTAGTGTAGCAATAATATGCAAGTTTCTTTTTTAAGTTTATTTTTTTAAAAGGAAGTGTACATGCCTTGAGGTAAGGTTTCTCACACAGAATTAGAGGCTCCAGACAGTATTAGAAAGTATAGGTTTGGTGAAAATTCACCTAAAGAGACAAACCCCACCTGCCACAGGAACTGTATCTGAAATGTCGCCAAATGCCACCACCTTGTCCTCCTGACGTGTATGTTTCTCCACTGTGTTTGGCCAAATATGCCCATTATGGTAGGCTAGGGGTTATAGCTGTTTTGGGAAGATGGTAAAGATCTGTCAACTAGTATAAAGTTGTTCTGCAGCTTTACCTGATAAAAATTGTTCCAGTAGAAGTTAAAAATGCTGTGGTAATTTGTACAGGAAATTTTCTACTATGATTATATTTTCAATTGCTGAAAAGATGTATGGTGTTTAGAAATGCCTCTTTCCAAAGAGAAAGGTAGCTGCAGGGTTTTTTTTTCTTCCCAGTGGTTCTTTAGATATTTTCATAAAAAGAATTTGTCATTATTATTTTCCTTTCACAAACAGAATTCAAAATGCTGATGCTACCAAATTTCAGCTTTGTAGAAATATAAAGTTTGTGTTCATTCAGCACAGTCCTTGCTGTAGAAAGTGCAGACACCTATAGGTATGTGATGACTTGCTCTTTGGAGGGATATTTGGAAAAAAGTATTCAGGAGATGCACTGAATTCTCTCAGAACCACTTCTTAAATTTGACCCAAAGAAAAATTTCAAAAAATAAAATAAATACTTCCAGGCTGTTTTTATGCTCTTTCCTCTATAAGCACCAGACTCAGCTCAGCTTAGGAGGGGAGCATCAGCCTGATAGATAGCTTTTCCATTTGCACAGAACAGTTGAAGAAACTCTTGAACAACTTTTTGCAGGTCATTTAGCGCATGGAAAAGGCAAGGCCAGCAGAAAGGGAAAATTGCCAAACACATCAATGCCACAAAAAGCTGCTGCTGCTGCTTTATGGCCATCTCTTTTCAGCTCATGTTTCTGTGTACATGAATCTCTGCGTGGGGTTTTGTCAGTTCAGGAGGGTGAAAGAAGGCTTGGATTTTATTCAGGCAAAAGGAAATCCTCTGGAAGCTGTTAAACCCACAAGGTTTGTGCTTGGCTAAGGGCAGGTGAAAACTCAGCACCAATAGAACCAGTGCAAGAGAGCACATCCCTCTCTAATCAGAATTTAGCACAGTCAATATACGTTAGTGTGCAAGGAACTGCAGCTGTTTTTCTAAGTTTTACTCTCCATTTTACTCTCCATTACTACCAGTGTCCAAACAGGTAATAAAAGTGACCTTCCCCAGCTTGTGCTTCTCATTACTGAAAGTGAAAAATGACAAGGCAAACAAAAGAAGTGGTTAGAAATCATACTGTCATGGCTGATACAACTGATTTATTTGACTCTTGCCCTGGAATCTGATTCAGAAAAGACAACTACAGAGAACTAGGAATCATGGACAAAGTTAGGAGACCCTGTATAGCTTTAGGATGGGAAAAGCAAGTTTCTTGATACATTCATCTTTCCTTGGAGAGGCCATGAGCAATGCCTATGCAGCCACATATTGCTGAGGCAGGTTGCCGTGCAGGTCAGGCTGCTGAGGGGCAGCCAGCAGAAATCACAGGGATTTGATGCCTTGTGAAGGCTGACCTAGAGCAGAGACTAGACAGAGCTAAAGAATAAAGTAGGGATTTATTAAAAGGCCTCAATTGCTGCACCTTGGGCAGCACAAGAGCCCAGCCAGGGTTACACCCAAGATCAACCAAAATGGTCACAAAATGGACAACTGGTCATGGGGGTCTCTCACTTTTATAAGTTCTGGTCCATTTGCATATTG
>JAWWMN010000002.1:445442-481705 GCA_035047745.1 Catamblyrhynchus diadema | reverse complement strand
CTGCACCACAGCCCCACTCCCAATCACCCCAAACTGTGCCTGCACCACAGCCCCACTCCCAATCACCCCAAACTGTGAACCTACAGGTTTTGCTTTTAATGGGAAGCATAAAAGAGGCAGCAACTCCTCAGTCAACTCCAGCCCAGCCTGTGCACATCCCCTTCTTTTCAGTGACCTCATGGAGCATTCCCTACCTGTGACAGCCACTCAGGAGTTCATGTCCTCACTTCCAACATATATAACTTGGTTTTTACTTCAAAAAAAAATTTACAGATTAAGGTTCAAAGTGCCATCAAAAGCTAAGAAAATCCAACTGCTGGAATACTGGATTATTCCCCTACACCCCCCATAACCTTGGGTCTAAGAACCCACAAAAGATGACTTCCATACTGAAAAGCTTATGAGCAGTCCAGATCATAATGCTCTGGATCTATAAAACAAAGTCTCTGATTTTTTCCCCCATTAGTATTCCTTGCAAACAAGGATTTGTCTCTGGTACATTAAGGTGCCACGAGCTGTGGCATCTTGAAGCAGAGCTCTGCACTAAATGTACCTCCAGTGTGACAGCCAGGGGATGCCAGCCACAGCAGGGACAGAGAAAACCCAACAGATTCATAGCCCTGCCTCAAGAAAGCCAAATGCTTAAAATTCAATGTTCAATGCAATTAATTTTTTTTAAAGGGAAACTCTCTGCGTACTTTCTAAGAAATGGACTGTGGCAGCCACCTAAATTGTTTTCCACTTGAAGGCAGGACTTGGAGCCTGTCACATTTACAACATCGTGACAACTGTTCATTTACCCTAAGTGATAAATCTCACAGTACCAAAGTCAGCCTTTTACACTTGTTTGATTTTTAATAACCCTGATGTGCCAACAGAGAGAGTCTGAAGCAGAGGAAGAGACCTAATGCTCTGTGTAGCTCCTCATAACTAACTGTTCTGTGCAATGCCTAAAGTAAATCCATCTTGGGAGAGAGGACTAAAATTATGTGGGCAAATAAAGCTAAAATAAACCAACATAAAACCCCCAAATAAACAGCAGTGTACTCCACTACATAAACATAGTAAATACACTCCCACACATATGGGGAAAAAGGAACATATGAACAAACTAATAGGATTATGCAAAAGAAGCTTCTAATAATAGGCCCATAATTAATCTTTTTTAGTCTTGGGGCTCGCCTGTAATCATTCTTCTTGTGCATAATATAATTTGGGCAATTCTAATTCTATGCAAAGGACATGTCTCACAACAACCCTCCAGTTGTGAGGACTATTTTTGCTAATCTAGTTATAGCTCAGCAGATGGTACAGAGTCCACTCCTAAGCCAGGCTTAGCTTTGTGCTATGCTTTCTTTATTGACAAAAAAGGGGGCAACTCTTGTTTGGACCACCAAAACACACTTCCCTTGGTATGAACAGATAAACTGGAACTGAGGAGAGTTTTACAGAAAAACTTATGACATCTAAAAGTTATAATGAGAATTACTTTACTGTACTCCTCAGCTATTTTCTTTTTCAGTGGTTATTGTCTAATTAAAAAAAATGCTTTATAATTGAATCAAATAACATCTGTAGGATGAAACACATTATCTGACCTTTTATATGGCATTTGTGCATACATATATGTGTGTGTGTGTGTCCATATGAAGCAACATATATTTTAAAATAAGTTTTCCTAGGTTTATGAAAGAGATGATCCTTGCAGAAAAAAAAAATAAAAATACATCCTAGCCGCTTTAGAAATTTCCTGGGAGAACAAATATTTAAAAATGAAAAAATAAAAAAGGGAAGTAAGAAAGGAAGCTCTACAGAAATACTACACACCACACTAATAGTTTTCTTTTACAACATGCTATTTAGTGAAAATATTTTCCATTTATGGAAAAAAAAGTATGTTTTTCAGCCCCTAAAACTAATTCAAACCTTCACACAGAACTGAGAAAACATGCAGGAAAGTGGTTCCCTCTTTCTTTCCCTAAGTTATTTATTCTGGTTATTCAATTAGGGAATGCCACTGCTGGAAGTTGAGACATTCTCTGGCATATATTCATCTTCCAGCTTCTTAAAATGCAATATGCTACAGGTGATAACTGAGGCCAATATTCCTTTCATGTTCTGATAGGAATAATTAAGGCCTTTTGCCACACATGAAAAAAGTCTCCACCAGCTCTATCAAAAATACCTTGAGCACTCTCACACACTCTCAAATCACAGCCTGGCTCCTCATTTTCAAGCCCAGTCCTTTTTGCTCTCTTTCAAGGAGGTCACTTTTTTTGAAGTGCATAGTGATAGAGCAGCCCCCTGCAGGTTCCAAATTCAGCTGGTATTAGGGTACATAAAATGCAAAATAATATGGCATTGAAAAAAAGCCCAATACTGGCTAAGGTCTAATATTAGAAATGAGAAAAAAAAACCCTTAAACTTTTAAACGAGGAGAACAAAATTAATGAAATCTGAGTATATTCTGAGCAGAATCAGTGAAGATTTTCTAAGTGCAATTTAGATGTGGAGAGATGGGTTCCTTGGTATTGATTTCTTTATTTTAATTTATATTGCTGCTACTAATACTACAACAAGCTTCAGCTGTAGTGTTGGTAGACATGAATTAACATTAAATTAATGCCAGAGAGCTGCCTGGCTAACACAGGAAGGGTCCAAGGCTGCTGCAGAGCCACCTACCCAAACCTTGGGGCAGGGGGAACTGGACTGGCCGCACAAGCTTACTGAAAGCTAAAAGCTGCTGCAGTGAATGCATGTACCCATTGATCAAAATTGTAAATAGAAACTGTCCCAGGTGACAGCAGCCAGGAGGACTAATCACTGGGCAAACTGCAGGGGAGGTGGCAGAGATGGAAGATGCTTCTCCAGAGTTTACAAAAAAAAACACCAGCCAGAAGAAACTGAATAATGCTTTGAAAAATGAAGTGGGGAAGCAGCATTCTCAAGGGTAGCAGGTAGAGAAACAACTGTTTTTCATGTGGAAGGATGAAAAGAAACCATCCTTCCTAGGGCACAGCACTCACAAATCCATGACAAAAGAGCAGCAACAATGCCAGATAAGGATGGTAATTCACAATAAAATACTAATGTTGTCATTACAAAAAATGCAGTCAAGGGGAAACTGCGTGGTAAACTCAAAGCCAGTGCACATAGTGCTTCCAAGGCATCCTTTAAAAGAAAACTGTTTGCTCCAGAATCTGAAGAAATCCTCCTGAGGAGATGTGCTCTATCCGGAGGCAGGATCCTGTGCCGGGCAGCTGAATGGGTTTGTGACACTGCTCACCTTGGGCTGTCCCCAAACTGCACTGGAGGCTGCTGAGCTCAGACCCCTGTCACTCTGCTGGTCTCAAACACACCAGGCAGCTGCAGGGACACAATCCAGGGCTTCTTATACCACCTGTGGGCACAGTGTGACCTCAGGACAACAGGCAGGTACTGTTGGCATCTTATTGCAGGGGTTCCATACTGTTGTCTCCTATCACAAAAGTTCCATACCTCCTTGGTGTTTCTCATGGGCAGCTCTCAGAGCACTGACTCTTTCTTCTTCACAAAACAGCCAGCTGACTCCAGTTCCCTTCTCAACCAGCCACCCCACTCTTTTATAGCACTCTTCTTCTCATCTGTGGCTTGTTAAAGTCAGGCCTGTTCCTAATCTTTGATAATTGCCCCAGCTGCAACCCCTTAGGTGTAAGATTACTTCCTACACTATCTTTATTTTCTTATATTCTATCCCCCTACAAGGTACAGCTCAAAAGCATCTCAGTTTCATCACATATTCCTTCATTTCTCCATTATTCTTCATGGACTTCTGTAGACATATTCCTGCCCTTCCAGACTGCTGCCTGCTTGCACAATGTGGCAAAGCAAAGCCAGACAGGAGTTCTGCAGATTTAATAAGATTGCTGATAAAGTGTCACGAGCTTCAGTGCCTCTAGGGATCAGGTGTATTTAGAAATGCTATGTAATCTTCAACATTCTGCAAGTAACCGCAGCTTGGGATTAAAGTACATAAAAACTTGTCAAGACTCTGATATACTTAATATCTGCTTAGTGACATCTCATTTAAATAAAAGATTCATTAACCTCAAAATGCTATTGTTTTGGGGTTTTTTTCATAGCAGCAGTATGATATGCAAGGCTGAGCTGGTGCTTGCTTTATAAACAGATTTTCAGAGTCACTGGCTGAATGGATTCAGATCTCAGCAGCCTGAAATTTAGTACACCCAAGTATCAGAAAAACACTGAAATTCATTAAATGGCTTTGCATACTGGAACCTCACAAAATATGACTGTAGCCTAATTTGAGGTTGTGTCTGCTCCCTAAAATTAAAGAGAGACACTAAATTGAAATGACTAGATTTTATTCTACCAAGCATCCTCAGGATAGGTCTTTGGGTATTGTGGGGAAAATATTTGAAATGAGCCAGGTATTTTTCTGCAAGAATGAATATTAAGTATTGAGCAGGTGCAGTAGTTAATTTTCATAATGTTCTTGGTTATGCAGCTAATATAGCATTGCAAGTTTCATTACAAGGCAGAATAGATTCTAACAAATTTTGTTTTGACACTAACTGCCATTCAAATGAGTAAAAGTACCCTCATTTATTTTAATGAGGGCTGACATAAAAAAACCACATGCAAATAAGACAATATTACATAAAGGCAAAAAAGTCAATCAAATCACGAAACATAAATAAAATGCTAAATATAGCGATTATATGGTCTTAGAGTCACAAAATTATTTAGGTTGGAAGAGACCTGGGCAGGGACATGGGCAGGGACACCATCCACTAGACCAGCTTGATCCAAGCCCTGTCCAGCCTGGCCTCCCAGGCATAGGAGTATTCACCACAGTTAAACATTAAAGAACTGATAGTGAATAAAGATAGTCAGCAGATAAACAATGCACACACACATCTGCTCTATTTACATGGAGTGTGTTTGTGATCCCAGCAAAAGAGCTGCTGAAGAGGGAAAATTACAAATGCCCAGGTAACCAAAGCAAGGCCTGCCTCTCTGCCACTTTTGCTCAAGCAGCTACCTCTAAAAATCTGAAATAACTTCTTCATCTTTCCCAATTCTTCATTTAGCAATGCCATTTTCAAAACCACTTCTCTGTACATACAGCAAAACTTGGTACGTCTCTGCTCTGGTCAGGGAATCATATTTGGTGCTCTACACTCTTATTCTTGTTTTCTCAGTCATCCTTCACCCTTCAAATGCTGACTGAATGCCAAGCAAAAACTCCACGAGAAGCAAAATTTTCTTGTATTTTCTGCCAATCTATTTCCAAGCATTTGTACAGTGTCATGTAAATAGCAGCATCATTGTATGAAACAGTGCAGCTGAAATGTTGTAATTAATTTTGATACCTGTAATCATAAACTGTAATTATCATGTAACTGGAGAACTATAATCAAGGAGCAAAGCCCAATTCCACATTTGATATATTTCACAGGAAGAGCTCTGTGGTTACTCATCTAACTAGGAGGAAAAGCTACAAGAAGATTAGCTGTGCAAGTGCACTTTTAAAAGTCATTGTAATTAGAGATGCTCAACAAAACACAATTGAACAAAAACAGAAAGGGGAAGGAAAAAAATTGTTTTGCTGGCCTTCAGAGAAATATCAAGCTTTTGACATTTCCACACCTTTTAACTGTAATTGTGATATAACTACAGAAAATGCATTACAGACATTACAGAGCCATCATTCTTAAACCCATATGCATTTGGCTGTCTGAACTGCGCTGACTCCCCGGCAATAAAGTGGAATTTGTTATTATTTATAGATCAATCAGGCCAGCTGTTGAGGCTATAGTAATATTTGCTTAGATTATCATAGCCCTATTTTGACAACAAAGATGAATGGACAAAGGCCTCTGTGTAAGAGAGAAAAAACCACAACACTTAATAATAAATTACATTAAAAGGTTGAATAAAATCATTTGCAAGTACAGAAACACCTGCACTAAAGTGGTCTGCCCTACAGTTATACCTACCCTGTCATGGAGAAGAGGAGACACCTGCTCTCAGTATTTCCTATCTCCAGGGTTGTTCTTACAAAGGAGAGGCTTTTTTTGCATATCTTCATGTATTTACTGTCTTCTGCCCCTTTATTTGGACGTTCCAGGGTTGAAGTCATGTGTTTTATCTTCCCTTCATTAATTCCTAACAGCTTCTATCTGTTCATTGTTTTGCTCTGTCCTTTGTTTCCCTATCTTACAAGCCTTTATGTCACTGTGCTGCTCTGTGTTTTGAACCTTGCCTCATCTGCCATATTTTCCTTCCGGTGCTTCCACAGCCTTTTGTTCCTCTTCATATTTTACTCATACAAATCTTACAATCTGTATGTATTACAGATGTCTGCTACAATGAGTTTTCTTAGGAGTCCAAAACCCAAACTCTGGAAAACACTGCTTCTCTCTATATTAAGTAGTTCCTATCTACAGAATTGCATCAAAGAAAGACTGAATATCCATCCACAGGGCTTGAGTCTGCAAAATCATCTGCATGCTTTTAATTACACAAGTTACAGAGTGATTTGTTGGGTTTTCCTTAAAAGTTCACAAAATAGAACAACAGTAAAAGAAAACCCACAGGTGCAACCAAGTTCACTTCCAGCATTTGGGTGATTTGTGCTACAATGAACTTTTCCACAATTCTCTTGTTCTGTGATGGTATAATTACCTTTAAGGATATTCCTGTAAAACTGGCATTTGATCTACTACATAATTTACAGGTTGGCAAAGTTTAAATACATGTAAATGACACCCTCACCATTAATGCCAGGCAGACAAAGGAGAACAAGCAGGATCCTGAGGAGATGCCATGCTGCTGCTTCACCACCTTGTGCAGGGCCTCTCAATACCCTCACCTACATTTCCCAGACAGTTAATTTCATCCAAATCAGGCAGATGGGTTTTGAAAATAGCAGCAAGGAAATTCCGTGGATACCACGCTCAGTGCCCTGTGCCAGGGAGCGTGGAAGAAGCAGATCAAAGCTGATGTGTTGATACTGATCAAAATGGAAAAGATCAAGTGGGAGATGATCTTGTTCACAAAGATGAGTTGACCGAAAATAATTTGTACAAGTTTCAGGTATTACAAACTGTCCTAAAAATGATAAAACTTACAAAAAGTGTAAAAAATATGTTTAACTGCAATAAATCCTACTAAAATGCCACTCAGTCTAAAATGTGTGAATGGCATGGATTTTATCTATGCTACACATCTGTCATGGACAATCTAGTACCCCCTACTTGCCTTAAAAACACTGAACTCTCTAGTACACACTGTCATCCTCAAAAAACATAAAACATGTTCCTGCAGGCAACTGAACTTAGTAAAAACCAAACAAGTGGATTAAGGCCAAAACAATCTTTACATCAATCCCACTTCATCCATGTCCTGGGAACCTGATGGATTGATACATGAAACATTTAATTATTATGACAGCCACAAACTGAAGACAGATGTCTCTTTAGGAATTCCCACTTTGTACCCATTTCTTCAAGTGAATCCAGCCCATAATATTGTGAAAAGATTGCCATTACCTCCAAAGGAAGTATTAAACTATGGCAAATTTTCAATAACATGCTGCCTGGAATGCTAATTATAGCACTCTTTTTATGAATATTTAATTTTCTGTTGGGTCTTATGTCCTTGAGCTAAAGCCCATAACTTCTATCAATATTAATGCCAATTATGCATTCAGATCCATAGAGATCAGAGAAGTTACCCAGAGATCTTAATATGCCCACTCTTGTTTAACTATATTGATTTTCAACTTCATCTCTACCTGGTGCTGTATGACAAGGATACCAGAGCCACAGAAGATTTCAGCCCTTTTTAAAGGGCACAAATGATGATGATCACAGTAGATCTCATCAGCATCTGATACCAGGTAAAAGGTTAGTGAGTTTGAAAACACTGATTAACTACTAATTATTAAAAGAGGAGGAAAAGCTAGAGAATCTTCAAGTTTAAAACCTAGAATCCACATCTGTAAGACTATCACAACTACCCCACTTAAGTTCATCTCAAAGAGATGCTTTTGCTGAGAAATAGACTTTGGAGGATACAACTTTCTCCCTCATAAGTAACTCAAACAATGTATCTGCAAGCTTGAAATAAAAAAAAAAATAAATAATTAAAAAAAAAAATCAGAGAGAAGCCATGGGAAATGAATAACTAGAAATGATGAGTTATACTTTAGTATCTGTCAAAGTCTGAGGATGAAATTCTATGACTTGAGCCTACTACTTACTCCTACATTGGTACATGATAACAAATACATCCAGGGGCAAAAAAAAGCTGTTCCATTGCAGTCAGTGGGGGAAAAATGCTGTCAGATATTAGGATTTTATCCATTGGGTGTTTTTTCATTCTGTACAGAATCTGTACAGAAGTTTCTCAGCCTAATGAAGTTTTGAACCTATGCTAAGCAGTTTTGAGGTATGTTGGCAAAGTGAGAAAACATTAATTATAATGTTGTTTTAAAAAATGCTATTTCAACAAATCTCTGCTCCACCTGTAGGTTTCTTCTCTCTCCCCATCTCAAATGAAATGAGTGATTTTTTTGTGGGTCCCATCATCCCCTCAAGTCTTTTTGCATGGACCCTCCAGGCTCCCTCAAAGACTTCAACAGGCTACAATGAGAGCACCTAATAATCACATCAGTTCAAAGAAGACTTTTTAGCCAAATTAATTCCAGAGACAGACACTAAGCAGGATCCCAGCTCTTTGTCCAGCAGCCCATTCACTCACTCCAACACTCCAAGCTGTGATTTCAGAGCTCCTTTGCCAGTTCTCCCTTCCCTGCCAGCTGCCAAGCTTTCCAGAACTTGGAATTTGTAAGAATTGGAATTTGCATTCCAATTTGGAACAAATGCCACCTCTTAATGCAGGTATGTACATACATTAAATTTAGCAATTTCTCTCTGATTATATCAGTGTAAGATGCTTTTCTCAAAAATACATTAGAAAAGATTTGAGGAAAAACTACATCCATTCCAACCTAATTGTAGGACAAAAAGAAAATGTTTCACCTTCATTTTCATGTCAAAGATTTTATATCTAGTTAACTTTTTTAAAGTTTGCAAAGCATTAAGAAAACAAAGCAAAGGGTAGAGTTTCTTTTTCTTCTTTTTTTTAAATTATTTTTCTCCCCACAGATATTTTCAATTGTATAATTTCAGAATAAACACACCCAAACCCACATTGTTTATGAATTTTCATAAGGACCACTTTGATTTGTAAAAAAAGTCTAACTGAAATAATCCAGTGTTTGCAGATCTCTGCTACCAGGATTTGCTACTCAGAGTAAGTTATTAGGAGATATCATATGGTGCCTGTATCAAGCCCTTTATATTCCTCTCAGCAGTTCAAAGGTTTTGTTACTTGTCTGCAGCACAAAAACCATCCAAGTGAAATTACCTAAGAATAACGCAGCATGAGCATAAACAGCAGCTTAAAATTCAGAGACTAAAATTCTATCAAAACAATTTTTATGCTTCTCCATCAAAAGCTATCCATTTTTCTAAAAAGATCGCCATGGATACCAAATTTTGTCTTATATAAAATACAATCATTTTTCAAACACCACAACTGATCAACAATTTCCTTTTGCATGTGGAAGAGCCACTTCAGGGCCACATTTTTTACATTTTCCAAAAGCTTTCCTCAGGTTGAGGTCACTTTGCCTGGTATTTAGGTGGAGCAACAGCTTTTTAATGCTTTTTAAAAGAAAGGGAATGACAAAAATCCATTGTGGTTCAGCAACCTCCCCAGTGTCAGGACACTTTGACATGTCACCACAAGAGCTTAAAGACAAGCCCATGAAACTTGCGCACAATGTAATGTTCAAGAAGCACTACACAATTCATGTGCCCCTCTGCAAAACAGCAAATTCCTCCTCCAGCCTCACAGTTTGGTTTGTTTTGTCCTAATAAATAAATGATAAATAAAGAAGATAATTAATTTATTGCTGACAGTTACTTTTCACCAGAAACTGATGTCCTGCTGCTGCTGGGGAGAAGCACAAAACACAGACCATCAAAAGGCCTGAATGAGCATCAGCCTCTGTTAAATCACAGATTTCAGAAGAGCTCTGTGAATTATCTACCTCAGTATTAATTAAGATTTGCCAACATACAAAGCAAACACTGGCAAGCATTGTGCAAAATAGTATCAAAATACCACATAAAGCAACAGTTCCAGATCTGTGCAGCTACACTGCACAGGAAAGCCCCACATCCACATTTTCCAGTTCTTGCCACCATTTAACTTTTCACATATTAAATATTTGCAGCTTAATCTTAAATTCTCACTTTTTGAAGAGTTAAAATCAGGCAATCCTATCTCAGAAAAACAAGGTTTTGACCAAACACTCCAAGCAGTGAACTACAAGATCATAGTCTCAGCACATAAAACAATTGTAGAATCATTAGCCTGAGCTATTTTAGATTAAAACCTAGGGGGTTTTTTTGTTTGTTTGGGGTTTTTTTGTTTGTTTTTTTTCCAAAAAGGAAATAAAAAGTATGCATTTTAAATTCTAGATTTTGACATAAAGTTCAGAGGGTCAGAGCTTAATCTCAAAATGTATAAATTCCACCAAAAAAGACAGTAAAAAAAATTAGAAACTATTCCTCCCTACCTTTTCATTAAATGAGGAAGAAAAACTAATCAAAGCAAAACCAAATCAACAAAGGGACCAAAACCTCTACTTGATCCCTAAATCCACCATCAGTACTCTCCTTCTCTTGGGCTATGCCATTCTTCAGAGAGGTTGAAAACAAGATTTGGAATGGAAAATTTACCTCAGGTACTGAAACCTGGAAAGCACATAATTGCAACAGCAGCATGAAATTCATCTTTACTCTGGCTTGAAGTGCTATTTGCCGGGCTGGTTTATGGTGTTTGTGCTCAAAGCTCCCTCTTTGCACAAAGGCTTCAATGTTAACACTGTAAACATCGTAGCAAGCAAATAAAAGCTCTGGTTAAGAAGAGCAGGGAAGCTGAAAAGCTCACTTTTAATTGCTGAATTCTTAAGGATTTTCTAGAAATTATTCCAGACCTGATGGTATAAATTATAAGACTGGGAGAAGAGAGTATTAATTCAGGAAAGTTCAGCTCTGGTGTGCTGAGCTGCTGAGGCTGCACCAGGTTGCCAACACACAAAGGTTCCTGCTGTTCTCAGCCCCACAGAGGAAAGGAGATCCAGCAGCTTTCAAGGTGGCCTCATTACCTCCAGAAAAATACATTAAAAAGGAGACTGTGTATAGATGGTTGCAAATTCTGTAACTTCTCCATTACACATCTTTTTGTATAAAGAACATCCTATTTTAAAGCAACAAAAACCAGCCCTGGGTTTGGAGTAGGGAGAGCTGGGCTGAAATCAGAGTGGAACAGCCCATCCACATGCTCCTCACTTTTCTCTCGGTCCAACACCCCAGCACACAAAAGGCTATAAAAGAGCCATTAACTTTGCACCACAGCTCGGCTGATCTCCACTCCTGCTGCTGCCAAAAGGGCTCTCACACTCTGCAGAGAGGGATTTTTTTACTAATTAGCACTTCTCTGCCTTGTTAACACACAAAGAGCACTGTGGCATATGCTTGCCAGGCAAAACAAATGCAGTGCTAGAGCTTGTAAGATCCTGACACCACGATGTCTTGTCTCTTATTGCAATGCACAAAGGGTTTTATGTGGGTACGTTGTAAAAACTAGAGGAAGAGAGGGAACATGTATGCACACAATGAGAAAAAAAAAGAAAATAAATGTCTTCTAACTGTATTATATCAAAAACATTTCTGCTAAAGCATCCGTTAAATTAGAAAGTGGACTGTTTGTCTGAACTCCAGAATGAAAATCACATCAAGCTTTTGTAGATGGAAGGGCAAGAACAACTCTTATTTTTTTTAGAGACAAATGCCACCTAGCAGTGACAGGAACTTGGCCAGGAAGGTCGAAACCAAAATGAAGTAGGGCCTTTGTGAAAATGGATGAGTAAATTTCTATTGATTTCTTTCTACTTCTTCAGGAATCAAATTGCTGCAAGGCTCGCTATGGAGCTCCCAGGTTTTTGCTCAGTTGGTTCAACCTCAACTCAGTAACCTCTGTGACACATCTGTTTCAATTTATTATACTCAAGCCCATGATATTTGTGCTTCTTTGATGTCCTCATAGTGATTTGATTTTCTCTGGCTACACAGAGGGTCATTAGGTTTAATGTAGGGCAGCAGTACATGCACTGATTTGTAAGCAAATGTAATGCAAAGTGGTATTGGGTGTTAAAAAACCACAGCTGGAGCACAGGGGGCCATAGACAAAGTCAAAAATAGAACTGAATATTCCTCTAAAAGAGAAAATAACAGCAGGACTCGAAGAATGCAGCACTGGTTATGTTCTGTTTCCTAAAAATAAACCTAAGCACTGCAATAAATAAATAAATCCAAGGCCATAGTTGAGAACACAGGTTGAATGCAGGAGAAGTCTGTTAATCAGGCCTGAGAGGAAGAAGGCTTAGCCCAAAGGGGATACTGAAGGCATTCATCAATGGATCTCTGTTTATACTAACAACAGACTCATGTTTGCTCCAGAGTTAAACAAGTGTATTCACAGGGACCTGGAGCTCTGCAATCCTGCAGTTCCAGCCCAGTCTGCTACTGCTTTCAAGGGTTTGAGCATTGCCAAAACAATGTCTGCTCAGGCTTGGGATTTTTTAACATTTTATTCTAATCTGTTAATTTAGGCAGAGGTTATGCAGCAAATTTCAATAAACTGTGAGTTTTATAAAATTTTCCAAACCAAAGGCCAGCTGACTACCTGTTCTTTTTACCTAAATCCTTCTTGGACTTTCAGAAAAGAGACACCAAGCTGAGGGAAGGCTTTTTCCATGTCACAGCTGACTGCTTTGTCTCATTGAGCCAAATCATCCTGAACACACATTTTGCAGTCATTTTGCACCATCTCCTATCCATTTTAATACCTTTAGATGAGTTCTGCAAACCTCAGTTACCACTTGGTTGGCAATCATTTTTCCCACCAGAGGAACAGGGAGATCCTGCCAAGTGAGGTAAAAGCTAAGGAATGGGTCAGAGATAACAAAAAATTAAAATAAAGGTCTCTGTATACTCGTGGAAATCCTTGCTCCAATACAGACATACCATCAAGGAATGCTCTACAGGGGAATAAACTACATACAATCATATCCAAAATAAGGATTACAAAGAAGGTAAAACTTGGTCAGGTTGTATATTTAAACAAACTAATAATAAAGGGAGATTACACCAAACTCCCCCAGTTTTACTGTAAGCAGCATGAAGAGCCTGTGACATCTTTTTAGTGTGTTAGTAGAGGATTTCCAGAAAAAGGGAATATAGAAGTTCTCACATAAAAAAAGGATGATGCAACTAAAATATTGAAATGACCCTCAGTAATTCTGACATTTTAGACTCCAAACCATTTCAATAATCCTTAATTTTTCTGTTTCTCACTTCTTTACCTGCAAAACTGGGATTTTTGAACCACAACTTGAGGGTTTTTTCAACCACAGCATTGTGACACAATAAATTATTGCCTGTCACATATGCATCCACTATGTATGCATAAACATAAAGTATAAAAACTAGGAAGAAGGAACTTAGTGCAGTGGTTCTGTAAGTCTTTGTTCCAGAATGGTTTTCTGGGGCCAAATACACCTGATTGACACCTTTAAAAGATGTGGTTTTTTGTGATCTCTTATGTAGGTGTGCACACCAATATATGGTGTATGTGCATGAACAGATCCCCTGCACCACAGCACAAATGGGACAGACCCCCATGTTGCACTGGGAGGGGAATGGGAAAATGGGAAAAATTTCCCAAATGGAAAAATTCAGGTCATATTCTTTATTACCAGATCATCTCCATTGGAAGTATTTGGAAGTACTGAAAAACACTCTCAGAGAACTCTGAGTTACACTCTGTGATACACACAATTATTACATCACACAGATAATTGTATTGGGAGGAGGCAGCATCACATTAATTTGTTTTTTTCACTCAAAGCTCGTGGCCACAAAAGAGGCAGCTATGTGCCTCATGTTCTGCTTACTTTAACCAGTCTC
This sequence comes from Catamblyrhynchus diadema, assembly GCA_035047745.1. NCBI lineage: Eukaryota > Metazoa > Chordata > Aves > Passeriformes > Thraupidae > Catamblyrhynchus > Catamblyrhynchus diadema. The sequence goes on along the minus strand of JAWWMN010000002.1, from coordinate 467,594 downwards.
ATTTATGAATCTGAACTTAAAACATCAATTCAGAGGCTTTTTCAAATAATTTCAAGAGTTAAATCTCTGTCATTTTCCTTCCATCCTTAACATATGTACCTTTTTGGAAGCAACATCATCCTACTTGCTATTAATAGTGAAAGTCAAATCTCAGGAGGATCATGAGTAGTCAGCACACCTTAATGCTGATTCCAAAATTAAAAGCCAGAGGGGCTTCTTTTCCCTCTCTGAGGTCTTCCAGCAAATTATTGATTGTTGCTGATCTTCTTCCATTAATATATTTCTTTCTTACAGCCTGAGTGATTGTGTTAAAGTGCTTAGTAACTCTCTAATCATGTACATCTCCTGGGGCTGAAAAGAGCTTTGGTTTTAAAAGTAATTTGTTTCAAATGAGGCCTTATTCATCCTAATGTGAGGGTCAGGGGCTCGGGGGAAAAAAGGAAAAAAAAGTTTTTCCAGGATCATACCTGGAAGATCCTAAATTCTAAGCCATTTGAGGCCTAACAGAATAATAACTCCAATCTTTATCTTCTGAAAATCACTTATCAGTTATAACCACCTATGAATACCTACTGCTACAAAACTAGTGGTTTAGAACATTCCTTTTAACAAGATATATAATACTAGGGGAAAAAATAATAGCTTCCAATCTTCAGCAACCTTAGACACAAAATATTAAAACAATTGAGCCACAATACTCAATTTTTTTTTCCTAAGTACTGAGGCAGCAGTTTAGTGTCATATCCCAGTGGGATGACCAAATGCTTTCACTTCCTGCAATAACATTTTCTGTTCCTTGGCTTGGATTTGTTTAAAAGCCATCAGTAGTTTCCAGGTTTATGGGAAGTCCTGGAACTCCCACTCACAACCACGGACAAAACCCTGTGAAGCAAAGCCAGAGGATGCAAGGGACCAACACTGAAGGAAGGAGGCTTGATGCTGGTTTGATTTTTGTCTTTTTTTTTTCTTTTATATCTTCTCTGTATTATTACACATATACTTGGAGCCCTGTAGGCTATTTTTGTATTCTAGCTCATTTTCCCAGTTCTTTTCCATGCCCTTTACCTAGGCAGAAAGACAAAATGTGTTCCAAAGTCTCTTTCCTATCTTGGTTCTCAGAAACCAAGGCCAAAAACCAGCTCTTCAGACACATTTTCATCAACAAGGTACAGACCCATCTGAGGGGGGGAGGCTTGGATTGAGGGGGTATTGCATCACCACTTTTGCTCCCAATTGGTGCTTTTTTGTTAATTATCCTAATTTACTAAACTTATAAAACTGTATGCACCTCTGTGGGAGGTAGGCTTTTGTGGACATTTTCCATAACTGTCCCTGGAAGTCTTCAGTAAAGATCCACTTTTATATTACCTCCCATACTAATATTATCTTGAAAGTGTGGGAGAGGTTGAAAAAGGCATCAAATCCACCCACACAAACCCCACAGGTACATTATGTGTAGAGATACAGAGGATCTTCTCTAGGTTGTTTGAGCACTTGAAATAAAGCCAAAGGAAGGAGTGGAAGTTTTAAGAGCTTTGCATCAGCTGGACTGCAGTCCATATTCTGTGCTATTCTAAAAGTAGAACTCAGCTCAGACATGAAGTTCCACAGAGAACATTTACTTCCTTACTTATTTGAAATCCCTTTTCCTCTCCAAAATGAAATCAAAGACTGATCATTGAACTGCAGAACAACACCTCCAAGGCAGGCTTTCCACTGTGTCCTACACCTTGAACTTTTTCTATGATATCTAAACCAGGTCTGGAAAACAGGATTTGGGTGGAAAATTTGGGACCTATGCGGTGACACATAGGTACCTGATGTCGAAGAAGGGAAAAAAAGGGGACAGAAAACACACAGAAATTGGTCACTACTGGTTTGTATACAGCTCTCTCTTGGGATCAAACACTTTCCTAAATCAGGGCTCCAAGCAACCACCATGAGCACTGTTGGTGTGAAAGAGAAGTAGGCAAAGCTTTCTGCTGGTATGCATTGAATTAGTGTGGCAGAAAAAAACATATAAGACAAAAAAAATAGTCTAGGAGCTGAACTTGGCATCTTTGCCACTCTCTGCAGCACTCAGCGCCATTCAGGTAACAGAGTACCAGACAGGTTCTGGCCTTGTATCAGCAGAACAAAGTGGATCCCACAATTCACCCCTCACACCAAAAAAATTGCACTTGCTGAGACTTTGCAGAAGTATCAAATAATTCCTTTTGCAGCATACACAACTCAGATTATATTTGCTACAAATGGTAAGGTTCCAGCTAAGGCTTATAGCTTAGATGTTTGGCTATTTACTCCTAGATTGTATGTGACATCTATTCAGCACCATAAAATGGTTTTTTGATGTGGGAGAAAAGGGCCCACAGGAGTCCCTGAAGATAAAAGAAGTTTATACAAGTACTTTGACTGAGTGGGTCTGTCAGAGAAACTGCCTTTCCCCTCCTAAGAGGATGTGGTTCTCTTATAAATAGGGCAAAAAATATGACAATTTCTCTTGGTTTATCCAGGGAATGCACTGTAACTTCCGATATGCAAAATTTAATAGGTTGGTAAAATTTCTATCTCTCCAGCCCCTGATCTGTTAAACTACAGGGTTTGTTAGATCTAAGGAGAGGTCTGATCTCAACAACATCAGCAAGCCAGGAAAAAACTGCAGCTCAGCACAGTTTCCTTAGCAGAAATCTTAAACTTTTCCAGATAGACTTTACTTTGAATCCAAACCCTGAAACCACAGTTAGGGCGTTCAAGCTGTCTGAAATCCAGATTAAAACCCAAAGAAGTGGTAGTCACTGGCAATGAAAATAGTTTCCTTTCAGAAGCTCTAAGTATCTCAAAGTTTAGATTTAGTTCTCTTCCCTGAGGTACCCAGTACCTGAAAAGGACAAGAAAGTTTGTAACATCCACTGCGTTTTGCCAATAACTATTAATTTTTTTATGAGACCTGCTTGTCTTAAATAACACAATAAAGTGAAATACATTCCTGTCTTTTCCCTTTTTATATCACCAATGCATTCAGAGACCTTGCTGCTAAGTGAAGCTAGTGGCAGTTTCTTTTTTTCTTACAGAAAGAGTAAAACCAAAGTTATTAAATAATTAAAAAAAAAAAATTAAATCTGTTGCACAAGCTCCATGCCTCTCTAAAACCTGTGTATAATAGTGCAGAGGAGCTTTTATCTAGCTTCACTATTTTTAATACTGCTGAAGTCAATTAAATTCCATGCATAGTCTGTATTTCAGATTACTTGATACATTTTTGACCAATGTTGTATGAAGAAGCAGATGTTTTAGATGTTATTGCCATCCAGAGGAAGATGCCTTAAGAACACGTTGTGTGTGTAATGATGTACTTCCCACAAAACAGGGCTGTAACACTTAGGCTGCCTCAAACTAAAACTTCTAATTCAACATAAAGTAATTAAGGGGAGCATATTGAATCTACAAGCAGCGGGTGAAGTGCACAGGTTAATTTATTGGTGTTATTTATATGGCAGCTCTGTACCACCCCCCGCGGCAGGCACAAACCTCCCAAACCACTGCCAGAGCATCTCAGCCTTACCTGATCCACACAGCTCTCATCTGCCACCACAAACACCAGATCACTGAAAATGAAATGTTCCACTTCATTTGACCTTCTCTTGTAGAAAGATATTAAACATGTATAAAAATTGTACATTTTCTTTCATTGATTTCAGAGCGTATTCAAGCGAAAGCAGCAGAACGTGCATTTCAAGAGCTGTCAGACACTCAATTTACTGCTGTTCTGGGCACTAAAATGCACAGGGCTCAGAGAAAATAAAAAACAAAGCTACAGATACATGCTCAGAATACAGAGGATCCCAAAGATAATTCAGCTACTTGCCAGAAGGTTTCTCAAGCCTCAATTATTTTCACATTTGCTATGCAAACTACTTAGAGACAGTGTAACAGTATATTTACTGGCATTTCTCTCTCCTTTTAGTATTAAGTTTTATTTCACCACAGTTAGAACTACATTTTTGTGTATGTGCATTGCCATGAGTGTGTGTATATATATATATTTATGAACACCAATGATTAAGGCTTTTCTTCTATACATTTACAAACAGGTTTAAAGGCAGTCATGATCCTCTGATCTGTCCAGTGGACTACTCCCTCATTAAAAATTGCCTATTTTTGATTAAAATGTGATATGAACTTTATCCTGTACAAGCAGACATTTGGGCCTTGCAGATCGTCTTCCTAGAGAGAGGGATATCAGTAGCAGAGGGCATGGAAATATTCTACATGCACCTTGTGCTTACCAGCATAATAAATACCAGTCTCAGCTTGGGACAGAGACAGCCAAGTGATGTCTTTCACCTCACTAGGAGCCCAGCTCTGTTCTTAACTCTGCTGACTAAATTAACTCAGATCAGAGAACCAGGCAGATAACGTATTCCTCCCAGAAAAGAAAAGAAAAAAGGGTGAACATGGAATAAAAATAAAGACCTCGCATGAAACAGAAGCCTCCATGGCCTCACATGCTTCTGAAATGGTGCAAAGGCTTTAGTGAGGTTATTTTAGTGTTCTGAAAAGAATTTTTCATGTCTTCCAGTGAGGTAGCAGCTATATTAGCAAGGATAAAACTCCAATTTCTCACATCTGAGACTCTAGGCTTGCTGCCTGTGGCCTTCCTTCTGCAAGACCAGCTTTTACTCAGCAGGTTCCTGGTTGCCAACAGGGGCACGTCCTGAAAAAGTTCCTAAAAGGTGCAAGAGAAGACAGCCTCTACAAAAACTTTTCTCAGTAAAAAAGACATTTATGGACTTACAGATTGCTTTTTTGTTCCTTCATATATGAAATAGTGGTATGTTATAAACTATGAAATAGCTATTAATTAAAGAAAATAAACACCCTCCAAGTGGTCCATGCTTATTCCCACTTGGATTTGCTTCGTTCTGGAGCTAAAAGAAACTGGAGTTTCTTGGAATGTTTAAAGGTACTTATTTCTCTCTAACAGGGGCCCAGAAACAGGCCTTTAGGAATTTTTAAGGAGTTGCTGGTCTGGTTCGGATGATGCCTCAGGTTTTAGCTTTTATATTTTTCACATTCTGTGCTGCTTTAGTGTGTAGGTCTGAGCTTCCTGTGAGGGGATGGTGAGCTCTCCTCACAGAGGAGGGAGACAAAGTAATTCCTTCTCCTGCTGGGGACCAAGGACAAATGATCCAAATCTCAGGCCCAACAGCATAAACGATGTGGACTGAAGAGAGAAAAACAAGGATGGGACTTCATGGGCTAAAGCTATAATTGGACAATTAACTCCAATATGCAAATGGACCAGAACTTATTAAAGTGAGAGACCCTGTGACCAGGTGTCCATTTTGTGACCATTTTGGTTCATCTTGGGTGTAGCCCTGGCTGGGCTCTTGTGCTGCCCAAGGTGGATCCATCGAGTCCTTCTAATAAATCCCTGCTTTATTCTTTAACTCTGTCTGGCCTCTGCTCTAGGCCAGCCTGCACAAGGCATCATGGAGAACCCTCAGGGTCTGTCTTTGTTCACTGTTCATCGGATTTCCTGCGGCAACAGTACTTAAAGAGTTCAGCTTCCTCTAAAACACAACTTGCGTTTAACTGCACAAAGCCTGGCTTTAGCCCAGGCCAGGCCATTGACTGGTTTCAGTAATCACATGGCACAGAGAAAACTTAATGTCACCAGATACTCGTCGCTGCTTTCAAACTACATTCTGCTCTTTCTATTAGCCATGTGGGTCAATTACAGGCTAGTTTGGCTAGAAGTATGAATAAAATTATTAGTTTAGGAACTTTAGTCCTCTCTCATCTAATTTCTGTAATTGGTCTCAGTATTTAAGTTTTTCATGAAGAAAAAAGTCTATTATTTCATTCAAATCATTATTTACCATTGAGTTTACCATTAACTTAATTTGTAAAGACAAGCTTCAGATAAAATTAGGAATCTTGAATTATTCATGGTGAGTTCTACTAATTTTACACTATTATTTCTTATGTGAAACTTCCATGTGTCACACCAAAAGGGTTGGTGGTTTGTTGTTTTTTTTTGGTTTTTTTTTTTCCTGGCAGAGAATAAATGCTTCAAAACACTCCCCAGAGAACAAAATGTAGCTGTCACATTGAAGATAATGCATTTAATCTCTTTGTTCATTGCAGCAATTTCAGCAAACTTTATTGTACTGCGTTTCTTTATGGCATCCCTGCAAAAAATTCATTTACGAAGTATGCAGCCTGATGGTCTGTACATTTCTACCCACTTAACAATTAGATTAGTGCTTTCAAAATACTAAAAAGCAGCAGTAAATTCCTTTTATAAAAGCTGCTAAACAAAGGAAGCATGTCAGTCATCCCTCAAAGCAGAGATGCCAGTCACTTTCTAATCTGCACAGATTTAGTTGAATTTGGATTCAAATTACATATGATTTTTAGCCTTCTATTGCAAATCTTGCTCAAGACTTATTATGCAGGTATTTCATCTTAATTCATTTTGATGCCTATAGTGGAACATATCCTAGTACCAACACCAAATCATTAAAAACATTGACCATGACTAAAATGTGTTCCAATTTTCAAAATATTCTTTAAAAAACACACCTGGAGCAAAGAAATTAATTACATGTAAAAATCTGGCTGTAAAGAGAGACAAAACAGCTCTGAAAATCCCTTTCCTCTCTCATGTTGAAGTGGTTCCTGCAAACTCTGTTTAGTGCATGCTCATAGTGCGTGGCAATGTCTCTTCCCAGCACATGCAGCTGTCCCAGGATCAAAGTGCCAATCCCACACAGCCTCTGGAAGGATTTGGCCTCTCTCTATCTGGCAGAACCATTCAGATATGGATCATTAAGTTTCCCTGCTAAAAGTGCAGAATGCTCTTTAAACAATCAAAAAAAAAAAAGATCCCTCAATATACATTAGAGCCTAGGGAATATCAGTGCTCTGGCATTTTACCTAATATGACTTCCTTTGTCCTTTCCAAAAGGGCACAATTTTAACAGATATTTAATTCACAGACCACAACAGCCTATGGAACATTGAATATGTGTTATAGAATGCTTTCTGTATCAGAAGCACAATGACTGCTTCCCTAAGAATAAAGGATAAAGGATATTTTCTCCTGCTTTGTGAAGAGGAGTATAAAGTTACACTGATTTTTCCTGCTATTTCTGCTTTTTGGTCATGCCAAATGCTAAAATTATCTGTTGTAAATTAAGCTGGGCAAAAGCAATCTTGTATGGGATCTGAGACTGCAGTAATAAAAAACAGAATAATTGAGGACTTTATATTTGATGCTGGAGGTGATTATCTGGTGTGAAATATTACAGTATAAGAGGAGACTGACCAGAGCCAGTTGTTGCCACTATCATTTATATAAGACCTCCATGCCAAACCAGTATCAACTCAATCAGCAGCTGCAAACCAACAAATAATTAACACATAGAATTACTGAGGGGGAAAATATGAATGCAATCTCAAAAAAAAAAAAAAAAAGAAAACAAACACAAAAAGAAAAACAAAAAAAAAAAACCAAAACCCACCATATATTCAATAAACAGCCCAGGGCTCTCTTCCTATTTCAGAGTAAGGAAACTAGCAAGCTAACTGAATGTATTTAAATACATTCACAAACTGGTTTTGCTAGTAAAGCTTTCAGACAGTGAACACAGATCCTCTTGGAAAAGACTGCTTAGAAAGTTGGGCTTTGTAGTATTCCCATGAGGAAGGGCAACCAGGAGTTTTGCTGTACACTGGGAAGAAGCAAATTTAGAATTCAGAGACCTCGAAACGCTTTGTGGCTTCTTCTCCATCTATAGGTCCCCAATTAAAGACAGATGTTAAACATATGCTTCAGTCTATTTCAATTTGGGAAGTCAGTGAAGCATGAGCTCAAGGCTTAAATTCTGCACAGGGATCACTGTAGAAGTGGGGAATTTAGTAATAAGTAGCACTTAACTCTTAAGTGGCGGCTTGGATTAGTGGTATGAAAGTGTTTAATGTAGGAAATCACCACCATTAGCTTCATTTTAACAGACGAAAGAGCTGAGACACAGAAATGAGTGATTTGTCTCCAGACATACAAAAGGCCAATAAAAAAAGAACCTAGGGAAAAATCCTGTATTACCTGATTCTCAGCTCACACTTACAGTCTCTCCAGCCATCTAATACAACTCCCCTATTTGCTATATTTAACAGAAAAATAACAGCACTTTATCAATACAGACAGGGCAAACCATCAGAGGGAAATGCCTACCAGACCTGCACATATGCTGTAGCACAAATCTGCAGTAAATCTACCCTAACACAGCAAACAGGTGTAGTCATTGATTACTTTTTCTAGAGAAATAGAACCTGAACGTGTCAAAATGTTGGTAGCCCACATTGACTGGAGATATCTACCTTCATTATACTCATGATTTTGGAGCAGTTTCTGAATAACATTCATATCTATTTTTCTAACCTGACACAGTTTCCCCAGAGATGTTAAACCAGACATTTGCAAGACATTTTTGACAAAACACATTTCCAAGAGTTTCTTCCCTTTTTCCTGAATTCTTGCCCAACTTCCAATAAATCCCATGCAGACTTATTTGGCTTATTATGGATGCATGAATGAAAGACTGCAAGAAACTGCAGTGATGCCCAGTACTTGTCATAAACACAGAAATATCATCAGCATCTTCTGAAACAGGCAAGGTCTGACAACTCTTTAATTTCAGCCTTCCTCAAAGACTCATCCTCACCTGCCATCTCCATGGACTCTGCCTTCAGGTTCAAATTAACTCCTGAACAAAATAAATGAAATTATCTCCCATGTTGGCAGCACAATGTACACAAGACACACATCTGTTACCAAAACTGTGATGTTCCCTTATTTCTTAAGCAGTTGTCAAAACTTATCACTGCCTCTGCTATTTCACTTGTGCAAGATTTATTTAACATTCAAAAAGGTGAGGCAGAGTAAAACAGGTTTTAAAATACCAGCATTTGTTCACTAGCCCCAAAAATTTAAACTGTACAGAGAATTTCAGACATCAATAGAACAAAGCTGTTTTAACAGATGTAGCTGACCACTAGATAGAGTATTTTAATTCTGTACCTGAGCATTTTCTAAGCCCAGGGACTGCATTTTCCCAACTGATATTTTACTATAAACCTGAAAACAGCATGTTAACAAGGTTATGCTAATGTTCATGTTTGGAAAAAAACAGATCCTCAGAGTTTCATTACTTATTTTGTAATTATTTTAACTATTCCCTCAACAAAGAGTATTTTTGCTTACTTCTTCAGATTTCACAGTTTATGTACAGAATTGCCTTTTAACAGCCTCTCTGTGGGCTCCCACAACCTTAATTCGTTTGCAACCCATATAAACCTCTATGCCATCTGGTGACTTTTTGCAATCTAATTATCCTGATAAATGTATGCACCATATTAGACATTTTCCATTACAGGGGTGACTAATGTTGCTTCTCTATTTACAAATCTGCCTGCAGATTTCTGTTACAGGCCCATTTCAGGAGGCTAACAGACTTGTTCATTTAAATTTATATCTTACCCCATGCCAAGGTTTTCCACCAAGCATTCCTTGAATTATGAACTCCTGTTTATTCAAATCAGTTTCCTGTCGTGTAAATTAGCTATATAAGGCAACAAGGATGCCAGTGAATTTGTTTTGCACATTTTTTTGCATGTTGCCAAGTGAAATTTTGAATAAAATCTTTGGTGCACCATGAAAGGAAAAATTATAATTGAAATATTTTATATAATTGAAAAAAAAATTGAAGCTGCAGTTTGTGGTATTTGCTGGGTCCCCAGGATGAAGGAGGAATTGAGAATCTGACTCCATGTTCTTAGAAGGCTAATTTATTATTTTATGTACTTATATTAAAGAGCGCTATACTAAAAACTATACTAAAGAATACAGAAAGAAGGTTACAAAAGAATAATAATAATACAAAACTCATGACTGACTCCTCAGAGGCTGACACAGCTGATGGTGATTGGTCATTAAGTAAAAACAGTTCACATGAAAACAACCCAACATGCACCTGTTGGTAAACAATGTCCAGCCACATTCCAAAGCAGCCAAACAGGGAGGAGCACATGAGATAATATTGTTTTTTTCTCTGAGGCTTCTCATCTTCCCAGGAGAAGAAATCCTGGCGAAGGGATTTTGCAGAAAATATGACATTGGCAGTAATTTCCCCCCCCACCATTTTGAAATTTCAGGCCAGCAGCTGCATATTTTGATGAAGGTTCTGGAAACAGCTGACTTTGAACTTTGCATTTTTTCCACCTGCAGTCCCCCCAGTGCTCCACAAATGGGACTCACTAGGGAACTGCAGACTGAAACCAAGAGACCAACACCTTCAGAAAACACCTCAAAACACAGGGAGAAAACTTCTACTCTGCCCCAGCTGGGCACTCCCTCAGCAAGTGCCACTGCCTGGAGCCCAAAGAAATGGGCATGGAACAGTTCCTACATCATGGAAAAATCTCATGGTCACAGACTGGCCACTACCAAATTTTCCTAGTGCCTGACGAGAACAGTTTGTGAAATTACAAAAAAAGCAATTCTGATGGAAGAGAGCTGCAGTTTATCTCTGTTTAGAAAAGAGCAGTATTTTGTGTAGTCAGCTTATTTAACATCTGCAAAACTGAGCAAGAGGGAACTGGAGAAATGGTTTCTGCATATTTTATAGATATACAGCTAGTCACAATATTAACTAGGATTAGGAAATTACCTTAGGATGTGTCCTTTTTTATTAGTTGATGATATAAGGCTCACAGAACAATATAGTTTACATTCAAAAGTGCCTTAAATCAGCTGCTCAATGTGCTTATATCTAAACTAGAAGAAATCTAGTTTTTTTTAAAGAAATCTAGGTTTTTTCAAACCTTTGAAATATAATCACTTGTGCAAATGTAAGACATCTCCCTATTTCCCAACATATGACACTTTGCTGTGCTATAGATACCACTTTTTACAGAAATGTATCTAAAATGTGAATTTCTATATCCACATTTCTCACTAGCAGCAAATAAAAGCAACAGGAAGAGAGTTTTTCAGAAAGAGGTACAGAACCAGCAGCTGCACAGACTCCTGACAACAATCCCCTCTTTCTCAACTTTGGTTCTATTTGTTTTAGCATATTTGCAATACCATCCTTCAGTTTGGGTATCTGGGTTCCTGCTTCCCCAGGAAAACTGCCTACAAAGGTTTTTATTTTCAGATGCTGGTGCAGGTTCCCTAAAATGCAGAGGATGATGCTGGCATATCCAACATCACCAAGCTTTTAATTTGAAACTCACCAGTTCCATTTAAGGTGCTGGCTGATAACTTGGTATCAGTGGGCTGAGCACTGAGATTAGAGCTGCCAGGACAAAAGTACACTAATTACGCAGTTAAAGATTTTTTTACCCTGAACTCTACTGAAAAGGGAGCAGTTGGCTAAATTAGACAAAATTAATGAAAAAAGAAGCACAATATCAGACAGGCACATTTATTCTCCTTCAATTCAACCATTAGTAGTCTGTTTTGCTGCTGAGTAACGCCAGGAAGGCTCAGCACTAATTAAGCCAGTCATCACAGCTAGGTGTTTACTGCCTTTAAACTTCTCACTCATTTCTTCTCCCACTAGCTCCTAAGAAAAACATTTGCCCTTTTTAACTCAGAGAGCAAACAGGTCAAAATAAAAAATGATCCCATTTACGGCTGTTAGCCAAGAGATTAAAAGAGAAAAAAAGCCTTGTACCTCGAGGCACAGTGAAGGATGTGCCAGAGCATCTGGGCCAGGGTGATGCTGAGGACAGCTGGCACAGGGGCTCCAACATCTGCTGACGCTGCCAAGGTGCAGGATCCTGGAGAGGGTTCCCTGAGAGCTGCACAAAGCTCTGCAGAGCTCACAGCACTCTCCACAGTGCCTCAGACAGGTGTTGGTGCTACCCAGGCTGAAGCAGGGCTGGGAAGGTATTTTCCCTCGTTGCTGGGTGAAGATGAGCTTTCCCACGTTGTGATAATGCAGCAGGACATGGAATGCCTGCATTTCATTAAATAACATTATTAATCACACTACCTCACAGCCTGGGTGACAGTACAGGCATGCAAAGCTTCATGTTAAATGAGCACCATGCTGAAAGAAAACTTGATGAATAAAACAAGGAAAGAGCTGTAACAAAGGAGAGCTGCAACATCCACAGCGTTTCTAATTAAGACTAAGCTCCTCTTCGAGCTTACTGCAAGTTATATGTGCACTTCCTAACACATCCAAAAGCTCTTCTTGAATCCCTCAGATTCAGGGAAGGCCCTAGAATATCCAAAGGATTGTGTGAAAATCTGAGTGAATAATGGAAGGTGCCTGAGAGGGTTTGTAGGATCAGACCTTGCAACCAGCCTTTGTATTAAAAATGAAGGGGAACAAAAAGCCTAATGGTAATCCAGGAAAAAAATGCAACTATCAAAAAAGGCTCATCTTTCCTAAATGGTGCATGAATAATACATCAGTCTCAGAAGTTTTTTTAAGAGACTTCAGCAAACAACTTCACTGAGCTTTCTGATCAGAAGAAGTTATTTTAAACCATGGTTGTAGTATAGTGCTACCCCAATACAGGATATGTCAAGCTACAAAATCACAAAAAAAAAAAAAAAATCAGTGAATTGTTTTTTTTATTGCAGGAATACTTTTAATCTTCTCTTTCAGCCACTAAACCTCCCTCCCCACTTATTATTTATTTCTGGGTTTTGTGAAGCTTTTAAAAAGAAGAATTATCCACAGAAGTGCCATTTAAAACTAACTACTTTGAGTAGTAGAACCATGAAAGCAATTGATTTAGTCAGATGAAATTATTTTTTCTCATTCCATTAAGTTCTACTAAGATTTTAAAATAAATGCTCCAAAGAAAGAGACATTATTAACAAGAGAGAAATGCTTTTTAAAAGAAATAAAACAGCTCAATTGGTTTTTTTCACTCTCCAAAATCAAAACAAAAAAAAACCCCAAAAAACCCGAAAAAACCCCCAAATGCTTGAAGTTCTCTCAAAACATAAAAATTACTGTTTGGTTTTTTTTTCCAAACTTGGTACTTAATATCATGCAAATCCTCCATCGGATGCCATCATATGAGGCTAAAAATTATTTTCACTAGGATTATTATTTCCCTGACAAGGGAAGAGATGAGAATCTTGACTCCATGTTTCAAAAGGCTGATTTATTATTTGATGATAATATATTATATTATATTAAAAATGATATACTAAAACATCATTATAAAAATCATATACTAAAACTATACAGAAGAAAAAGGAGACATCAGAAGGCTAGCAAAGAAAGGAATGAATACTAAAATCTTGTGACTGCTCACAGCCTCAATACAGGTGGCTGTCATTGGTCATCAAGTAAAAACAATTCACATGCTGGGTAAACAATGCTCCAAATCACATTCCAAAGCAGCAAAACATGGAGAAGCTGAAGCTTCCCAGCTTCTCAGGAGAAAAGATCCTGGCAAAGGATTTTCCAGAAAATATGTGTGTGACATTTCACTCTTTTTATTTAAATTAAATTTAAAAAAAATGTGTTTGTAAATTCTTCTGTTGGGTCTATGCAGAAGAGAGAACAAACACTTCTTGAGAGGTTTATTTGTTGTTGATCAAAACTTCAATCAAGTGCTAATGTGGAATGATTAACATCAAATTTTATCATATTACTAAGACAAGCTTACAATATAAGAAAATGTAAAAAACTATGTAAAGAAAGTCTATTGTTTTACGTCTAAACAGTTGAGTTTCAGGAGAAAGTCTTTGGACTGAAGATGTTCCTTTTTGACATCTCTGAAAGTCTCTTTTGGTTTTGAAACAGGCTTGCAGAATTTTGAAACAAAGAACTGCTGAAGAAAATCCATCAATAATTATTAAAAATCTATTGATAGTTATAAAACAATTTTGAGAAAATTTTTGGAATGTCTTGGTCACAGCCCTTAATTGAACTACTTGGGCTGAGGTTAATTTGTGGCTTTCTAATGCTTTTGAGCTGTTTGCTCTTTCTACTTTTCTGATTTTATTTAATTTTTCTTTTTTTTTTTTTTCAGAAAATATGTCTGTGACATGCACGCTGCTAATGAAAGGCTGGTAGGGAACAGAGGAGAGGTACAGCTGCTTCCTCCAAAGACATGAGATGGCTCCAAATCATCCAGAAACAGCTGCCAGGAAATGGTTTCTGTTACACAACTCGAGATGTTCAGAGCAGCAGGAACAGACAATTTGCCATAGTTCAGCCAAAACAGCAAAAATGAGCCAGAGGGACCCGAGCTGGGTTTGCTTCGTGCTCCAAGGGGAGGCAGAATAAACTGCTTTCCACAACTGAAATGTTCATTTGCAGCTCCAAGGAAATATGGATAGCTATGGGAAATCAAGGCTGATTCATGAAAAAGGACAAGTTTTTGGAAACATAATGAAAAACCTTGCAGCCACTCTTGTTGCAAAAGAAGAACAACATGGCAAGTCTGATTTCTGATTAGATTTTTCAGTAACGAGTCAGGTGGAAGTCTACCAGAAATGAGGCAAATTGCAGATTGAAAATCATTCAGCTTCCTCAGTAGGCTGTTATGATCTATGTGAGCAGTATCAGATGTGCTTATGCCTCACTGATTTATGTCAGAAGCGACAATCATGACTTAGCATAAGAAAAATTTGTATAACCTATTTTCCTGCAAGAGACAACTGTGTGTAACCATTTTTTTTCACCTGCTGTGCAAGTGTCTTAACACCTAAACTGCACCCTGTGTGCAAAGCCATGTAGCACCGAGTAAGGAATGATGATCAGCATTTGAAGTCCATCATGCTCATGTCACAGTGACAAAGCCAAAAATTGACTACAACACTCAATAGCATAAAAATAAATCTATTAAAATATAGATTAACCAATAGTGAGAGATGAATAAAAGTAGGGGTCTAGCCCTAAAATCCTCTTTAAACACATACAGCAACTTTCCTATTTTACACTGTCCATGCCCCTCAATACTCTCCATTCAATAAGATAAAAAATATGTAGTGTCTGTCAGCACACAAGTCCCTTTGCCCTCAAATTCTGAGAGTCCTGCTAGAATATTCTTTAACTCACATACACTTTCACTGGCCACGGGAAGAAGTCCTTCATTATGGAAAATTTGGGAGTTGAAGGTCAAATAGGGGGATATTTTGGTACAAATTCAGTTGTATTCAGCCACCAAGATGCTACCACAATTTTTCAGGATTCCTCCTAAATTTAACCCTGTGATAAATTCCAGTCTAATGGGGAAGTTGCCCCTGTAAGCCCCCACAGCAATGCTTTATAAAGCTTCAAATATTTCTCCAAGCATTAAGTGTAGATCCAACTTTAACAGTTTTTCACCAGTGACCAGTTTTAATCATATGAAGACAGCTCATTTATCAAGTCAGAAATCATTTTTCTCATTTTAGAACTTCTGATTTAAACAGCACACACGTTCAGCACTGATTCCCAGGCATTCATTTACTGATTATTTCATTATCAGCCAAAGAGCAAATATGGAGAGGAGTTAGCTTGGTTTATTGTCAAGCTAATTACTTTTCCTATGCCATTGTTCAAATTATGTAGGAATGTGTTGACAACAATGTTTGTCCTCAGCGATTTGTTATTTGATGTTGCTTCAAGTATTAATTGCACGTTATTAAAAATTATAATAAAATGGTGACACTAGAGTGCATACATCCATATAGACCTGCTTTAATTTGCGGGGAGGGGGTGGGGTGAAGTAACCATAGGCAGTAAATACAACTCCTTCAATCAAATTAGTTAGAATACTTAGTTTGCTGCCTTGGTGAATTTGCTTAAATGGTTCCCTAAACTTTATTGACAGTATAAAGCTCGTTCTAGCAGTCAGCTCTTCAGTATATTAAAAGAGCTCATAAATGAATATAAAATATTAAAGAAGGTTGTCATCTATTAGAGCTAAAACCAACTGTATGTGATGAATTCTAATGCAATGGTTATCAACCCTTCCACAGCCAGCACCAAAGAACGCCATAAGAAAAGTGTTTCAAGGCCTGCACTTGCATAAACACTTTCAGATCTTTTTCAGAATTGCAGGCAGAATATGATATTTAAACCTCTTATCTAACTATACAAGAATTATTGTTTTTCAAGTAGTGTTTTATATGAACTCACTATTCCTCAGACTAACAGAGTTCCACACCATTAATTCCATAATCATGGCTGAGAATTCGGTTCTCACATCTTCATTCTAAAAGGACATTCATATGCAAACACACATATCCCATCAATTACTGCAACATTTAAAAAAGAACCTGAGACAGTCATTGAAAAGACTGTATCAGTCACATTAATGATTTCATTTGCTATGATACACAAAAGCACATGTTTTTACTGTTTTAAAAGGAAAGTGCACTTTTGATTGTTTTATTGTCAGAGAAAGGGAGCGTTAGGATTAATGAGTCTAAAGGGATATGTCTTTAAATATTTCATAATGCCATTTTAGGCACTTAATTTAAAAAAAAAAACACTTTACTCTCACTTTTTAAAAAAATTTTTAGATTTATAACAGAAATTGTGCTATAAGAGAACCGTACAAAACAACAAACAAAGTATTCTTAAATTCAGCCTGGTAATTCACACATTAAAGTTAGATCATCTCTCTACTGTATTTGAGTATTAGTACATGTGGTTCTATACAGCCTAAGGACACTCAGTTTTTCTGACAGCAGATTTCCTAATTGTTATGCATCAATTTACAGCTGGAGAAAAAAAAATAGTTATTAATAAATAAATACAGATAAATATTTTATATATAATATTACTATAATTAGTAAAATAATAAAAATTGATATATAAATAATTTATATATAGATATTGGTAAATAAATAATTAATTACAAAGCTTTTGCCAAACAGAAACATTCCCCCCCTCCACTTTTGTACAATCACTTACACGTGCAGAAACCTTCTGTTGTGAGAGTTACCAAAACCAAGAAAAGGTTTTACACCCAATTTACAAAAGTCACAAGAAAGCTAAACAAAAAATAAAAAGCTAATGAATCTTCAGCTATAGTGACGGGAAAGTGAGTCAATAATCACTTCTGCCACTCACAATACATTTTTAACACACTTATTCAGTAAGGCCCATCAATTATTATTTAGAATCCTTCCAGCTATCACAAGGGGTGCTGGGTATTTGATATGGGCCTGTTATGGCTGACAAGTGTGATGACAGAATTTTCTAACTGAGGAATTCTAGAGTCATTAAAATTGCTCTTGAATTGCTTTGCTGGCCAGAAAAACAACAAGAGGGTAAAGAGGCAGGATGCCTGTTCAAAACTCCCCAAACAGTGCTTGGTGGGGAGAGTCAGAGTCATCATGGCCAAGAATATCCAAGGGGGAAAAATGGGAACATAATTTGCAGGCTTGGGGCAGAAGTGACATACACCTTCTTGTGCCCCAGAGGGAGAAAAATCTTATGAGCTTGGATCCTTCTGCACTGTTTCCCTTTGGTTCCTGATTTAGAGAAGGCTGGAATGACCTGCAGGCCCAGATTTATTAACCTCTGGTATATCTGGGAGTGCAAACCTCACAGGGTTCTGGCACCACAGCTTTAGCATCCCCAGTTGACCTGGGAGCTGGTTCTGAGCTGGTTTTCTGATGGAAAAATTCCTTAGCTGAAAAATAAATGAACTGGTCTATTTCTACTGATTTCAATTCAATTTCCATCCAAATAAGAGTTACTGAAGCTGGATACTACAACTGATCATATGCCAGTTAAAAATAATCAAACAAAGCACTGTGCATCCCTTACTTCTTTTGCTGCACTGAAGCATAAGCCACCAAAACAACCAAAAAACCCCACATGATTCATGCTAACCAGTGATTTCTGTATCTCTTTCTTTCTTGACATATTTCTCATCTACAGCTGAGCAAAATAGTTAAATACCCAGTGGTCTCACTCTGAACTGGGTCAGGCTCTTGCCTCAGTTTGTATTCTGACCTGCTCTTTTCTTGAGAGCAATGTGACTTCAGTATTGATTTCTCCAAAGGATACAGAGTGAAAAACACGAAGCAGTTCCATTCTTATTGTCAACATTGACAATCAAGTGCCTGCTACTATAAAAACCACTTTCAAATCCTTACTTAAATTTGGAAATATTTGACTGCCTGGAAATATCAATGACTGCCTGGCTATTTGCAAGTGCATGAATAACCTCCACAAAGCCAGAGTAGAGAAGAAAAGCTTGGACTGAAGGGTTTTTTTTCTACAAAGCATAAATTTAAACTGTCCTGGTTAGTGTCACAAAGGTGGCACCAAAACTAGAAGCCAGCTGTGTTGGACACAACTGTAAAGACTTGATGAGAAAGCAATAAATGTGCTGTGAAATACAAAATTTCATTCATTCACCAAGAAAAAATACCTACAAATCAGAGGTACTGCCAGTGTTTACCAAGGACTTCAGCAATGCCTCTATTAACCTGTTAGCTTGCATAGTGGGGGAAAAAATAAATGGCAATTTCCTTGTATTTAAAAAAAAAGCCCAAAACCCTAGGGTAATTCTTTCAGCAAGCCAAAAGCTGCTCAAAGTTAAGCCTGGTATTTTCAGAAATTGTTCTGAATGACACTGGCATGACAAAGATCAAGAACGGCGACTAATTTTTTTAAGTGTTGTTTCAATTAAGTGCCTAACATTTGCAATTATGGAGTTTTGAGAAGCTGAGGCAACAACATGTTCTCATTAATTTATCCAGCAATAACAGTTTTGGCAAGAGGCTGGAATCACAGGCCAATAAAACAGATGAGCAGGCAGGGCCGTCTCTCACTGAAAAGACAATTGGCCTCTGTAGGCTTTCCTGCAAAGTCCATAACTAATTAAAGTATTTACACAAACTGAGAGATTGAAGCCCTCTGCCAACCTTTTGGGGTGTGCTCATGGGATGGAGGCAAGCGTCCAGGAAGAGCACAAGGAAGGAGTTCCATGTGGTCACACACACACACACACACACACACACACACTTGTTTTACTACAGCTACTGAGATACAGCAAAGCAATGAAAAATTGACACCAGTGTGCAAGAAAATACTAAATCTATATTTGTCTAGTGTTGGATTTTTACCACAGTCGGTGTGTGCCTTCCAAACTTCACAGTCAGTATATGCCTTCCCAAATCTTTTACAAATATTATTTATGAATTAGCTCATAAAATTTTCTTACAAACTACCCTGGAGTAGCAAATTTGACCCCTTTGGATGAAGTTCTCAAGAAAGATCAACTAGTTTCTGCAAACCATTTCTGAAGTACATCTCAAGAGTTCCTCAAGGATGTAAATATGTTTCCAATACATTCTGGCAAAAAAATAAAGTATCCCCAATTGAGAAAATAAACCTGCCTGGAGGCTTTGATGGCATAACAAGGTTATTTATTCATCCTTTACAGGATTAATTTCCACAACAAATAATCCCTGTAGAGACTGGCATCATAACCATTCCAGTTGGTACAATTACACCTCAGGATTCCAAATTTAGGCAAGACTATATGAGATATGAAATAGTTGAAGAATTTCTCCACAATTTCTTGAAATTGTGGAGACGAGATTTTTAGAAATATTTATATATTTTCGCATTTGTTTTAAAATGAGATTTATCGTCTGTTAATTAGTTGAAATTATTATCAAATGAATATTGATTTTCATCCTCTCCTAGATCAGACACAACACACATCAAAACATCCTGGCATAAGTCTTAAAGTTGCTAAATAAAAAGTAGAGACAATACAGTTTGAGCACATACCATTTGCTTTAATTTAACATCATTTAACATAGTTGTACTCACTTAGACCTATTGCCATTTGCAGCAACTTAAGAAGAGACTGTTCATTCTTTTTTCAATGGTGCCTGAGCCTCTTTAACAGAGAGAGGCAATATATATCAGTGGAAACTTATCCAATTTCTACTTTGTCTTAAGTGCAAACAACCAAACCACCTTCATGCAACCATGTCGAAAACCACGTGCACAACTGCCTTCATTCTGAGCACAATATTCTATTACAGAGTTAGATTTTCTTAAATCTGTGAGTAAGCTATTGCTGTTCAAGGGAAGGTAATGATATCTGTATAGGTGAAGATTTTAACACTAGATCTCTGAAAATCTCAAATACATACTAGATTCATGTATTCAACATTTAATTCTGCCATTCCATTTCCTGCCAACTCTTTGGATGCTTTATTTCTCTACACATTACCTTCATAAATAAAAGAAATGCAGTGACAAATAATGAAGTGGAAATGCAATGAAGAAAAAGCACTGGATCCCTCAGGACTGAGAAGGTACAGCCCTTACTCTTTCACTGCTTTGCTCCCCATCTCCTTCCAACAGGAGATGGTGATGAAAACTTAGATGACCACACAAAATTCCCTCCTACAGCATATAAAATTCCCTGCACCCCAATGAGCACAGTGCAAATTAATGTAGATATTTTTGTATATGGATACTGACATCCTCATTTCCTTGTCTCAGGAGGAATGGATGAGAATGGAGAAGATTAGGAGCAGGGGAAAAAATTCTTAGTTTTTTTATTTTCCAAAATGCTCTAAAACAATTCTTGTTCATGTCAATGAAATTTTGACTTCTTTTTCCCGTGTGAGCAATTAGAGGTGACAGATTGTGAAAAAAATAATCCCACAATGGCATTTTCATTTGGATGAACTAATTTCCTTCTCACTGAATGCATGCAAACAGCAAGGTCCTTCTGTGTAAGGTCCTTACCAGAGCCCTGAGGAGCTGCATTTGTGTCTCTGCTCTGGCAATTCTTGATGTATTTTAAGAAGTGAGGCCTGGGTGATGCAGCCACGTGCTGCATGACAGGGTCAGCAGGAGCCTCCCACCCTGCTCAGCCCATCAGTCACACAAAGTGCTTCAGTGAGCATTTCTTACAGTTTGCCCATTGCCAAGTGAATTTCCCTCCCCACCACAAGTATTTTCTATTGTATTTGCAGGGAACTCCGTGGCAGGGAGGAATGATGCATCTGACTCCATGTTCTCAGAAGGCTATTTTATTACTTTTTAATAGTACATTATACTAAAGAATACTAAACTATATTATACTAAAGAATACAGAAGAGATGCTTACTGTACGCTAAAAAAATAATAATGAAAACTCCTAATTCTTTCCAGAGTCCTGACACAGCTTGGCCCCAATTGGCCAGAGTCAAAACAACTCACAGCAGAATCCAATGAAACAATCACCTTTGGGTAAACAATCTCCAAACACATTCCACATGAGCAAAACAGAGGAGAAGCAACTGAGATAAGAATTGTTTTGCTTTTCTCTGAGGCTTCTCAGCTTTCCAGGAAAAAATCGTGGGTGAAAGAATTTTTCCAGAGAATGTGAATGCCACAATTTTCCATGTTTTATCAATACTTAAAATACAGGTCACACACCAAGCTCTCACTAATAAATTAAGAGACAATTTACACTAAGAAGAAATGGTTAATTATTTTTATTCACATAGCTTGAAGTTCTTTTCCAATGTACTGATAGTTCTCTCCTTCACCACGGCTGACGTTTCAAGTACTGAATAATTGAGAGATAAATAATACTCTATAATGATTACCAAGCTTTTCATAATACATCTGTGGGTTGTGATGATACTGAGAAATACAATAGGATACTCCCAACAGCCACATAATATCTTTCA
Source organism: Catamblyrhynchus diadema (assembly GCA_035047745.1). Taxonomy (NCBI): domain Eukaryota; kingdom Metazoa; phylum Chordata; class Aves; order Passeriformes; family Thraupidae; genus Catamblyrhynchus; species Catamblyrhynchus diadema. Next base: position 445,894 of record JAWWMN010000002.1, on the reverse strand, counting down.
GCCAGAGGTTATGCAGAAGAGAAACTGCATCCAGTCAAAGAGGAAAACATCAAGTGCGGGGAAGGTGCTTAAATGCTGAAGGATATTCTTCCATCACTCAGTGCAATAATCTTTATATTATCATTTTGGAAATAAGAACCTACATATTTTTAATTAAGCATAGAAAAAGAATCACGTCTAACTTTACCTTTGATCAGTTTGGCTGTTCTTAACCTTAGGACAGTGTTAGGACTGAAAGGAGTGCACCTTACTGTGCCTCAGCCACAGCAGAACTATCCCAGAGAGAGTTACACTGCTCACCACACACAGACACTGCCCCTCCTTCCTAACAAACCCTACTTCTACAACAATTAAGAGAGTAAATTCTATAAATTCTGCTTACTAGTTGCTTTATTTTTTTTTTTTTTTTTTTTTTTTTTTTTTTTTTTTTTTCTTTTTGACTTTCAGCCTCC
>JAWWMN010000002.1:363662-439372 GCA_035047745.1 Catamblyrhynchus diadema | reverse complement strand
GAAGAGAAGAGAAGAGAAGAGAAGAGAAGAGAAGAGAAGAGAAGAGAAGAGAAGAGAAGAGAAGAGAAAGAGAAGAGAAGATGGAGGGTGAAAGAGGGGACAGAGAGAAGAAAGAAAAACTGGAGGATGCTGTGGACATTCCAGCACTCTCCACCTCCTGCTCCTTGGTTGCTCTCCTCTCTTGCTTGGGAAAGGCAGGAGAAACTGCAGAGGCTTCAGCAAACGGAATACAGCAGACCAAAGCTGGGAAAAGCTGAAATCCCTCTTTGGCAGTGCCTGTTCCTCTCACTGCTCCTGCTTCCCCTCATGCCAGGAGCAAATCCCTTGCTCTTCAGAACACCTGCTGAGCTCCCTCCTGTCTGCCTTTGCAGGCTTTTCCACCCGTCCTGCTTCTGATAAATGCCCAGGGAAAGCGACAGGAAGACAAAAGGACAAGAAAGCTCCTGAGTTTCTTTTTTGTAGGAAAGAAGTGTACTGAGTCAAGCCAACATCCTTCATAGAAATACAGGTCTTCTGGGGAAACACCTCTGTTAAGAGGCTTCATCCAAGGAAACAAAATACCTCCATTAAGCTTTGGAGTGGTGTTTGAAAATTCTAGTCAAGTGGAAGCAGACAATCCATGGAACTGTCCTGTGCTAGGCTTTGGGGCTCTGAGGGACTCCTGAACACCACACATTATCTGCAATGAAACAGAAATCCCCCTCAAAGGAGAAGTCAAAATTCTCAGAAAACAAAGAAAGCACCTCAAGGAGGTTATCTGGAATTAGGGATTCCCTATACCAAATAAGAGACCTGTAAAGGACTTAAATTCAGAAACTGGTAATTTGTAAAGTATTGGCTGTTCTGAAAGATTCCACTCAATCAGGCAGAGCACCTCATCAATGAGGAATATCTTTGGGTGAGTACAGGAGCCACTAAAGTCTGATTCACGATTTCACGTAAAGCAGAACACACCATACAGGTTTGCTTTTAGCATTTTTCAAGAAGAAAAGATCATGCAGCAGAACCAGACAAATACGTGCAGTGCCTAAAAATGAACACAGATGAAAATTCTGTTCTCAAGAAATAATGTAACTAGGAAAAATTTTAATACAACAATGTATCCATTTAGAGCACAAGTCTGAAGAGATAATTGATGTTTTTGTTTCAGTAGACAAGGAAGAAGCAACCAAGATCCTTCACAATAGTGAAGGATTTAGGCAAATATTTATTGAATCTACTTTTCTTAAGTTGCTGTAATTCTAAATGTTATAAATTGAGATTAAGCCATATTTTAAAAAGAATAATTTCTGCTAAAGATATATTTCTAAAACATAGGAAACATGCTTAGAAATGTGGCAGACTAAAATGAGAAGGCCTCACTTTAACAGACCTGAGTCAACCTAGGCAGCTGCAGTAATAGGGAACAAACAATAGGGAAGTGCTTTTTCCTTTTTTTACACCAGGACACACAAAGTTGGAGCCTAGAAGTTTTCTGCATTTTGATGGTAGGACAAAAACTGAGCTCAGTATTTGAGCAGCAGAGATGGCTGTGCCATTCCTACAAGGAGATAAAAAGCACCAGGTTGCTTTATAAAAGGCCAGAGCTACAGGACCACAAATTGCCCTGAGAGTAGGAGTGGGTTTATACAGACATTGTTCTTTTGGTGAATACCCTTCAGCTCCCCTCAGAGAGATGAAAAGATTTTTTATCTGGCAGGAGCTACTTTTGAACAAAAAGGGCTTTCCTATACACTGGAATACAGGCAAAAATAGTTAACATTTTAAATCTGGAACTGCTGGGCAAGACAAAGAAATAAGAAACAAGGATCCATAAACAACTTTGCCTGTCTGGTATGCTTCTCATTTCCACTGAATTAAACCAAATTCTGCCTAGTCCTTTCCCACCCCGAGAGACTCCATCATTCCCTTGCAGAGTCCTAATTTTCTCTTGCAAAGCATTCAAAACCCTCATGGACTCCAGAATGCTCTTTCCTTGACTGTGGATCAAGGAAAGAACAAACACCCTCCACTGCTTCTCTCTATGAGTTTTCTCTGCTCCAGCCACCTCTTAGCAGAGCTCAGAGTACAACAAGAACCTGTGAGTAAAATCATCCTTCAGAGCTGCATTAGCTGAAACTTAAATAAAAAAACTGACATAGAAACTCAATAGGGGCTGATGGTAATAGAGACACAGACCTAAAATAGGCATAATTCTAGTTTGCTAGAGGAGGATATGATTTGTAAACTGAATATATACCTGGGAGAGATTTGGAGCTGGCAGGCACACCCTCTAGACCATTACATTAAAATAGATGAAATTAGGTCCAGAGCTGATTTAAAGACAACATAACTGCCCAGTCTCACATGAAATATAGATGTATAGATTATGATTTCCAGGAATACTTCCAAGGAAATTAATTTTAGCTCTTAAAACAGAGCACCCAGGACAGCACATTTCCAGCCTGTTTAAACAATTTGAAGTGATTCAGGAAAGGAGAGGTTCATTGCATAAACAGAAAAATATACAAGCTAAGTGGAAGTGCTGCTGCTGGCACAAGAGAAATTAACCTCCCTGAGCAGAGGAAGTAGAGATTTCTGTATGTTTGGAACAAACAAACAAAGACAGTTCTGCACATCTTAATTCTCCATCTCACTTTCCTGATGTTCCTTTCTATGGGATACTGGGCCAAGCATACAATTGTACAATTTGTTTTCACTAGGCACACTGTATCTGGAATGAACATCTCTGGCAATAGACTAGAACTTAATGGAAATGGATTTAAGGGATGTTTCATTTCATATGAGTAACATCACTGCAAGCCCTCATTAATGTAAGTTCCCAGATGACAGCCATATAGAAATTAATATGGAACTTAAACTGCAGAATTAATTCAGCACAAGCTCACATTTTTTTTTCACCAGAAAACAAGAAATAAGAATACTTGGATGAATAAGAATACCTTAATGAACTGACGTCAGAGTTGTTGCTTACTTACAGGTAGACAAAGCAAAACTAACATAACCTTGCTTCTTAAAAGAGCTGCTGAGCACATCCCAAAGGGGAAAGCACAGCTCTATGGGGTTTTGTGCCGGGTTGAGCCCTGTGGCGTCTGAAGCCAGGACAAAGGCTAGATTTCACAAAAATACATTGTTTTATCTCCTGGCCACTTGCAAAGTTGAATTCATGGGACTTAGTGGCAGATTTATCTGAGAAGGCAAAGCCTTCTGTGCTAGGCAGGGAGGACTGGGAAGCACAGCACAACTCATCTTCATGCACTCTTGTCCATACGTGGGGCTAAAGATTTTTATTTACTCTGCACACACTCAAAATAGCTTTGCTGAAAGAAACTCAAAATCAGGTTTTAAATAAATAAATTAGCAAGTCACTTATGGCCGAAGATGACTTTCTGTAGGTGGAAAGTGAATAATAGTTATAATTTTCTATCAAAAACTTTACAAAGACTCATCAAGGAGATCCCTTTGTTCTAGCACTAAGCAGAAGGATGAGAGAAGAGTGGATTTCAGGATATTGTGACAAAGCTCAGCAGGAACCTCTCCAGGAAGAGCTACAAAGCATATATCATTTGAAGCAGTGAACTTTAATAGGAATTTCATTTTGCACATGGATGTACCCTGTGTGATAATCTCCAGTCTGTTTATTCATCGGCTGGAACTCCAGATGTGAATGTGAAGGTGACAGGAGCAGGGAGTTTATGTACCTGAATTTTTAGGAAAGCTATTACCCTTTTAAAGGTTCTTCATTCCCCGTGAAGTAAAACCCAACTTTCCCCGTGAAAAGTAAACCAATCTATTTTATTTTCTCTGTGATATTAAGCATGAAAGGAAGTCCTAGTTCATAGCTGGAGAAATAGTGAATAGGAAAGATTTTTTGCTGTTTACATCAGTTCAGGAGTCGTCTAAGCGACACACGAACAGCAGGATCATCAATGCAGCAAAACAACCCCATACACAATGATTGAAAATTTAGCCCAAAGGCCTCTCTATTGGTCCTGATCCAGACAAACATCTTCCAAAAGCATCTTTTTTCAAACTATCTGGGATAGCCTAATTCCAATCGTAAGTAAATGTACTGTGAATTGTTTTAATGTGATTTACTGGGGGGTTGGACAGGCTCAGAGAACTGATAATGGATGTGATGGATAAAAACTGTGTGAATTTGTTTTAAATGAAGGGCAAACCAAAGATTTGTCATTCCTTCTAATTTCAGCTTCCTGGGATGTGAACCACAGGTAGCTTAAAAACAGAAAACCATTGTGCATAATCTACGTCAGATACATTTTTTTCAGTACCTAATTTTTAAACCAAAACTCTATATAGAAAACAGGTAAATAGCCTTTGAAAATTATTTCTAAGGGCTACATAACATTCAAATATCACTTTTCTACTACCCAGAGAAATATCCTAGCAGACATATGTTTTCCTGTGTTCCACAGGCATTTAACAAGAATAATAAATTTCTTTCTGTGTGTTATTTATCCAGAGAAAGAATTAAATAGATTATCCATCCAGGGCTTTCCCTGCAGCTTGTATTTTCACTGGGCTAGTAACATAAAAATTAAGCCTCAAATTCTGGTATTGCTTGGACTCAATGATCTTAAGGATCTTTTCCAAACCATATGATCCTGTAATTCTATCTCCTTGGTGGTTAGGTCTCAGCCTTTTCTTCCAGACTGTGGATGTTTATTCCGTTCTTCCCTGTGGGATTAATGGAAGCACAGGCCCCTCACTCAGCCCTCGCACAACACCCATAAAGGGAAATCAAATAACAACATGATTTCCCTATAGTGCACAAAGACCTTGTCTCCTTTACTCTTTTAGATATTAATTAACGTTTCTTTTAAAAACTGCTCTGTAGATCTTGGGAGCAGCAAAGGATGTCACGTTATGTATCAGTTGCTATGGTAACTAATCCTTTCTGAAGGGAAGAAACAGAACAAATTTGTAGGACTCCATATCTTACTATGAACAAGGGTTGTCACTAAATAGTCTTTATTTTGCAACCCACTGCTTTCTTTTGTTTTACTCTTGTTTATAAATTATCACAACTGACTTAGTCAGATTTAGACTGTGCATTGCTTTTTTTCAGTCTGAATATTCTGAGCTTCCTGTTGTCATGAAGTGGCAGAAAAAGAAGTTAATTCCAGATCTTGGATTGATTTAAAAAAAAAAAATATTTGTGTGAAGGTATAATGTTATTGAGCAGTCTTTGGGAGATATATTTTGGGTTGGAAATGGTTATATTTCCCAGAAAAATTACATGTAGGGAAGAACTTCAGGCAAATTTTAACATATTTTAACATATTTCTCTATTTCTCTTTCTTTGTCCTGAACCAGAGAGGTTCATCAGGACTGGAAAGTTCCTTCATGTCTCAGTCACTCTGCTCCCACTGTAAGCCTCCATCTTGCAGTGGGATACCAATTTACTCCTTCCACAATTAGTTTCTGAGATATCTTTTACAGGGGGTCCAGGATTTATGAAATTCTCTCTTCAAACAAAAGTATAAGCAGCAATTTCCTGAAAGAGACATTTCCTATTGCCTGATCTCTATCAGTCAGAAGCCTCAAGACTTCTGCCCAGAGCAGTGGTAGTAATAGCCTTCATAAAAATACAAAAAGAAAAAAAAAAAAAAAAAAGATACTACTTTGTGGGTGTATCTTTATCCCAGGGTAAGACAAACAGAGCACTTTGGGACTGCTGATCTCAAGACCCTCTGACAGCAGAGCCCAAAGATAATACAAATACTCTAACAGAGACAAGGCCATTCCCAAGGTTTAAATATGAGAAAATATGGTGGTGGTAGGTAGGAATGAAGAGAACATCTTACTAAAAAATCTCCCTAAATAATCTCAAAAGATTTCTTATTTGCTTTTCCTGGCCCTTTTTCCTTATCACTGCTGGACTCCACAACAAGACAAGTATCATGACGGAAACAACCTGATTCAAAGAGTTGTGTAACAAAAATATGCTTCTTGTTGTTCAGACATACAGGAGAAAAAGCAGACAATTTAGCAAATTTATCAACAGGTTTTCTTATCAACGTGCTGGCAAAAAAAGCTTGTACATTTCCAGGCTTAAAAACACAGAATAAAGTAGTTTCTTCACTCTGCAGCCATTTGAAAAGTGGCTCCACTTGGCATAGCTTTGAGCAATGGATTTACTTTATCAGATTTACCAAACTACTCATCTGCTTCCAGCAGTCACAGAGAGGAGGGAAATGTAGCTCAGCTGTAGCAATACTTTCTTTCAAACGGTACCAAGTCAGAATTAATTCATTGCAGGGGACAGGGGAGGCCTTAACCCTTCTAGCTGCTGACCCTGAGAACGGGAAACAAGCAAAGAAAGACGAGGACCTAAAGCATTCTATGGACTGCATCATTAAACTCCTAGATTTAGAACAAATTATAGAACAAATGTGTTTATTTCAGAAAACATTTCTATGATTGTGGCTTCTTTTCCAATCCCTATAGCAAGATCTGGATGAAATCATTTACTTCCTAAGCTAAAATTCTCCATATCCCAAGAGATGCTTTAATGGAGACCAGATTTCTCTAGAGAAGCTCTAAATTTTCCTTGTGGAAGAGAAAAAACTATCATAAGAAGTATTTTTTTTTAATGTTTGAAAGCTGCAGTGTCAGCAGAGCAGCTTCAAGGGGAAAAGAAAACCAGGTAGAAAGTAGCCTTGAAGTGTGTTTGACAGGAAATCACCTAAAAGCTGTAGATCACTGAAAAAGTGGCACAGACAGACCTTAAGGGAAAGGGGAGAGCTGCAGAAAACTTCTGGAAGTTTTGAGGGTTATTTGAGACCAGCTAATTACACAGCTGAAGGAGCTGAGCTCAGGCAAGGCAGGGGACAGGAGCAGAGCAGCCTGATCTAGGTCACAGAGCTGCCACAGCTCAGGTTTTTCTGTTTGAGGAGCTTTTATAGCTCCCATCTGCATAGTATCTAAGAGCCTTACACTGCTTTAATGTGTTTATCCTCAAAAGGAACCTGTGAGGCAGCAAAGCACTCATTTTGTCATTTTACTGATAGTGTACTAAAACTGGAGGCTGTAGTCAAGATCCTTACTTGGCATAAATTTTCAAGGCTCTGTAAAAACCACTGACTGTCCAGTAAGGGGAGTGGAACTTAGATTATTTAAAGCACCTGAGGTTTTTCCCCCTATATGATTTGTTTGAGATCACACAGGCTCAAAACAGTATCAGAAAATGAAACCACTATTCTGAGGAACACCAACAACTGGCCCATCATTTTGTTTTTCATTCTTCTTGTGACTGAAGAGAAACCTGAGCCTCAGGACTGTAAAATGCATGAGGGAGCAGGTGCACAGATTTAATTTACTTAGGCCATGGCGCATTTTCCTGGTCCTTTCTAATTGTTTAACAATTGTTAGGTCTGTTTGTTTTGTTTTGTTGTTTGTTTTTTTTTTTATGTGAGTTTTTTTGGGGGGCCTGACAGACTGCTATTCTACCAGCAGCAGAACTCAATGGAAGATGCTTGTTTCTCATGGAAAAGAAGTTGGGAGATAATTATACAGAATTGAGGCTTTTTTTTTCAAAGTTAATAGTTCTTTTAAAAGTGCTTTCACTCCCTTTTAGCAGTTTGAATTTCACAGTTGTTAAGCATACAAAATATTTTGTGTGTTTTTTATACTTTAGCAGCAAGAGGATAAAACTAAAAAAACTAAAAAATACCCTTCCTGTGAGTTGTTGTGGCTAGAAACTGCTATTCTATGACCCATCCTATCTGTTGATGGTAGCATCAACATCTGGCAGCCTTGAACAACATCCATTACATTTGAATTTTTCAGATAGAGAACTTGAAACAATGAGCAGGGATGACAGATGTCAGTCACCGCCTCTGACAGGTCAAATGCAAATTTCTGCTTGAATGGTTCAGCTTTTGCAGGATTTAAAGCAAAACTAAAGTTATTACTACAGTATAAAGTGACTTAAGGTGCACACGCTAAATGCCAAAACCAGATATATATCCCAATAATATAAAATTATTGGGATATACTGCCAGTCAAACAAAGTACCAACTAGGGGCAGCACAGGGAGTGTACAACTGCCTGTCAGGGCAGGAGAAGATTTGTGATCTTCATTGGAAATACTTTTACAGCAGTCAGAAGAGAAATCTTGATCTTGACAAATAAAGTCTGCTCTGACTTTGATCCTATCAATCAAGAGTCTAGTAGGTCCCAACTCAAATAAGCTATAACTTAGTTTCACCTTTGGACAAATAACAAGTCTTTTTCCTTCTACCACTCTGAAGCATGATTGATTTATGCCTTTTTTTTTTTTTCAGGGCTATAAGAAATGATCTTTGGAAAGTAACTGATAGTTTCAGAGTTATTGACAATTTCCTCCCCAGAAAAATATCAAGGCGACAAATTCATTTGAAAATTTCTATTTCTAACATTGGATGGTGTGGCAGAAAACTAATTAAAGATGTCATTTATGTTTTATTTGTGCTAGGAGGACACTGCCAGCACCTCACTAATATAACAGAATAGGTCAGATAAATTCTGCTCTCACACTGCACAGAACCCACAGTGAGTTCACCTGAAATGAAAGCTACAGCAGGAGAAAGGCAAAGTTCTGCAATTCACTGGTAAGCTCACTGCCTGCAAGGACTGTCCTCTCTGGCAAACAGGTTTGAGTTTAAATCTCCATCTCCTCTTTTTTCCTACTCAAGCCAGGATTTAGAAAGCAGGAAATACAGGATAAAGCAGGATAAAAATACATCAGAAATACACAAGGCCAGCTGGGAGGAATGAAAGGTGGGAAAAATGTAAGAAATTTTTCTACAACATTCATTCCAACTTCTCTGTCATCAACTCCATTTCAGTCCATCTTTACCTTGTATCATACCTTAATTCTGGTGGTTATCACATTTCTCTGAATAGAAACATTTATAAAGTGTCAGACTCTACGCCTCAGTTGTAAGTCCCAGGAGTAGAAATCTGCAGACAGGTTTGGAGTGTATAATACATCTATATATAAAGTATACATGACATATCTCCTATTTCTTGATAAATAAACCCCAGAAAATTACTGCTCTGGAATTCTCTTGGTTAAGCAATATGAAAGTCAGTATTATTTTAACAAGAGAGAATAAAGAGAATGCACAAATCAATTTCTTAGGATTAAAGACAAAATCAAATAGGAATCCTGAGGCCTGTTCAGAAGCCTCCTCCAAGACTTAGAAAAACAATCACATGGATTACTGGCAGTTTAAGGCTTTTTTCCCCTTTAATTTCTTGCAGAGTTTAATAACAAGGCAATTCCTTGTAACAGGAGCAACCAATGGACTTGGAAAACCAGATAAGCTTCACAAACTTTTCTCATGTCTCCTCTGCTGCTTAGACCCACAGCAATTCTCTTTACATCTATCAGGCACCGTTACCGCAGCCACATTAGTACCACTTTTCCTTCCCCTTACCTCACAATCTCTGTTCCACACCAGTGTGAATCCTGAATCCTGAAAACAGCACAAATCCAATGAATCCTGATTGCTGCTCCCTGGTGTGAAGAATCTCCTTATCACCATCAGATAGATTTTTGCACCCAATTTACCAGCAGCAGAAGAGGAGATGCTAATAAGTTACATAGTATCCTTGAGCTGAAACAAAACCCATATGGTTTTGCTAGCCCAGCCAGATTTCCAGGATTATTTTGATATGTATGCTCTGGTCCTTGAGGCTGGGCAAGCTGGGATTTCACTTTGGACTTTTTTTTTTCTCTTTTTCCTTTTTTTTTATATCTCCACCATCTGTTTTATGAGTCCTTGAATTGATAATATAAAGGTCATTGTTTCAGCATACAGGGAATGGGATTATGTTAATAAAGCAGAAGTTGGCAAGAATTAAATGAATATACACATTTTAATAAATGGATACATGCATGCACTGCCATGTATAAGTGCTTTGGACCACAGGACTTTAAAATATTTGACAAATGGCTGGAGAGTTCTCAGAGGAAAGTTTTGAATGACTTGCCCCAAAGAAGAGCTTCTACTCAGATCTTGGGGTCGTGGTATGGATTATTCGCATTTAAAACAGACACATTCATGATTTGTGTGTGGGTGTACTTCTCCTCTGGGACCCCAGGAAGAAACTCACAAAATATTACTTCTGGCAGTATTAAACACAGACTAGTAACATCCAGTTTCTTTTTGGTCCATTCAATTTGAGTTCCAGCAGCACCACTGTCCTTTCTGGAGGAGAGACAAGGGAATCAAGGCACTGACACTCTTAGGTGGACAGAGCAGAGCAGGACCTCTGCTTGGGTGTCAGGAGAGAAGACTCAACTTCTGGTGTTATTTAAACAATTCTCAGACCAGGCAAGAGGGATATGGGCATTTGTGACTGTGAACCCATAAGTATGTGTATAAAATATACTTTACAAGAAGGCTGTGGGTTCCCTGCTTGGTGAGTCCCTTGGGTTTAGAACGGCAAGGGGGGCACAGACATTCTTGATAATTCCCTTCAGTTCCTTGTGCCAGGACAATGCCTTCCTTCCGCCGCTCAAAAAATAGCCTGAGAGCAAGTCAAATAAAAGGAAAGTTAAGTGGCAAATGGCATTCAGTAATTGATTTTAACAACTGGTTTTGAAATGGGATTATTTTAGAACTGAAAAAACAACCTTCTTCCTATTGTATTGTGGTCACTACTTCTGGGCACAATTTATCATTGCTTTAACTAGATAATTGAAAAGTTAACTTTTAAGCAGCACTTGTGATCTGAAGGTCAAAGCTCTAGACAGATATTTCAATAAGGATTGATGGTTTTGGTTTTTTACCAGTTTTACAGAATGCATACATTGTGCTACATGAAAATAAGGTCACATTTTATGATCCCCTACTCTGACACTTGAAAACAGCTAAAAATGAGTCAGAAGCTCAAGTGTTTCCAGTCACTGACTTTCCTACCACTGATAAAAGGCCAGGCTGGGTTTTAGAAAGACTTTCTTTCCATAATATATGGCCTATTCCTTCTACATTAAGCACTGGAATTAGAGGAGAAACATAAGTTAAAAAAATCCCAAAGATCTCAACTAATAACATAAAATCCTAGGCTTGCTTCATGAATATTCAAACATTTTCTGTGCAACACAGCAGCCATTTCTTGAGCAGTGATTTCCCTGCTCAGCCTGATTCTCTGTTTGCAGGTCAGACAAGTTAATGCATCCCCGCATTAGCTCAGTGCAGCTCCCACCGAGGGAAGGGCCCCCTGGCACCACGGCTGTCTGTCACACTGCAGTGATTAGACAAAATCTTGCTTCCCCTGGCAGGGATGAGGCTCTGCCAGCCTGGTGCAGCTCCCCACTGAGTGCTCCAGCTGAAAGTGGGAATCCAGGGAGCTCTGTCATCCCTGACAGCATCCATCAGGAGATGCCTGCCAGCTCAGAGCAGCTCTGACCCCAGCTCTGAGCCAGCTTCCCCTGCCTCGGCTGGCTGCAGATCAGGATTGCAGGAGGATCAAAGGATTGGCCTCTAAAAACTGATTTTCTTTTTCCTCTCTGCCTTTGCTATTCAGTATTCCTGAAATAATTTTCAGAAGCACTAACGTCAATCTGTTCCAACACAATAAAGTGCCCAAATTCAGTTCTGAAGACATGTAGTCATTAAAATAAAGTCCTCCAGACAGTAACCCCAGTTCCAGCTGGGCAGCTCTGAGGTGATGAATTCTGATCTGTCAGCAATAAACAGGCAGCCAGATATTCACACATAAGAACAACTCTCACTGCTATCAGTGTGAAGCATATTGTGGGCAAAGGGCAACGCTTAACTTTTTTTTGGGCACTTTTCAGAGTCAGTATCATGTCTCTGAACTCTTGGGCACTTCATCAAACAGAAACTTCAGCTGAAGCAGAGTCCTTAGGAGACACTGAAGTTTTAGAATGGGAAAGAGAAACGCAATCTGATGAAATCTTTGAGATACTTTGAAACTGTAAGTACCAAAAGAGTATCTTTTCTCCTTTTATCATTCCCCATCACAACTGCTGCAGTTGCCACAAAAAAGCCTTTTTCCTTTCTTTTTTCTTTTTCTTTGGTAGAAGAACACTCTTTATGAGTCAGCAGTGGTTTATTGCTTTTATGACTCAAGAATTTTTTGGACAGGCCCTCAAATTAGGTTGGGTATTCTTTTGTGTCATTCAGGGATAATTCATTAATTTCACTGTCTGCAGACTGATGAAGAACAAGTCTTCATTCCCCACTATTTTTTTTCTCATCAACATTTTGGTAAAGCACATTTGAAAAGTTTCACTAAATTTCCAAAGATGTGGCAGTCCCATTAACATCACTGATTTTATTTGCCCTTCTGCATCTTTATCCATGTCTTTGAGAGCTGACAGAGAACTTAATGCTGTAAAAAATTTTTTGCTCTCTTATCACAAATGTGATAATCTCTCCTACCCAATATGTAGAATTTTAAAGCTGAGATAAACAGATCTAACACCCCACAGGAGTCATGATCTTGAAGTACATAACATTAACAAATATTAATGTGAGTAGAGGAGAAACCAAAAAGCCTCAGTTGAGACAGGTCCTGCTGTTGAACACTACACCTGAAAGGTGTGAGTTACAAAAACTCACAAAACAGTTTTCCCCACAAAGTTCAATATACTAGGGAGGAAACGTAAGTGGGACCTCCAGAAATACATAAAATTTAAACACACAGGAACAACACAAACCAACATAAGATCTTTCCCATTCATAGTCCAATAAAACCATCCAAAACAGTCAATAGCACAAAGGAAGAGCAGAGACAAGAGGCTCAGCTGTACACAAGATACTCTTTGCTTTCCTAACATAATTTAATTCAAAAATAATGCTGAAATAGATATTTTAAAAATAAAAAACCCAAACCACAGTGTGGGCTTTTAGTTAATTTGACAGTAAAAAAAAAGCAACTTTAAACAAACAGCATGGTTTTGGTTTGAGCAGCACAAAAGGGAAGAGTGGGTGATAAGAACACTTACTGGAGAAGGCTACTAAGTGATTAATGATTAAACTTCAAACAGCAAACAGATAAGGGACTTGCCCTGTGTCATTCAGGGTGGTATAAACCTCTATGTTAACCATGTGCACTCATTTAATTTCTAAGCTGTAGAGTCGTTGTTATAACACTTCCTCTGCATATAGAAGGCATTCTGTACTATTGATTACTATTCTCTGTGTTCTTCTAGGTCATTATATCCTTTTCTAGAGTGAGGTGAGCAGACTTGTAGAATATATTGAAATGTCAGATCCCCAAAACCATATGGAGCTGCATAGTGATGCTCCATCTCTTCTTTTTCAGTATTTCTAACACCTTCACTTTCCTGCCCCCCAAGACCAAGATAACATTTACAGGAAACTACAATTAAGCTTATAGTTCTCTTTTCATAATAGCATATTTAGAACTACCATTGTATATATGAAGGTTTCTTGTTTGATTGCTTTCCCCTGTGTGCATGGCTTTTTATTGATCAATATTGAATTTCAGCTGCTCCTTGCTGGGCACTGTGAGAAGGCAGAACAATGGCCTATGGCATCCTCAGTTTTGATACTCTCCATCAACAGAAAGCTTTCCATTCATCTCTTTTCCATCATGCAGAAATATGTTAAAGAGCAATCATTCTAGCCTCTCATTTAATTGCAAAAATAGATAATTTCTTCTGACTATTTTCTAACTTTTAAATTAGCTCTCAGTTTTGGAGAGTGCAGCTTCTTTTGTCCTGAGACAGGTTAGTTTCTTTTACAACCATTGGCAAGATCTTTGTCACACCCTTCAGTGTGTTTCAGGGGCAGAAAATGCAGCTGATGCAGAGCAAAGCTATGGAATTAATGAAGAGATACAAATGCTTATAACACTATAGTGGGGCTCAAAATACCCTAGGATCATGTTAAAAGATGAAAGTATTAAAATTAAATATACCTTGTTATTGAAAAAATCTTGTAAAAGCAATTTCTTAATCTGAAAGAAGCTGTGCTGAAAATTGAAACATGATTTAGACTAGAAATAGAGTGCAATATTTTTAAATGTCTAAGGAAATCAATCATTCAAACAAATAACCAGCAGCAGTGGATTCTATAAAAGTATCTTTCCATTAAAATTATTTCTTGCAAGTTCTATGTTTTGTATTATGAAGAAAATTAGATTAGTCTGTTCTAATGGTCTTTTATGAGTTGAAGCTAGAGTCTACTTAATGATGTGCTGCTTTATTAATTCCTCTTTTGGTCCAGTTGGAAAATGTACTGGAAAATGTACTAAAAATCCACTGTTGTACCAGTGCAGGCTGGAAATCTTACACAGATACTAGTTAATTAAAAATAGCAGTTAATAGTTTCTCTCTCTAATCTCAGCTGAACAAATGTGCTCTGTTAATAAGCATTCTCACTGTGGTATTTACAAACACTGTGCAACTCTGTTACAGGCTGTTCTTCTATGAAGACTTGGGCTTAAAATATTTGTCTGCTACCAAATCTCCTCCTGCATCCTTTGTCCAGATAACCTGTACAGCTCAGGCAAAGCTAGCAGGTGGCCACTTCCTGATGGAAATGTCAAGCTAAAGTGCCATATCCATTCCATATCCATCCAGAGATAACTCTGATGGATATGGAATACAACAGCTGCTTAAAGGAGCAATAGATGTCTGCTCTCATTTCCCTGAGTGATGCAGATATAATGCCTTTCTTCTCAAATTGCTATGAGGGTCTCCCAAGTGGCCAAGACAGCCAGCAGAGGCAATGAGAGGGTTTACTGCTTTCAGCCTGCCCATTATACAATTATCTCTGTCTGATATACTGTTCCACAATCATCTCAGATGACAGACAGACGTCTGTTCAATGCTCTATCAATTTGTGTAATATTTCTTCCTGTAATCAAATGTCATATTTCTGATCTAGCCAACTTGGGTTTATACACCAACCACTGGCTCCAGCTTTTCCACGAGCCCTGTAATCTCAGTGCGTACAGAGATTGTCCTTGCTCTGAGCTCCACAAAAAAAGAGCAAATGTATTTATTTAGAAGGCATTGGCTACATTTTTTACCTTAGATATGTGCCCTAGCACATCTCAAGTGATGCCTGTAATCTGTAGTTTGCTGCCTACACCGCTGACAGTTTAGAGATCAAATAACGACGTGTGAGAGGTGTGCTGATCACTGCAGACCTGCTTATCTCACATTGCCAGGGATGTGCAGCAGACTCACAGGCATCCAGCACCACTCAGCAGCTCATTAATCAGCAGCCTGCTGCTCTCCTGTCTCTGCTATTCCACACTGTCAGGAGCTGTGTTTCCATGAGAGCTCTCAGTGAAGTTGTTCCTAGGAATGATACAAATACCTGTCTGGCTCCTTTCCTGACTGCAGAATGTGCTCATTGACGAGAGCCCACACAGAGCTCTCTGGATAAATGGATGTCACTTCCCTCAAAACAGCAACAACAAAAAATTGTACATGGAAAAGAACATAAAGCAATTCACTTGGAGTTCAGCATGATCACTCCAAAAGAAGGCAACAAAATACAGAGGGGCATTTCCAATGTTTCCTAAGATATGCTTCCCCCCCCCCTCTTTTTCCCAACAAGAAGGAAAAGAATAAATACTTATATTTAGGAAAAAAAGTAAGCAGTCCAAGACCTAGTTAAACAGAGAGACCAGAAAATTTGCTTCTAAATTGGGCAATAATGGAAGTGTACCTCTCATAATCTAGCTTTGAAAAATAGGTGAGTTACCTGCTGGCTGTTTGGGGAGCACTGTCTGGGACTTGCTTCTGCAGGCTGCAACTTGGGAAGAAGAAAATCAGGAGTGGGAGGCTTTGCCAGGAATGCATGAGGGCAATAAAAATGGGACTACAAAGCAAACACGCAAAAAGAGGGGAGGCTGGGTAAGTGTGATTCGCTTGGCAAGGACTTAGTTATGACCCAAGAATTGAACCTGTTGTGTTTATGGAAAATATTGTTCTCCATGAGGACTTTTTGTTAGTGAAATATAGACACAATGCTGACCTGAATTATGAGCTGAAGAGACACCAGGAATTAGCTTTAACTGAATGCAAGGAGCAAGATCAGACAGACCATCCATGAGCACAGAATAGGGGTCTCTTATTAAAATTTCTCTGCTATATTTCCTTTGGACAGCTTATATTTTGGCGTTTCCGGCTGTGATTTGACATTCTTTAAAGAGTTATTTAACAAAAACACAAACAACATATTTCCATAGAAAGCATCCAGAGCAGTCCTTGTCCATACCTTTGAGAATGCTCATACTGTGGGGTTATATGTCAGGGTACAACTAACCCAAGAACTCTGGAAAAAACCTAGATTATGGTGAGAATGAAAAATCACAAAATGGAAAGTTTGTCAGCCACAATGCAGGACCTTCCTGAGAAGGTAGGTCTGTTCCCAAACAGCATCACAGGGGCCAGCTACATTACTTTCAGGAAAACAGCTATCCCACATGGAACACCTGAGCTGCTGTTAGCTCTTCATTCTGATAAATTCTCAAGGAAAAGGCTTTCCATGATACCCAGTTCATATGGGTGCACTAGACATTGTGCCATGGCGTGATTTGCAGAAATTAATCTCCCTGTGGAAAGCTTCTGGTGTACCATCTATTTCAAGAGAGAGAAGATGTAGGATGTGGTGGGATGATGGAACAGTTGAGAAGATGTAGGAATTTCATTGTGAAAACTATTATTGACCAAGCAATGTGACAGGCAGCCATACCCAACCTGTTGGGTTTTTTTTTAAACAGCACCCATCTATTTTGCACACTTGATTACATATTTCAGTTAGAAAAAAAAGATACCTTCTATTTTAGAGCTGGAAGAAAAGCCATTATTATCTTGCCTTGCAAAATCTACCAGTGGATATATGAAAATATTTCAGTAGGTGACAGTTCATTTGTTAAACCTGGCACAGACAGGATGGGATCCAAAGGAAATCAATTATTCACTCCGATAATTTTCTTATGTATTATTTTTAGGACATCTGTGCTCAGAAATCAATTTAAGTCAAAAGTTTGCCATTTCAGATACTGCAAAGTAGTAGAAATAACAAGCAAAAACAAAAAAAAGAAAAGGCAGACAAACTTTCAGGATTCTTGTATGTTATGTAAGCTTTCAGACTGGTGATGGAAAACACTGGATTAAATCCCAGAAAAAATGGACAGAACTGTTAACTCTTATTTGAATTTGGCTAATAGATTATGTTTTTTCTTTCACAATTACTATCTGATTGTTTTTCTAAGACATTTTAATCTTATTCTTTCACTTCTTACTTTAGGTCATTGGCAGCTTTATCATTCTGTGCCTGCTGATGTAATAAGAATTAACACTATCGTTGAACGCTCGATGTTAAATTAACAACATTTCCAATGTACTCCTGCAGGAAACACCAGCAAAGTATCACAATCTGATTACCCAGCTAATTGTTTCCTTCTCATTTGTCCTTTTGACTAGTGACCAAAGCACTTTTCCGACTGTTTATCTTGTATTTCCTATAAATTAATGAGTAGCCTCAGTATTTTCTTTCCTCTTCGGTCAATAACAACGAGACGCACAAAGCCCACCAGATAATCCTGGGCATTTGCCTACATCCACAAGGTCTCCTCCAAAAATCCTGAGAGCCATTTCCAAGCTTGTGCCTTGCAACTCTGTCCTCCTGGCAGGAAAACTTCTCCTCAATTCTAAATTCTTACAATCTTGCCACAGGTATGTACAGACACACAGAACGCACAAAAAAGAGCATATGCTTTCTCTAAAACTGCACCTATAGCACCTCTGAGATTTTCAGTGATAACCAGAGGCTCTTTTCAGCCTGAAGTCCAGCCACCGCAAATCTTAGTTATGGGGGAAATGAGGGAAGGAGTTTAAGCAGCTCCTCACACTGGTTCTTATTATCTGGAGAGTGCAAATTCCATGTTAGGAAAAGGAGCCACAAGGAAGGGACAAGCAGTGATGCAGTTGAGGACAGGAGAAATTCACCTCCTTCCCAGCTCTGGGGGGTGTATCACCTTTTTCCTGTCTCATCTGCTGTGCCAGATTGGCTAATTTAGTTTTCCTGCTTTTGGGAGATGGAAGAGGCCACTCAAATTCATTATGGATTGCTGAAACAGAACATTTATTTTTTGACAAGTTGCTCAAAAGCTTGTAATTCCAAGAGGAAATTTTAAACTAAGATTTTAGTCTGTCCTAAGTATTATTGTCCAAAATGTGAACCAATGGCTAATTTTGGAACACACCTCCACAAAGGACATCAGCTTGTCTGATGAGAGGGAAACAAGAGCCTTGATTTCCCTTGGTAGCACCCCAAAGTGTGAATGCACTGCCACTGGGAGGTTTCTATCTCTGTGATCAAGCTCTGCAACACCTTTGAGGTGATTATCATTGGTAAATATTGGTCAGGTAACATTTGGCAAGGCAGTTGCCTGATTTTAACATGGTACACAAAACTCAGCATAGACATGTACCACATATTTTCTCCAGACAGTGTTAAGCAAACAAAAGAATACTAAATAGAAATATATTTTTTTTTTAGGAGTTTGAACTCATTGTTATGTAAAAGTGATGCAGCTGTGTCATGGCACATATGCTTCCAACAAAAAAAACTCAAATCCGTCAAAAAGGCAGAAGATTGCAGAGCATCCCAAATTATCATCCCAAGACTCTTAGTGCAATGTGTTAGAACAGAACATGAAGTTTAGGCAGCAGAATGCTATTTTCAGCAGGCTTGATCAAAAGTCATGAAGCTTCATTTCAACACAAAACATCATCTGTCAGTTCAAAAAAGAGAATGAATGATAATCTTTGTTTAAAAACTGCCAAGGAATGATTCAACACTCATCAACTCCCTCCATTCTCATTAGCAAAATCTAAATATCCAATTTAGCAACCTTTCACTTTTCCTTTTTAGATGATGGTGTGTTACCAAATTAATTTCATAGAGAATAATTGGTAATAATACTCCTTTCTGCAAAATGCTGAGATGTTTCATGAAATAATTTCCATTTCATCTGGAGCATTTTCCCTTCTGCAGTACCTGTGAATCAGCCCAATTGTCTGCCCTTTTGAGAAATCATTACTCTCTAGTGCAAACCATCTCTTACATGCTTTCATTACTTCTGAAAGCCTTACCTCCTGATGGATGGAGTGTAATTGAGCACAGATGCTATTTGCCATGAATAGGCAATCCAAACTTCCAAACAATTGCACAGCATTGAGCTCCTCCAAGTGCACAAATAAGCCTCTCATCGGTTTTAATTTTTATCCACTGGACTTGAAAATCGTAGCCACATGAAAAAATTACCTGAATTATAAAAGCAGAGAAAGCACTGAATGTCCTGAAACTGCAAAAGATGTGTTGATCTTACCTGCTTTGAAAAGCCTCCTGCAGAATTCCTTGGGGTTTGGAATATTTCTGTAAGGTACAGAAACAAGATCCACTTTGTGTACACTTGGCATGAGTTGTCCAAACAGAAACTAATTAAAATTTTGACATTTGAGAGTAGTAGTTGGTATTTAAACAGAAATATTTCCAGAGATCATTGCACTTGATATTGAACAATGCAATTACTGACATCAGAAATATGTCATTTCCATTGTGTGGATTAGTGTGCTCAGAGCGATGCACAGGGCGTATCAGCAGCACTAAAGAGCAAAGGAAAAACCAAACCACGTTCAAAAATTCTGTAAATATCAAATGCATTCAAAAGCATGACCTTTCATGGACATCCAATAACTTGGATACTTATTCTAAGTTTATCTGAAACAACAAGAAATCAAACTTGGAAAGAAGGAACCCTAAGGGCAGGATTCTTCTTGGCATTTCAGAATTCAGTTTTTTCTTCTCCTAGATAACAGAGAGTGCTCTCTGATTAATTTGCATCCCACCAAAAATTTCCTGCATTTTTCAGTTGAGGAAGGAGCCTCAAAGAACTTAATGTTTAGGTTTCTAACTCTGCTGTTTTGAGCATTCTTTTAAGGAATTACTTGTGGTAAATATGTCTTTCATAGAAGTCAATGGATTTGTGTAGATATTATACAACAGTCTCACAGGTGAAGCACCCCTTGCATGTGCCTCCTTGAGGAAAATTCACACAGGAAAAGAAAATTACCTAGCACAAATAAAACAATGCCTGTGCATTCAGAATAAGAATTTTTAGATTTTTTTTTTTTTGCCTTTGCTATTTCTCTTTTGGAAAGGAAAGAAGAAAAATGTAACAGGCAAGGCTGTCTATAAATCACTTTAAAGAAGTATGGCAACATTTGGAATACATATGCTTTGCAGTTTTAATGTATTCTGCATATTTTACATATAGGCAAATAAGTTTTTTAAACATAATATTGGATGCAAAACTTGACTTCTGTAAACTTCTGAAACTATCATTTTTTATCATATTCTTTGTCCTTTTTAAAGAATTGATGAGTGAAAGAAAATAAATACACAACAAAACAACAGTATTTTATCAGGTAAGAAATATAACTGTGCTAATAACTCTGCTTCCGTCTCTCCACAAACTCAACACCTGCTCTTAGATTGTACTTTAGATAATTTCTGCAACCCTTCCCCTTATCCATTTTCATGTGACAAACATTTGACAGTGTGTGACTGTCCTCTAGCTATCAGTCAAAAGTCTCCTTCCTCAGGAGACTGACAGCACATCACATCACTGCAAAGCAATCTGTCTGGTCAGTCAAGTATTTTCTCAGGGATTTTTTCAGGAAATTCTATCAGAACCATGCATGCAAAACTGTCTGTTAATGCAGGCAGTTATTCATGTTTAGGAAAAAAAAAAAAAGACAAAACCTCAATTACTGAATGCTGCAGTATAGTGCAATAACCTTTTAACAAAGCACATTTGTCATGCAACAGTTTAATAATTAGATATGGTGGTGAGCACATCTCTCAATGGAGATTTATTTCATTCCAAGTTCATCTCCAAACACCATACTTGGATTTTCACACTTTGATAAATCTGTTTGGTCTGACTTTATCCCACTTGAGTCTTGGATTTCCATATTTGATAAATCTGTTAGGTCTGACTTTATTCCAGCTCAGTTTAAGCAGGAGTGATATGTCACAATTCAGGAGCTCTGGTTCCTCCCTAATCAGAGTACCAAAGGCAGCAGAGATGCTGAGAGGATTCAGTCATCTCTGGAAGTACCTGTTCTTTAAACAGGTTCTTTTTAAATTGTTCTTTAAAACACCTTGGAGTTAACCAGAGTGATTGTGGTCTCTTAGCAATCATGTATCTTAGCACCAGCATTAAAAGTCATTTCCAAATTTTCCTATGTGAAGTGACAATCTTTTATTGCCACAAATCTTCCATACTGTCACATTTTTTGGAAGTGTAGGGATGCTGCTTTGTGGGTCACACAAGCTCTTGGGGTCAGATTTTTAAAGGCAGAGATACATGTTTGAGTTTTAAGACTCCCTTATCTTCCTGTAACACTTCCTTTAGCAACAGAAGGTAACAGCTCAGGCACCTCTTTGCATCTGTAAACAGAATTAGAAGTGCTGCAGAGGCCTTAAAGCAGAATGATTAACAGCAAGCACTGAATGACTTAAGATTTGCACCCCCATAGTAAGAACAGCTCAAAGGAATGAAAATGCGGAAGCATAATGGAACAGGCCCTGGTTCCTAATGTGCGCTTCTGTCACAGGAGAGTTAACAACTAATCAGTTATTTAAATTAAAATGTCTCAGCATCAAATATAACTAAATGCCTCAAGCAAGGGTATTTAGCCAGAAAATGCTAAAACACACATCAAAGAATATTTCAAGCTAAAGGGTATGAACTCAAGGCCCTAAAGGTGAAAAAAAGCTCTGAGTATTTTAGGTCTCAAAGCTGAAACCCACAGAGGAGTTGATACATGCCAGATGCTAAAGGGGTGTAAGGTTGGCTCTTGCCTGTAGCAGAGGAATGATGGATACAGGTACAGAAATTTCAGCTGCTGTGTGATTAGGATACATGTGGAAAGCAATAGGGGGATAAATTGAGAAGAATTTGTAAATTCAGGACTGACTTACTGATTAAGTCATCTCTTCCCTCTCACTAACACCCCAAAAGCAGAAAAAAAAAAAGTCTTTAGCAAAAATACAAACCCACTAGGAATTTTTGATCTCAGCTCCTTACAAAGCACATATTCAAGAACTCCTCTGTGTGTATTCAGCTCTTCTAAAGGAGACCTGAGGGCATAACGTGAATATCAGGGGTTGTATGGAGAATACGATCTAGCTAAAAGCTAAAACACCTGAAATCAGAATTGTTTATTACCTCAGAGGAAACTGATTGAGATAAGTAGTCCAGAAGGAGACAACTTTGTATTACCTGTGCAAATTTACTGCATACCAGCAAGCTAGGTTGGAGAAGAAGTGAAGGAAATGGAGAGCTGTAAGGAAAGGGCTGTGTTATCATTAGGCTGTCATTACCCTCTGGGGTTTTTTACACAGCCATGGAAATCATCCCTCTCCAGTCTGCTGCAGTGAGGACTGACAATGATCTCAATGGACTGACAATTGTCTCATCTCAGAAGTGATGCTGAATATCTGCCATCATAAGGGGTGGGACTGGGAAAACAGAAGGCAGGTAGGACTCAGTGTCAAAAAACAGAGGGTTCTCCTTCAGGATTAAAGCACAGAGTCCGGCTACAGGACCAAGGGAAAGAGGAAACTTGTTTCCATAAAAGACAAGCTCATGGCATCTGAATGAATCTCAATCATGTGGAACACAGTTTGGCATATATAAATCTGGTAAAAGCACGAATCTTGTCTCATTCATCCTGTGTAGCTGGGAGAGTTTTGTAGCAGAACATGAAAAATAGCAAAAAAAAACAAAAACAAACAAACAAAAAAAAAAGGGTATGTTTTCACCTCTCTATCTTCTTTTCTGTCTCAAAGGCAGCAGCATGTGCGAGCTTCTGGGGCGAGGGCAGGAGCACCAGAGCAGAGCTGTGACACCAAAAGGGGCTGTGGGGCACTGCAGTCATCTTTAACTTTCCAGACAAGATGAGTTATCTGCACTTCAGCTACATGGCTTTGTGTGCATGAAAGCCACAGCTGATAAGTACATAGAGCTGGAGAATGCAGCATGTGCAGTGTTAGATATGGCAGCCTGTAATCCTGGTGACCCTCGGTTCTCATGAATGCCTGAATTTTGCCACGAGACAGACCCTGCATGTTTCTATTAGTGGCAGCAAAATGCTCCAGGGCCTTTGGAGGACACAGAAAGGACTTGACAACCAACCAATCTCCAACAGAGATTGGAGATTAGTTTGGAATCTTTGACAAACAGAGATCTCAGACAAATCTTAAATATGCTCTTCTGGAGGGTCAGTCACAGGCAGTATCCAGACTCTAAAGCTCCCCTGAAACAAGAATGGAACAATCCTTTTTCCATCCAAATCCTACATTTTTAAAAAGTGAGGTGAATAAACAGTTAAAAACAGTCTGGGCAGGTCAATTCCTTTTTTAGATGATGTCTAACTTCATGAGCTCTGACAAGAGCAGATCTTCACCAGTTTTGAGTGGAAAGGATGACAACTTATTCAGATTTAATCTTAAACCAAGATGGAGAGAGAACTGTAAAATAAGCTTTTCACAATCAGTCTGTGTATATCACTTCAATGCAAGAGTTGAGCCAAAAGAACCTGACCTGCATCAGTTGTTTCATGAGCTATCTGCTCTCTCCAGCAGACTGTGCATCATTCTGGGGGAAACTGGATCCTTGTTATTCAAAGAGCAGTACACAAATGTTTGAACTCTAAGGAAACATCAGGATAGGGTTTGCTTATGAAGTGACAGGGAGTTCAAGAGTCCCTTACTTTTACTAATGATGTTCTGAAGGAAGTCAGGAGGATTTCAGCCTTCTTGCAGCACCAGACACCAGGAGAAGCTACAGAACTGAGAGACCCGGAGAGTAAAAGGTAATAGAAAAGAAAGCAACTCTTGCCATCTGAAATTTAAAAGAAAACCCTTATAAATATATTTTTCTTCACAAACTAGGAATAAGACAGGGGTCAACAGGGAGTCAGCCAGTTGCCCGAAGAGATAAGGGATAGAGCTGCTTTCTTCCCTGACTCTTGTTTCCTGTCTGTTCTGTGGAACTTTCCCTTCATCCTCTTTGTTGTATGATTAATATAAAGCTGCATGTTTCTTGCAGTAACTAAGTAGATTAGTTTCTTGTGAACAGAACAGCTGCTTTAAAAAGGCCCTGTATCACTCCTGAAAACAGGAGTTAGGCACCTAAGTAACTTCCTAATCTCTGTTGAAAATTTCACCCTTAGCATACCACACGCTTCTCTTCCCCATCTGCAGACTGGAGATAAGAGCTTCTGAATGTGGCTGCTGCTGTCATCTTGGGAATAAGAGAGGTAAAGGGGAAAAAAGCCACCCTCAGCAGCAGTGAGCACTCAAGCTGCTATAATGGCAGGGCTGCACTGATAGCATCCTCCTTCTACACTGTGGAGAAATGTTACTGCTCCTCTTATCAAACTCAAGTACACTGATTCTCAGCAGTGCACAGTTTGACCTCCCATGGCTTGTTTGAACCTTATGAAAGCCTATATATCAAATCATACAAATTAACTGGAGCCCATTCCTGCTCCTATCACGCTTCCTGTAGGCCAATGAAAATGAGAATTTACTTAAATGGAGAAACAGGCGACCCTGTATTCTACAGGACAGTCTAAGAAAGACTTGAGGTCCAGGTTCAGTTTCCCTGCTAAGCAGAGCTGATGCTGAGTGCTGTGTTTACCTTTCAACCTGCCTCTGTCTGTGCAAAGGAAAACAAAAGCAGCAGGCTAAAGTGTGAAAGTGTTATGCTGAACCTGAAAGTAAGAGTTTCTTTCATGTGCTGAATGAAACCCCGAGTCCACTCTAATTTGGACTTTAAACTCCTGTAAACTTTACAGACTACTGTAAAGGTCTAATAACACTTAGAACTTATGAGCATTTTCTAATCAGTTGTGGTTATCCCCAGTCTATGCCGAATGATTTCTTTTGCCTGCTGCTAGTGAAAACTGAACCTCAGAGGCCTGGAGGTCTCAATACCTGAACTGTGAGGTGAGCCTTGTGGTCTTGTGTTGATGCACGAACAAAACATTTCATTGTGAAATCTGAAAAAAACCACTTGGCTTTATAAATTTCAAATTGTATTCCTTAATCCTTTTTTGTTAAAACCAAAATAATTTAAAGTGCCACTTCCTTTTAAATTAAATTTTTAATGGGCTTTGTGAAGCAAGAAAAATAAGAGTGCCATGGTGTTTCATGTCTAACACTGGACCTACTGGATGAGAACCCCCACTGGATTGGGAGAATCTGGCACCAGTTCTTTGCTCTCAATTTCACACCACCTCAGGTAAAAGTTGTGTCCCTAGGTCCTCTAGTTCTAAAAAAGACTTTCTGCATCTGTGCTGTGCCAATAATGAAACCCCTGTTTATGAGGGAAAGCTTTATTTTTTTTGATATTTATCTGAAATATAAGTGACCAGCAGATGGATGACTCCATCACCCATGGCTTCCCCTCAGATTTTGCTCCTTTATCTTGCTTTGGAGAAGGCAGCTCTGTTGTCTACCCAGCACTTTCTTTATGAAAGTGCTGTGGAACTTTCCCTTCATTCATGCACATGCTGTCTATGCAGCTCTTTTGACAACTCCCATGAGGATGATGCCTCAGGTTTTAGCTTTTGTACTTTTCAGATTCTTTACTGCTTTAGTGAGTAGGTCAGCCTTCTCAAGGCATCTAGGGCACCAGTTGCAGCAAGCATCAAGCTGAGGATACTTTAAGTGCTTGCATCCTGGTCAGCCGCACCACTGGTGACAACACCAAGCGCTGTGTTAAGGGCAGGAAACTCAAGCCCTGCAGGGAAGCAGTGCTTCCCCATCCTAATCAACCAAACCCAGGGGGAGCCAGGCTCTCAGCAGCTGGAGGGCACTCCAGCCTGAAAGCCAGCAGAGGCCAAGGGATAATGCTGGGGTGATGAGCAGTTCCTAGGGAGCAGAGCAAGCAGAAATGCATGGAGCCACTCAATGTGAAGTGGTAGGAGCAGAGCAGCAGCCACACGAATGGGAGTTTGTTCGTTCCCTGTTTCTAAACAGACACAAAAACAGTAGCTTAGATCTGATCTTTCAAGCTCAAACTTTCAAGCTGAGAAAACCACAAGTATCCAAGTTAGACCTGAGGAGCTCTGGAATTTTAGAACTCAGGCGTATGAACACTAGTGACAGAAATCACACACCCATGGCTGATGTGGGTGAGTGTACACTTGCTACCTTCATTTGCCCATAGCTTAACAATTCCACTCCCTGAAATTCAGCAATGAATCAGAATTTATGCCCCAGTGCCATTCCCTGGAGACAACCAGGCCAAGTCCACATGTGCTGGGTTTGGCTGAGACAAAGTTCCTTTTGTTCACAGTAGTGTGGGGCTGTGGCTTGGCTTTGTACTGGGAATTATGAACAAAACCCAACCTATCTCAGCCCAAACCAGTCCACTGTAGATTAGTTAAATGACACAAACATGGATACAGGACACATACAGAGATATGGAATAATACCTACCTGGGAATGAGAGGAAGCACTGCTGTTCAGACAGGGTATTCCCATCTTCTACTGCAGGAGAATAGAAATGGCTATTTAATCAGTGCAAGGCCACATTCTATCTGTGAAGCCTCCCTGTATCCTTGTGGCAGTGAATTTTGCACAGCTGGCAAATTAGAAAAAAAAAAGAAAGCCATTACAAGAGGCATTCTGAAAGTTTGGGAAACTCTGAACAGTATTAAAGACTAAATATTAATTATAACAAGTATCATTCAAACAACTTATAGGACTCTGAGGCGCTAATGAATTCTGTTAAGAGCAATAATCAGGTTACAAATTAAACTACTGGATTATATATTAGGCAAGCTTGAGTTTGTTGAAGCTTTCTGTGTAATGAGGTTATTTTTGCCTCTTGATAAAATAAATCTAATTTTACATGTTTATTGTGACATCTGATTAAACTGCTTTATAGGAAGAACATTAGAGACACATTTTGAAACTCCTCAATGTCCAAGCTAATTTTAAAAAGAACACGAAGTGCTCCTTTTGAATAATATTATTTTTAAACCATTTATTAGCAAAAAATACATTTTCAAAAAATTAAAAGGGGAAAAAAAGAGAAGTGGTAGTTTATGCTTCATCTACAGTAAATTTATACATATTCATGTTAAGCCTTAAAGCCTGACTTATTTTTTTTTTCATATATAGATTCTAAAATCCTTAAATCTTTAATATTAGCAAGTCATAAAAATTCACAGATTTTCCTTTTCCTTGTGTGTCTGGCAGTGCTACTCAGAGAGGCTGTTAAACTATTTTGGGACACTTTTATTTAAACTGAAATGAAAACTGTAAGTGAAAATAAGAACTGTGAACAGTGGGATGAGATTATTTAGAAGAAGGAAGGGGAAAGAAAAAAAAATTTTTTATGTAAACACCAGGTAGGGACAATCCATGTCCTGCTGTTGAACAAAACAAATGAACAAATGAAGGCTGAAAAGCATAAAGATGTAGAGTTTTAAGCCAGTAATAAACACACAGAATGTGACATGTTAAACTTGTATTACCTGAAGTAAAAACAAAGAAAAAATGAGGAAAAAACACCAAACAACATAACCCCATCCCCTCCAAAAAACCCAAACACTTCCCACCAAAATCTCAAGTTCTATCCACCAATTAAAAATTGTAAAAACCTAATCTCAGTGTACAGTCAACACAGAAATAATTTTCCATTCTAAATGTGGTTTTCTCTATTTCCATTGATCTGGCATCATTGATTAAAGGGTTTCCATTGATTCCAGGCATCATATGAAATACATAATTTCTTTTCTAACTCCAAGATAAAACAACTCTATTTGCCTTGTATCAAATAGCTAACAGAAATTTTGCCCTCACTCTCCACTTATGATTCTTCATGATTTGTGTCACCTTTGATACAAACTTACATATCTGCAGGAGGAACTATAAAAAGTCCTTTGTTAAGTAAACACTATGAACATATCCTATGTGTAAACACTATGAACAAGTTCCTTGCTAAGTAAACGCTATGAAATGGTCAATCTGTTTGATTGACTCACAATAAGTGATATGTTTTTGCATTGTAGGCATTGATTAGTCACTTGAAGTGTTGGGAGTTTTTTCAGGGTTTATCTCTTAGGAAAAAAAAAAAAAGTACTCCATTTGCAATCTTCCAATTTTCCACAAAGAATCTTGCTCTTTGCATAAAGCAGTTTCCAGCAATTGTCATGTCTGGAGCAGCAGCTTTCCATTTTTACCTTTCATTAACTGAAGCTTTGGAGAAAGTAAAGCATTATTATATTTTTTTTTCAGTTTAAAATTTATGGATATGAAATGCTGGGTTTACCGCTCAGAAAATGAACATATTAAAATACAGATAGTGGAATGTGCATAAAACCACATAATTTTGCACAAGCCTTGAAAATCTTTTGTCAAATGAGCTTCAGAACCTATCTAAAAGCAAAAAAGCCTAAATGAAATATGACCAAAAGATTAAATTGTGAAAAATTATATGTATTCTACTATAAATACAATTACATATGCAACTTTAAGTTATTTGAGCATCCAAACCAGAAAAAAAACTCCTGAATATGTTTTCTAGTGGCAGAACATCTGTACTGACATGCAGAACTCAAGCTTTGGGTTGATTTCCTTTGTTCCCACTGGCTGTAACAGCAGGCAAATTTTCTTGTAGCCTCCCCCCTCCCACCCCACAGAATGTCACCTCATATATAAAATCAAATGTTACTCAAAACAAAGTTTGCAGTGGCAAGACAATATGAAAACATTAATGATAATTGTAACCATGCAAACACCAAAAGACTGGGTGCAGTTTTTTTTATTACTGATTTTCCCATGTCCTTATAAAATATATTTAAACAACTGTTAGGCGATCTCAGCAAAATAGCCTGTGGATCAGAAAGCTCCCCAGCTGCTGCTGCCAGTGCCCTGTGGAGCAGCCAGGCACAGCAACTCCCTTTCCCGGGAGGAGAGGGAGGAGGTGTGGAAGTACGGCCAAACCTGCCATGTTCAGAGCTGGAATGCATCGAGATGTGCTTGGAGCTAATTCTTCCATAGCTCTGGGTCATTTCCTTCTCATTTCCACCTCCTTTAAAGTGCAGTTGAGCAGCTCTGCTGCACACCATGACCATATGGAAGCAGCACTCTACCCCCCACTTCTCCCAGCCTTCCTGATAGAGTGAGGAAATTGCTTGACATTTGTATTTCAGCTCAGATTCATTAAAACAGAGAGGGTGATGGTGGACAGCTGCTGGAAACAAAGGTTGATCCTTCCTCACTGACATTTGTCCTGGCAAACTCTCTGCACCAAAGATAAACCACACATCAATACACTTGAATTCCCTTCCCCTTCCTGAGGAGGAGTCACCCACAAACTTCCCAAGGTGGATTCTTTATCCTGGAAGTCTATTATGAGCATTCTCTGTTTGCACTTGCAAAGCATTTTCTAAGGTGAAAAACAATCACCTATAAAGTAGGTGAAGCCTCAGGAAAACCAACCTCCATAACTTCTCCAGTGTACCACTCCAAATGAACTTTGGATATTTTCAAGCATCTCTTCACAGAATCCCTAACCTGCCCTGGCAATACAATGGCAAGAGGAAATTTACCTAAAACATTCTCTTAAAGAGCAGAGAAAAAAAAAATTGGGTTTCAAGTGACAATCAAGAGAGCTGCAGAGTTCCCTGTTCTTTGTCATTTCTACAGCCAGATCCTTGAGGGTTTTTCATTTTTTTCCCTGTACAATTTGATTTATTCATTCTATTTCTGTGTGACATGTTTCTACAAGCCTCATTACACGGCTATGGAGAAAATACTGCAGATGAATTTTTGTTATCTGAAAAATGAGAATGCTTCCCATGCTAAATGGTTCAAGGTTTGTTAGGTAGGGAAGTCATTATGTAAAAAGAACTCTCTTGCAAGAAACTCCAGCTTTTTGACACCAGACTCTTGAACTTCTACAGCTAATGAAGGATTCTACATAATGATATTGGACCTACACATTCTTTTGGTAAAATATAAATAAGCAAGGAAAGGATACGTAAGGAAATTTTCCTTGAAACAGAAATGCTGAAAATTAATTGAATTATTTGACCATTGAGTTTCTTATATTTTTTGTTCTTCCTCAAAGGATTGCCTTAAAATTAAATCTTTAATGCTGACTGAAGTAAGCATGGTTACAGTTTTATAATCCAGAGTACTCTTCATCTGTTTTGAAGTGCTTCTGAAGGCCAGACCCCAGGTGAAGTTTACACTAGAGGACTTAGATGTCCACATGTTATTCAGAGGTGCATTTTCAGATCCTTGCAGCCAGCCTTTGTATCTGAGGAAATGAATAAAATTAATTTCTAACTTCCTTTTTTGGACAGAATTTTGACAAATTCTGAAAGCAATTAGTCAAATTGACCCTAGCAAAGCTTAGCAAGCTGAGCATGGAAAGCACTACACATATCTATTTAAATAGAAATATATATATTATGCTATAAATATAACATATGTATGTTATATATGTGATATAGATATAAAATATATACATTTTTATATATATAATATATATATTTAAATATTCTCAGCATCTAGGACTCCAACACACTCCCACTGGCACAGAGATCTGCTTCTATCCCTGCTGTGCCAGTGCATGTGCACACACGCATGAGTACCTGCCTCAAGCCTATTAACTATTGGCCATTTTAAGTCAGTTCCTTCCTAATTAGGCTCTATATGTAACAGAAACAGATTAAAATTTTCTTTCCAGGAGCTAAGCTAGAAAAACCTCTCAAACTTTCAAATGTGCCTCACTGCCAACCCTTGAGCTGGAGTCGTCAGTACTGAGGGAGGAGGAAGACAAATTCCTGCTCTTTTATTTCCATGTTACACCTGCTAATTTGGAGAAGTCTTGGATATTTTGGGGTCTACTTAGCTTTATTTTATTGCTTCCTGTATTAACAGAGACAAGTGTTTTAGTTAAACAAATGTGCACGTGGAAGAAGTTTATCTGAGGACTGTATGCATTATTCTGTTACATATGCACATACCAGTTTCATTAGAACCTACATTCATACTGCAACAAGTTACTGCTGGTTTTATTCTGCCTTTGCTTAGTGAGTAGATGTTCTATTAAAACGTTCTTTTTTCTCATTCTGCAGATGTGACCTTGGTTGTGTTTAATGACTGAGATCTTGCAGGTTAAGTAAAGCCTTTCATTTCAAAGCACCATGTGAAATCTCCTTACCTACAAGGAGAAAAGGTTCTATATTCCTGTATGATATAAATAACTTCACATCCACACTTTGTGAGACATTAGCAGAGCTGAAGTTAGTCAGAATCCTGTATTCAGTGCTCCCTCAGCCTTTCTGAGTCAGAGAGAATGAAAGCGAGATACACCCAGAGAGCCAAAGCAGTACATCAGAAATCTGTGCTAGAAATCTGTCACCAGGACTGCAGGCTTTGCTGCAAACAGCACAGCAGTCAGCAGCTTGGGCAGCCAAAAGAGCAAGCAAGGTCACTCAAGGAGCTAACGCCACAGACCAAAAAGCTGCTAGAAAATGACAGGAATTGTAGCACACACATTTAAATAACACAGAGGTCACAGCGTACACTGCTGCAAAGCCCCAGGACTGCCACTCCATCAGGGCTTAGTTTAGTCACTAGCCAAGGAGTTCAAGAGATTGGAGGACTTGCTTCTTTGTAGATGGAACAGAAGCTGCCCATTCATCTGAATGTTAAAAAGTTGAGTTTTATTTCACATTGCTACATGGTGGTCAGCAGGCCATGATCTTAGCCACCACAGTAAAAAAAAAAACAAAAACAAAAACATTTTTTCTCATGTCATCTTTATCTTGTTCATAAAAGCAGTGCCTCCTTTGAGAGCGACTTGTATTTGGACTTGGGAGAAAATGAACAAATGGGTCCCCCACAGAGCAGTAGCAGAATGTGAGATGCAGTCACAAAGTTCTTTGTTTGCAGAGGTTTCACTGGGTGTTTTGCTTCCTTTTCTTCCCCTGGCAGTACCAAGAGAGCTGGGAGCTCTCCCAGTCACAAGAGATGAATGTAGGCAATGCAACAGATGTGCTTCCTGAAGAATTGTGTGTTTCCCTGTGTTACTTAGGGAGTTTGATCTCAAAAATCACATGGAACTCCACCAGCAGAGACCTGGTCCCTACTGATGCTGTACAGAGAACAGAAGCTCATCAGTGCCTTATCCATCTTAGATGCCTTGTGAGATGTTTGAGACTGGAGCTGGAATTAACTTGTTAAAAATGTGGGTTTATTGGATAAAAGAGCTGATTTGAAAGCTCTGAATGATTGATTCTGCCAAGGCAGTAATTGTGTTCATTACTCCCTTTTCATGTAGGATCTTAAATTCTCTTCCTTACTTGGAAATTACTTTTCCTGGAATTCATTCAGATACCAGATTCCTCCTTCCTATGAGGACAGAGTGACTGAACAGAGAAGTGGTCGTGAGACCACATTAAGTAAAGAAGAAGATACTTCTAAGCTCTCAGTTGATAAATGAGAGCTGTCTGATTTGAGATGAACACTATTCTTTTATTCCTTAACAGGTGGTAATGCCAAAAATCTTTATAATTTTATTTTTTCTTTAGTTCAAATAACTCCAGAGTCATCATTGGAGAGAGAAGATCAGAAGAATGGACAAAAGCTGCAACAAAACCTAATTTTAATACTGAGGATCATGACCATCACACTTTCAGTGAGCCTTTTCATGACCTCTAATAATCAAGTACTAATTGTCTAGATTTTTGTTAATGAAACAGGTGTGTAATGGTAAAATCATATATTATCTGATACATTTGCTTGCTTTTCTTTCTCAGTCATTGACAGACACACTGAGCTGACAGCTGCTGATAAACCTGTCTGTCAATTTGAATTAATCAAATTTTCACACAGATAACTGAAGACTTCCACACCACAAGGCTGATCAAAAGAATTTTCAAAATAGAAAACTAGATTATTTTATTATAATTCCAATGAATAAGTGCAATCATGCAGCAATTTTTAAATTTTGATATTGTATTCTGATAATATTCTCATATTTTCTCTATTTAATGAGCATGCATATTTCCTTCAATTATAACATCATGATTTTAGTTTAGAGATACACAAAAAAAAAAAAAGCCAGGAAGAGACTGGGGTTTTTTTCCAAATTTTTTGGGAAATTTTTTTCCCCTAGACTCAGAACCTGCAAAAAAAATTAAAATACCTTTCATTCATAGCATTAAAAAAACTCTTATATTTCTCATGTCACCCATAAGAGATAATTTTTGCTTCGCAGTTTATATCTACTTCAAAGTGCTTTCTATCTGACAAATATTTCAGGCAAGTTTAGCTTCTGATTTCTGATCTTGCAATTTGAAATACTTAATTCAAATACTCACAAAACTCTATCTGCAAAGAAAGAATCACTGGAACTGCAGGACCAGAGATGAAAATTTTATACAGCTTAAACACATTTTCAGATACTGGCCTACCAAGTGGAATTGGCGGAAGAAATGTTCAACCAGTTCTGAGATGCAATTTCTTTGCAACAGACCTAGAAGGTGAAGCTATTTTTATAAGCTGTAGCAACTGAGCTGGTATGGGGGATCCTTCCTGAGTGGCACTATGAGAACAGGACACAACTGGAAGACTACTGTGCCTTAGTTTTTATCTCAAAATATCTCACTGTGTAGCTCACTACTTGAGAAGTACCTCAGAAAATTTTTCTGCCTCTGAAAAAGTGATCTTCCTTACTCCTTCCTTACATTTCTCATTCCTCTGAGCTAATGACTGAAAAGCCAAATAATCTACTGCAGACAAGTAATTTGGGCCTTTAGCATTTAGTGCTATTATTTTTTCTTGAGATGCATTATAAAATCCTACAAGAGATTTTATTGCACCCATTCCATTACATCCTGGATGAATTTTGAAGCCTAATTTTGACACTAAAACAGAACACAATGCATGCCAACTGGCAGAAATAACACATTTAATTTCATGTAAAAGCTCTCTCAGATATTACTTTTCTGTATGAGAAGATGTGATCTAGAAGATGCTGGTGTGGTCATACATTTCACTGCTTGCTGGAAGTATGATTAAACCTAATAACAAAGTTGCAGAGGGATATGATGCTTGCCTGGGGCTCCTGGGAATACTCCCCAGTGACCAAGAGAGCCATGGTCTCACCTGACTGTGTGTGACAGGTAGGACAGTGCCACCAGGATTTGGGTACAGCTACACAAAATCAGGCTCTGCTGCTTCAAGGAGCCCAAAAATACAATCTGAAAGAAATGTCAACAGAAGTGCTCCATAAAATGATCTTAAATGATCTTTGTGTGAGGGGTTTTTTTTGCCATTCAGTTGGTGTGCAGGAAGTATCAGATGCCCATTTAAGGTTGATTGTCATCACCTGTCTTTATGTTAATTTTAAAATAATGATTTGAACACAATGAGTGTTACTCTCAGGAGAAAGGAGGCTGGGGAGCACAGGAGAGTCAGGACCAGTGATAAAAAATTGCAGAGTGCTATGGCAAGGCTGCTTGGTCTCAGAAGAAAGTGATGTTACTCCAGAAAGTGTCAGAAAATGAGCAGAGAATATAATACCAACATTATGGAGTTAACTGGTGTTGAATCCAGGGAAACTCATGATGGAAAGCTGAGCTCTTCTCTTGATAAAAGCTTTTGTACAGGTTTTGCTCCGCACTATAAGAAAGGGCAAAGATATAGGTAATTTCCTTGATTCAGCACAATAACTTGCCCATTTCCTCATTTCATTTTAGCAACAGATTCTCTCTTTCCCCACCAGAGCCATTCTCTCCCTCCAGCAGAGATAAAAACATGTAGCAAGCAAGTGTATACAAAACAGCAGTACACCAGTGAGGGTCTGAAGTGGAACAAAGGAAAAAGATGCTTTCAGAGCTTAGCTGATTTAAGAGACACATGGTATGAAGAGCAGGCTTCAAAAGACAGGGGTTTGCTTTAGAAAAACATCTCACATCTCTGGGTTAGAGAGCCAGGTCTGGAGAATTTCAATCTCTAAAAGATCCAAACACCATAATTTGTCACAAGAAAGTTGGGGTTTGTTGCTTTGTTGGGGTTTTTGTTCAGTTTTTTTTTTCCCCTTCTTAACACAGCATCAATCATAATTCAAATGGAACTATTCAATATTTTCCGCTGTCAGCTTGCCAGGTTGGCTTAGAGATTTACCTTAGTTTTCAAATTAACTATTTCTGTAGCAGAGGTGAATGAATAAGAATGCAATAATATTTTTATGTAGCTTATAAATTGAAAAAAAATTTGCAGCTTAGCTTTACCTCTTTTAATTTTTGCATCTGTATGCAAAGAAACAGTGAGGAGGTGTTAAACTATTGAAAAAATTCTTAGCTGAAACAGTTAAGAATCTGATTCCATCATTTTTTCTTGTTCACTTGTGCACATTTCACAGAATGATTTAATAGGAATAAAGCTTAGGTAATAACTAAATTTTGAATGTTCACCTGAAAGGCACCAGTTAATCTTCTGTAACTCAGTACATTGATGTCCTGATCCAAGAGGCCACTAACTGGGAAAGCTTTTTGGCTCCCATATTTTTTTCCACACATAACTTGCACATTACTTGTTCAAAACCTGTGGTTCAGCAGCAGTGATTGTGCTGACAAACAGCAGGGAAAACAATCTCACCTGGGCTCACTCTCCTCTCCCCAGCAGGATTCTCACAGCTCAGACTCTCCCCCTCCTCTGCCAGCACAGATTTTAAGCAAGAATATGAGGTTATGGTTTGTGTGGAGATGTAGCTTCATATTTTAGGTGTAAAAGGTTCAAGCTGTTTACAAGATATTGCTGCAAATAAAAATAGCAACCCTGAATAGCAGCACATACATTAGAGGCATTATTTTCTCTTATTTTTTTAAGATGTCCTGTTTCTGATAAGACCACCTCCAATTGTAAATAAATTCATACAATATTTTTTATACTCTCTAACTTGACCAGCACAAATTGAATAAACTAAATTTCTGTTCCAATTTCAGTCAATCTACAATTATTCCAGTATAAGCAAAACCTACCACAAGAATATTTTTGACCATATGCACACTGTTAATCTTGATTCACACTAGAACGCTGTCCGTATACTTCATTCTATATTTTATTCCTTCTAGGCCATATTCAGAAACATTTGTCTTTCAAACAAATGGCAGAATCTGTATTGTGCATAGGTAAGATGATCTGAGGACTTGTATCTTTGGACGCAATAATTATATGTTTCAATAATTTGAAGTTAGAAATAGGCTTTAACCATTATATATTTTCTTTTCAGGCTGCACATGTTTTAAAAGTCCTGTAAAAGAAGATTACACAAAATGAAAAGAACTTTTCAGAAGTCAACATTAAACTGTCCTCAGATTTATTTTTAAAATTAGTTTAACTACCTTCTTCAGTAAAACATATCATAAATAACCCAATAACATAAATTAGCCATGTAAGCAATGAAATTTGGCCCCTAAGGTTCAGTACCATTCCTGCAACTTTAGACTTGAGCAACAAAGACACTAAGGCCAAAATGAAACATAATAATGAAGTATAACATGCATGAACAAAAATAGCTGTTTCAAAACTCATTTTAGCAGCTGAAGGGAAAATAAGTCATCATAAGATTTCTGCAAGTCTTTGGCATTTCTGAGAACAGCTCCAGAATTCTTTTCAGCCATTTCTGCAGCATTATCAAAGACATCTGGGCCAACTCAAGGCTACTCCTCATGCTTGCACCCAGTTGTAATGGCAGCGCAACTGCAGGCAGATGCAGAAACCAAACACTGCCCCTGGATTTTAAGACAAGATCACTTTGTAATTCTCATTGCACCAACACTTTGTCCCTTCTGTATGGAAAATATGTCAAACTGGGCCCTTAGGGGTCAAAAAGTTTAGCCCCAGTTCTCAAAGGAATCTGAATATGCGAATGACTTCCTCACAGTTTTGTCTTTGCCTTTAGGGGATGCTTCACCACACACGTGTTCATAGTTGCCTGGTTTTACCAACCTGCTTATTCTAGTGGAACATCAGGGAAAACAGCAGTTTAATTTAACATCTCTGTTTATCACAGACTTAGCTGTGTTACAAGACCTTTCC
This sequence comes from Catamblyrhynchus diadema, assembly GCA_035047745.1. Taxonomy (NCBI): domain Eukaryota; kingdom Metazoa; phylum Chordata; class Aves; order Passeriformes; family Thraupidae; genus Catamblyrhynchus; species Catamblyrhynchus diadema. Next base: position 402,188 of record JAWWMN010000002.1, on the reverse strand, counting down.
AATTTCAAACTGAGTGAAACAAATAAAACATAGGTGCCAGGTTCATTAGCATTTAATGAATAACAAATTAACTTGCCTCTGCTAGTAATCTGAACTTGTCTTACTCCTGAGTTTTTCAATTATGTTATCTTCTTTCATGCAAATTAAAGGACTACACAAGCACAATTAGATGTGGCAGCTACAAACAACTGGAAAAGAGCTCAACAAAATAAATTACAAAACTCTTCTTTATGCCAGCCGGGCGTGTATCAATTCAGATAACTGGCAGCTCTCCTCAGCTTTTATCTATTGCAACCCAGACAGGAAATAGGCATTAGCTTGGTCTTTCTGTGGGAAAATAAGCTAGGACTTTTTCCTCCCCTCTTTCATTCTCTCTCCTTTCCCACTGCTTATGAATTCAGTTCCTTGCTGTTGAACTGATGCACAGCCTTGTTCCCCTGTCTGACCCAGATCTGCTCGCTAGCATCCATAAATATACATTATTTTGCTGATCTTAATGAATTCTCTTTTTATGACATTATTTGTCTAAAGATATTCAACATTTTTTCTTGAATTTCAGTTATGTTTGCCTTTAGCATCTCAAGCGCCTGCTCTTTTCCCTCAGAAGCCAGCTACAGGGCAGCAGAAAGCTGCACAACAGGGAAGCTTTAAACTTAGATTTTTTTTCTATCCCCAAAAAAATGTAACTGCATTTTTCTCTAAAACCTTGTCCTATCTGTTCAGAGGCATGCTGGTGCATAATTTTGGCTGTCATTTTTGAATGATGTTTTAATTGTAAATGTCATGTTCAAAAATGTTTCCTTGCTCTTAAGAAGCCAGTGAGTACTTTTTACATTTAACTCCCTCTGATACAGGGAGAAAACAAAATGTCTCCAACTAACAATAAGCATTGCTTCAAAATGACAGGATTTAAACATTTTAATAATAAAATGCTCGTTTAGATTTAACAGCAAACTTTTTCAAAGCAATTAAAATAATTTAGTCAAAATGCACTGCTGATTTCCCTTTGCAGGTGAGGCAAAGCACTTGAGCCTCCTTTGTTAAATTGTGCTGCTCACAGATGATGTTTGGCACCTCTGAAAAGTAGAGTATCCAATAAGCTGAACCATTAATCACACTAAGGAACTGAACTGATGCTCATTTTGCTCTTTGTATTTCTTTCTTAGGCAATGCTGCCTACAGAGCTCATGAAAATTTTGTGGGGCAGGGTTTACCTGGCAATATTTAACAGCTGGCATGTACAAAGTTTATATACAGCCAGAGGAGAACACTGTAAAGTGGAAGCTCTGAAAAATACACTGGGCACCTGCTCCCTACCCAGAGTTTTAGTCCCCAAAGCTCAGGTGTTGCAGCCCATGACTAATGAAGGCACAGCTGATTAAACACTCCCCTGGGCAGAAAATGGGAGATCTTAAAATATGTAATAAGAACTAGGTAGAATAATTCACAGACTACAGTTGTGGGTGAAACAATTAGACAACAAAACAATGGCTGTGATGTTTCTGGCATTAGAGGATCAAAAAGTTGTTCATTGGCAGTTCCTTGTCGTGGTAACACAGTGCACCTCTACTTTGGGGTTAAAAATTAGAATAATCTATCCAACAGGTGCAGACCCAAGAAATTGTCCTCCATGTGCCACCTATTTCAGTCTACAGTAAACTTTTTCTTTAAAAGGTTTCAGAAATACTTTTGACAGTGCAAAAATCACCCCTAAAAATCAGTTGGGTTCTTACTGTGTTTTTTCAAGGAGACTGGTGATTGTTTCTATGCTCTTATGATAGTGAAATCTGCAGAGAAGCTGACCATATGTCCAGCAGGTCTTTGCAATTTTAGGGGATTAATTAGCCTTCCACAGACAAGTAACTTGAGAAGCAAAAGTCAAGATATTTGGTGTCTGGGGTTGAACTGTTTGATACCAAGGCAGGGCTGATCCTCTCTGCCCAGGCCTTAAAACAGGCCACAGATGAAATTAATGCCTCAGAGAACACTGCTGGCCACTTCCTGCACCCTAGAAATCAAGCAAAATTCATACTTTTCTTTTTTTTTAATATAAATTCCTGGATTATGTTCTAGGTAGGTCAGTGAGAGACACTAAGAGAACAAGGAAAGCAGGCTGATCCAACATGGAATTAATCTTTAAAAAAAGGGGATATGGAAGCCTTTTTCTTTCCTCTTCTGCAGTAGTCACTGGTATAACCAGGGCTAAGCAGGCCATAAAGAAGCTGTGACTTCTTTGGGGAAGCATTTTTTCAAACAATCTTCTCAGCAGTTTATGTCTGCCTTGTATTTAAATACACATTTAGGGCACTGCTACATCCGTTATAATTTCTAAGCCAGTATGGAAAGTGATTTCACAGCAGGAAGAAAACTGTGGAATCTGCAACTCAGTGCAGAAGCACATTGAGCTGTTGGTCTGGGTTTTTTTTGTTTTTTTTTTTTTTTTTTTCCCCTGTAATATCTCATTTCCTTTCATGCTCTAAGGTTCAGCAAGAACAGATGTGAGATGTTGTGATCGCTGCTTTTTCTGCAAGGAGAATAGTTTAATGGTTCTGTATCGCAGGCAACAGCTTCCCACACTTGTTTCTCTGATCTTATCAAGGTTGCAAACTATCTAAACAGGAAAAAAAGTAGTATTTTGATGTTTGCATCCTTCTTCACAGTTTTTTGTTTTGTACTGATTAGCAAAAGCAGCAAGTTTTTATCTTGATTTTTAAGTGTAAATTCAGCATAGGAAGTGTAAATTGGTAGCATAGGAAACCATGGGCAGAGAAGTAAGAGTAAGCTTTGGGAATTTTTAATATTAATAAAGAAGCCTGCAAAAAGTAGGAGACACCATACAGAATGTAAAAGATTGAAAGTACTTTTCAAACGAGGACAATAACAAAACCCCTTCAAAACAACGAGAAGAAATTAAAATAAAGCCTGGAGAGTGGGGGAGGAGGAAGGGTCTTTTAAACTGTGAATGTAAGGAATCTGAGAACAGGGAACACAAAGGCATGACACAGAACCAACCAGCACTTTCCTGGCATTTTTCACATCAGTTGGGCTGCTTATTGGCTTTCAGAGAGTGAGAACCTGCTCTAAGGACATTCACCCATGTGTTTGTTAGGAGTTACAGGTGGCCTAGCCCACCTTCAGAAACTGGATGATGCTTATGGTTCAGTGTATGAACACCTATGGCCCTGCCAATTTCTACAGACAGTACCCACCACCTTAAAAACGTGCTCATAACAATATTAGCTTTAAGGTGGAGCCCTTCCATTGAGTCTTGTTTCATCTGGAAAGGCACAAAATCTCAGATCTAGACTTGTATGCCAACATAAAAATTGGTTTAAAAGAACCTTGGGTACATGGATGCAAACAGGAGCCGTGCACCCACTGCAGGTAAATTTCAGGGTCCACCGAGGGCAGAAACAAATATTTCATTCCTCATAACTCCCTGCAAAAAACATCAAATCTGGGAGTGCAGTGTTACTGCTCAGTGCCTCATTTCAGAGCTGAATTGGGTCAATGACCATCCGTCAAATACAAAGCACATGAGCAGAAGACCCTTGGATTTTCTGCCCTTTTCATAGTGATGGTTTGTATCACATGTACCTGATAATGGCTCTGCTCATTCCCAAGCTGTTATCCTGTTATTTGCATACAGGAATAATCACATCTACGTGACTGTCTGCTTTATTTTTAAATGTATTTGTCATTCTCAATAATCAGAACAAAATTATGAATTATGAAATGTTTCTAACAGCATATTTCAGTTTCAATTTAGTTGATCATGCTGATTTAGTTTTAATTCAGTGCAATTGAAGTTACATTTCAGATTTTCTCTCAGTGACTGAAGTCACAGTATTTTTGCTCTGATTTCCTATCCCTATTCTCCATCACGGCTCTACGCTTTTAGTACATTCTTTTTCTTGTGTCACATTGATTTACAGCTTACTTTGGGAAAAGCTCACTCTTCAACATTGTGATTAAATTATGGGGTCGATTCAGATATATTCCTCACCTAGAAATTCTCTTGGCTTCAGTAGGAATTTGCATGTGCAAGGAATGCAAAATACACCACGTTCATAACCAACACAAAGAAGAAAATCACAGCTCTCTTACTGGGCATATCCCTTATTTTCATCCCATTCCAATAGAATAAATTGATGGAAATTATTTGTTACCATTTCATTTAAATTCTATTAAGTGCAATCTTGCATATTTGAATAGTTCCATTAATTATTTTGAGAAACGTCATACAAATATATTTGTATCTTGGGAAGTGTAATCTTGGAATGATCTTTTCAGTTTTACTGTTTTGCACAACTCTTTAGAATTATGATGCTTTTCATTTGACTTTTCAATTCATGTCATCTCTTGGTTCTTTCTGTGTTCTTTTGAGAAATGTTTCTTCACTTCTGTACTTTTCACTTTTGTATATATCAAATTTGGTTTATGAGTATGTTCCTGGTGGAATGTACATATTTGGCCTTCATCACTTAGCCTTGAATATGATGGAATTTCCTTGAGGACAGATAACACACAGTTGTTCAGCCAACAATCAGTAAGAGAATTAAAAGCAAGAATAACTAAAGACTTATATGAAAATAAATGGAATAATGGATGCCTCATAGGTACACTTTGATGTTGCTTTCTCTGACATGTTTCTGGTTAGAAATTTCTCATTTTCACCTGCAGTCTCTAGAGATTTTAGATTTGTGAGCAGATATGGATATTTGTGCATGCAAGGGTGAAAAGTGGGAGGATAGTGGTCTCTGCACCCTCATTATCCAGCCAGCATGGCCAACAGCAATAGCACAACATTTCACAGAAGTTTTGGCTGTTGCTGTGAAGTTTGTACATAAATGGGAACAGAGAGGGAATGATGAGGTTCCAGCTTAATAAAATTCTTCCCAAATACAAGTCAATTTCCTTCAATGATGTAAATCCCTCTGGAAGGGCAGGCTTGCCAAATCTTTTTCTCCACGAAGGCATTACATCAGTTTGTGGGATAACAGCACATACAGAAGAACTCTTTTATTTATTATTCTAAAGGTAGTTAAACAGGAAAGGACCTAAAATAGGTTGGCTTAAGAGCTCATTTTAAATAATAATTTTAGCACAATATTAACTTCCAAATACAAATAAAGTATTACTCTTAAAAGTCATGTGTTTTCTGGATTTTCTGCGTACCAAGAGCACTTTTGTGCCTCCTGAAAGCACTTTATCCAAAGAGACACTGGCAATTTTTCTCCATTCCTTATACTAAGAAAGATTTAAAAATTCAGTTGGCTATAAGCACCATCATTTTGATGAGCAGAATTCAGCTTTGAGGTAGAAATTCCACAAATATTTATGCTGCTTCTCTATTTTCTTTTTCTTTTTCTATGAAGAATTTAATTCTATTTTCTATTTTCCTACACAGTTCCACTGACAATACTCTGTAATATATCAGCAAAAGCCTCAGAAACAGACACAGAGATTTTGATCACAAAGCCTTAAGAATTTTTACTAAAAATACACCACCATTTAGAAACAGAGTGGTATTTTTTTTATGTAAAATAATGCAAAACTGTAAAGCCTATTACATTCCTCTCCTTTCTTTTATCCATTGTACTAGCTGGAGTAATTTACTCAGGGAATTAAGTGTCAAGTTCAGGTGGGGAAAAACCAGATTCAGCTTCTTAGTATGACTTACAAGTTTGTGGTTTGGTGAGCAAAGTGGCACCACGTGCCACGGTCCAACCCTCCAAGCTGCTCAGTGCTCATTTTGAAAATGTTTTTTCCTTTTCTTCCAATTGTCTCAAAATTTATTTCCTTATTCATTCCATACTGATGAAAGGCTCTGCAAAGCAGCAGCAGTAAAATGACACACTCACAGGGTTTTATATATAAACAGCTGGAAAATGTGCTAAATAGAGAATTGCATATGCACTCTGCAGAGACTGAAATTTTAAAGAGAAAACTGATGCAGTTCAGGGAAAACAGGAAAGTAGCCATGAATAATGAAATTAGGTGAGATACAGTCAAACCTCTCATTCAATTTTTATCTTTAAATCACTAAAATTATTTCTAGCAGTAATAGTGTAGGAAGTCATATGCTGTTTCAGCAATCCATTCGTATTTAATTAAACTTATAAAGTATAAATCCCAAGTTATCATTTTTGCCTTTCTGATTTATGCTATGGTTCATTTATTTTAATGCCTTTGGGAGTTTTGCCAGTTAATAATGGAAGAGGCCATTTTATTATGAATTGCTTCTTGCTTTTCCATCCTATGTATGTATTTATTTAGTTCACAGTGAAAGGAATTTTCAAATTTCAGAGGGGCTACCAGTAGGCAGAGCCCCTGCCAGCTCTGGGTTGCAGAGTGAGGCTCAGAAATCATTGTCAAACACAGGGAGACAGTTCTCAGATGGGTGGATTTGGGTGTCTGTGTGCTGATCTTTGATTTGTTTGCTAAAATGTGCTTCTGCAACTGATGTGCCATAACCTATCAACATCTGCAGGGAAGTTCTCGCTGGCAAGGCACCATCCCTGCAGGATCTGCAGTCAGCAAGTGAAGCTCACTCATGCTCTCCGCTCATAAAATATCTTTCCCCCTTGGGGTTTTCTAAAACAATGCATTTCTAAACCAATACCCTTAATAGCAAGATGCAGCAAAAATAATGTTTTCCTTGTTGGTTTTTTTTTTTTTTTTTTTTTTTTCCCAGACAAACTAAGTCATCAGAACAAATATCATGCTACCAATAATAAAAACCCTCACAGACATTTTTTTCAAGGACAGGACAGGGGAGAGAGAGGAGGAAACAAACAGCCTCTATTTTAATTGACTACACAATGCCTTCTGATAGTAGGAGACATGTTGGGAGAAATCCTATAAATATATTCAACACCTAGAAGACAATATAGGCCACCTGGTGTCCCACGTATAAGAAGGAGGAACCACACTGATAACTTTAGCAGCCAAATCAGAGCTTCCTGCTGAGCTTCCTGGTTACTATAAAATAGGATTTATATGGCCTAGTAATCTGTCTGGTAGGTACATTTTCTCAGCAATATCAATACAATCACAGCTTTAGTTGTGTTCCAGAGAGGACTCTGATTGTGCTTAGTGGCCATTTCTCATTTCCATCTTTGGATGTCCATGTTTCAACATCTGATTTTAACATACCAGTAAAGAATATTGAAAAATTCCTCATAACACATCTCACTCGGCAATAAATGTGAATAAATTGATACAATGTAGAAACCCTTATATTTAGAAGATCTGAGGATAAATTGTCTTTCCCTGGATTCTACTCTGTGTTATTCAGGAGTTCTGATACCTGACGATTGTTTTCCTAAGGCTTACAGTTAAAACTGATAGTCTGCCTTATTGGCATTTAAATAATGATAATAAAAAAAATTGTTTAGACCATCAAACTTATGATGCTTTCATTTCACCAAACATTCATGAGCACTAAATATTAGAAAATAATCCAGCAGCAAAGTCCACATATGGAGTGATCACTGGTGCCTACCTATATTTCACTTTCCTTTTAATGACATATCCATAAAATGATTCATTAATTAATTTTTTTCCTGCTTTCTATCAAGCACAATGGCTTTTGACTGTCTTTCCATCTCCAACAGACACACTGAGATCTGCCAAACCTGAACCTTTGATTTGGACAAAACATTTATACCTCCACCAATGGCATTTGAACCATGGCCACCATCAGTCACGTCCTATGGTACCAACACGAGGAACAGCACAAGGCCTGGGGAAGTGGCAAGGGAGAATTGCCTCCAGAAAATAAAGATACACACTGCTGTGCAGGGATTTCTGACAGGAAGAGATCAGATGTTCTCCATGCCCTGTGATAGGCTTGCACACAGTTACCTGCATATCTTCTGTGGAGCCTGGAACAGGAATGACACCACCAGAGAGCTCTGATGGCTGAGGAGATCCAGGAGATCCTAAAATTTTGGATTTGCAAACAAATCCCATGTGTCACTTTGATTTTTTAAGATTTTCTAAGCTTTTTGATGTTTACATTCTTGTGACAAACTTTCTTACACTCTTTCTGTAAATAACTTATTCTTTTGCATTCTTTTATAGAAGAGGAGAAATTTGATAGACTGTTGGTTTGTCCAGTGTCATTGGAGAGGTGGCACTTTCACCCTCCAATCCACTGTCACTTTAAAAAAATCTATAAATGTTAGAATCAGAAAATAAACTTCCCTTTTTTCACCTTGAAAACAGCAGTGTGTGCACTCGTGTTGTTTCATGTCCTATAGTGACACCCATGTGCAGCCAATAGAAAGACTTGAAGCACCTTTTAATCCCTCTAGGATACCAGGCTCCTGACTTTGTGCAGTCCCAGAATCCATAAATAAATGCCTTGTGCAGCATCCATGGGCCCACACAAACGCCCCAGTGTGGCTTTGAGTGTTACAGACCAATTCAGGTGCAGTTCTCACTCCAGCTCTGCAACCCACGGCCTTTGATTCCTTTCAGAGGTGAACCTTGGGATTTATCCAACATACTTTGGAGCAGACACAGACAATCTAACTTCCTTGGACTATATTAGTCTATGTTGCTGCTATAAAGGCTCCAAATTAAATTCCCTACAGGGATTTTTAACTGCTCCACTAAAATGTAAAAGGATTTTTCCCCCTAGTAACAGCGACTACAATAATGACTGTTGAATTTAGTTTTGATAATGACAGATGTTACAAAGACAAACTAGGAATCCTTAATGAGATTTTGGGTGCCATATCCCAGTTTCATATATGTAACCTATTTTGAAATTGGTTAGCAATGACTGTTTCCTGCAACATAAAATACAGCTTTTCCTATTATATTAAATAAATTTTCTGTATGGTATCAGATTCTGTCTATAAGTTGCTCCAATTCAGTGTCCTTGTTTGAAGCATTGCAAAAAAAAATTAACTTCTTGTGGTCATATATAATCCTAATACATGGAGAAACAGATGAATATAGGATCAGAAGAAGGGAATTTATACAAATCCCTGGCTACGTACAATTTGTTCTTTCCCTGTTGCTATTTTATGTGTGGTTATAGAAATATGGTTGAATAAAATGACAAAGCATTCTATTTTGATACAATGATGGATAAAAACACTACTTTTTTTTTTACTTAAAAGTGCAATTTGCTTTTTTGAAAAAGTGCAACACCTACATGGTGTAGGAAGAGAGATTACAAAGTTCCAAAAAGAAGAATGCTAAACAGACTGAATAAAATATTCAAATAAATAATCAAGTAATACTGGATTCTGATTAAATTTAGAAATATAACAATGGAGATATGGGTACCAAGGCTATTTATTTTTTTAATAGTTGAATTCTTTCAAAAATCTGTTCCTTACCTTCTACCCCTCCTTGCCCATTTCCGTCTTTTTTACTAGAATTAAAATACTCTGATTTATAAGGAGTTCATGAAACTGTTCATGTAATAGATTTTGGAGATTACAGAAATAGGCAGCATGTCTGAATTCTCCCAAAAGTATTCACAGATTCATAAAGCAAATGTTGAAGGTTCCATGTGGGTTTTAATTACAATATATTATTAGATTCCTAGATAACTTAATTTGCCACATCCAACCCGAACTGTGCTATCTATGTCTTCAGAGCACACAGCCCACTTCTGACTCTCGCTTGCCAAGGAGGGGCATCTGAGTCACCTCAGGGGCACAGATGTCAGCCCTCAAATGTACTGAGTTGCACCCAAAAATAGAAAAACACACTTACATGCATAGAGCTGATACACAAGAATGAGCAGTAAGCAACTCTAAAGACCATTATGTTTCTTTAGAACACAGGATTCACTCCACTCTTTTTGGATCTCTATGTTTCTGGCTGGAGCAAACTATCTGTTGTGTTTCCCTCCTGAACCACCAGCAGCGAAATATTTTCAAAGAGAGTATTTTTAAAGAACAATTGTGGAGTTCTATCCATGTCCTCAAGTTATATTTTCACCACCCAGCAGCTACAGTATAGAACACAGAGAGCAGGATGAGATGGCAAACTAATGGCAGCCATTTGAGTATCCTCTGAATAATTAATAAATTAGATCTATGGAAACCATTTAGAATGTCTCATTAAGCCGATTAACTCCCTATTTCATGAGCAAACACTGGGTGTTCTCACAGAATGGAAGGTAGGAACTAGTAGATAAATAACCATTATTAGAAGAGCTGAGATTTTTTTTTTTTTTGGCAGAATTGCCGAGCTAGAGAGAAAGTGTTACTTGAAAGTCTCAGAGAGGACTTTCAAAAATTGAGGTGACAGAAAATTAGCATGAACTATTACAGAAAAAAAAAAAGATAATCTGATTATATAAAAAGTGTTTGTGACAATGGAGCTAATAAGAACACTATCTAATTTGTACAGGCCATAAAATACAGCAGCTGTAAATTAAAGCTACAGGTATATCTCTAGTTCTGCTGAGGATTTAGTAGCTGGGCACAGGCAGAGCGGATTAAAGAGTGGCCCCTCAGGAGTAAACCTGGTGCTTCCAAACTGGGAAGAGCACTGACAAGAGAGGATGCTTCAGGTGGCATTTTATCATCTGTCTGCCTGTGTAATTTCAGCATTCTTTCTGTAGTGTTTATTGCATTTTAAGTGATTAAAGAAATAAACTTCACACACAAAAAGTAAACTGTATCTCTGAGCACTTAATGAGACTTTCTAAACTACTGTCGTCTCCTTTATCTATTTAAATGTGGACTGGATGCAGAGGAATTAGACATTTTATAGTGTGCTGGAATTAAATTAATGATGATTATTTGGTGATGTAAAATTAATGCATTTTAATCAGCTATTATTAGTGAATCCATTTGCATGCTATTCTTTTCCTCAAGTACTAAACACAGAATAAGGATGTACCAGATTAAAATTTTGCAAATAATTGACAGTCTATTACCTAATATGTTTTCATCTACACCTGGAAAATTTCAAGAGTACAGCAGTTTGTTTTCTCAGTGCACAAAAGATGATTACAGAAGAACCTAGAAAGAACATTGGTGTCTGAATGCAGTCATGTTCTGTGGCCCTATTCACTTAGCAGCTTTTCCCAGGATAACTGAAATTCACATTACATGTTTTTGAGGTGGTCCACAAAAGCCCCTTAAAATCCTTCCAAAACCTGCATCATCATGCTGGGGATGTTCTAAAATGCCTTGCAGACACCTAAAACCTTAGAAACAACACCAAACCAGTCTCATATCAAGGATGCTGATATGTAGATTATAAATCATGCTCTTTCCTAGCAGTAAGAACTAATTCTAAGAATTTGGAAGCCTTAGTAACATTTTCAATAATTAAATATTCTATTATTATAAAATTAGCCAATTATCTTAGTTCAGCTCTCTTAGCTGCCCAGTGGTAAAACAGATTTTCAAATACGGGGTTGAGTTTTTTGCTCCTTTAAATAAGTCTCCAAATTTATGCTATTTGGATAAATAAAAAGCTGTACCTATTTTCAGCAGCATTAGCACAAGGAAAGTTTGTGCCTTGCAGAAGACCAAACTCTGCAATCATAACGGGTCCCCTCCGGTCGTATTTATAAATGAATCTCCAAATTATTACTTTTATTGTCCCTGATGAGTGCTACTTTGCATTCCAGTTTCTGTTATTTATAGCACAAAGCCTCAGGGAGTGAGTACAAACAACATATGGAAGATCTACCAACTCATGCATAATCCTTCAGCTTGACTTGTGCTTCCACAGGGATTTGGGTACTAATACTGAATTATTTCCTTATTGGTCTGGAACCCTCTGAAGGCAATCCCCATTTTTCAAACCATGTGATCTTTATTCAATAAAGGAGGAAGAAAAGCAATGGAGCACAAGCTCAAGTCATCTTGTTTAGTTGGTTAAGAAGCTACCCAGCACTAATGTTTTCCTGATATAATTAGGAAGGTTCTCGTGTTGGCTCAACCAGCACACAGTGTGAATTTGATGTAGTTTTGGGACCAGGCTGCAGTCCCTGTTCAGCTGATTTGCACTGATCTGATGGCATAAAGCAGACAAAAAACCATTTTTTCAGGGCTAGAGAAACACTCAGAACAACAACAAAAAGAGTGGGTATTTTTTCTCCTTTAGAAAAATCACCTGGAGTAAAGATCTTGGTGAGAATGTCCCTGCCCTTTTGTAATTTCTCCCAATTCACTCGACCCACATAAATGCAGAGTTACACACAACACTGGGGTCTCAAAGGAACAGGGAATATTTTGCACTTGCATCTGGGGGCTGCCTCATTTAGGAGGGAAAGAGAAGGGGTGAGCAGGAAAGCAGGAATAGGACCTGAATGAGGAGACCAGCTGAATTTAGGGATTTGACCCTGCACCCTCCAGGGGCACAACACCAAGGGCTTGTCCTGCCTGGGGATGCTGAAGAGGAGGATGCTGAGGCAGGACATAAAGATGGATTATTGTTGGTGGCTCTTGAGAAGAAACACTGGCAAGACTATGAACTGTAAGCCAAAAATCTCTTCTCTCATTCTCAGTAAAAGAGAATTAATACTCTCAGTGGAAGACATAAAATATATCCTGTCAAAGAGAATATACTTTATTGTGCATTCCTTTAACAGCTAACAGTGTTCGCCAAGATACTTCAAACATCAAATCTGTTTGAATTAAAATGTGGTCTTTTCTGAAATGACATTTCAGAAAGCTAATAATCTCTCTTGCTACAGTTGTAACTTAAATGCCTATGACTATTCTGCATTTGTAAATAAGCCTCAAATCCCACATGTGTGTCCTATTATTTTCCAAAGAGAAAATGGAAGCAACTTTGTAAACTTCCCCCACCATCCCCTTTTGAAAGAGATTAACAGCCATATTCTGTAATTCTGTGATATTTTCCTCCCTCTGTTTTCCCATAAGTATTATATGACCAATACCTGATGCTACCTCAAAGTTGAAGGCTAATCTTTCCCCTAGGGTACCATAACACTGCTGTGGCTTATTTATTAAAAGGAAGCTGCACTCAGAAACTGTACAAATGCAATGTACTTAACCTCTTGCTCTTTCCCTCCTTCCCTCTCCCCCTCACCTCAAAACTTGATCATGGCAACAGTTCAATGTATTTCTGAGCTACCACCATTTTCACCAAGGTCACTGGAGCCTTTTTTCCTTCTTAGCAATCAGATTTCACAATCTGTCAACCATTTTACTCACTTCAAGATGGGAACTTTTATTTGTTCACTTAAGAACAAACGCTGGCAGATAAATACAGAGGTTAATGTTCTGCTCTAGAGTACAGCTTTGCCAACAAAGGGTTTTTTCAAGCTTAGACAATGCCCTGGTCCTGATGAAATGAATATTTGTGTTTGTCCTTATGCTTCACCATATGTCATTGCCTGCAATGGTGTTGAGTAATACAGCTGTCAGATTAGCTGATATGGCAGCTACTTTAATAGATTGAACAAATAGAACCTGATCACTTTAAATTAAATATGGGCATTGCTGCCATATGGTATTTTTCAGGGCTATAACACCCATTGCAAATATAGCCACTGTCATAAAATAAACTAAAAATCCTAGATAGACTATTTACATAGACATCACAATATTGTCTCTGACAAATGAAGTGGAATTTCAGGTAAGGCCACTTTGTAATCAGATTTCAGTGTCTGGGGAGAACTCATTTTGCAATTTGTTGTATGGCTGTAAAAACAACAAATAATGCATTTTATTACTTGAAAACTCCATTCCTTGAAATTACAGCTTCATTTTTATGATGAATATATCTGAATATGAAATGTATATTAAAATATATGAAGTATGAAAATACAAGCTTTGTTTCTGAAATACGAAAGTCCTTCTCTCATTATATAAACAACTGAGTAGTTACATTGCAATTTTTGCTGGTTTTTTGTTTATTAATTTGTGGAATAATTGCTCCAAGTTGCTTTGGATACCAGGAGTGTAAATGACAGAAAATCCCTCAGGGGTAGGCTGTTTATATGCAAAAACTGGTGCAAGGAGCCCCAGATGAGAGGACATACCAGCTAAAATATCACTCCCATCCTTGCTCCAACAATATTTTCCTTCCCCAAGTATCAGCTATGGCCAAAGAAAGTGTAACTTATGATTGCCTCATCTTCTTCAGTACTTTCATTTTTCTGTTCCTCATACTAATTGGCTGAAAACTGGAGATAGGAGCTAAAGGAGACAGCTTCTGCCTCTCCAACACAAAGGCAGCAAAAGGAAACTGTCCACAACATTTCCACTTTATGACAGAAAGACTTTGATTAAAGCCATCACTCAGGTGTACTTTTAAGTATAAAAATCACCCCATACTTCAAGTTAGAGATTAATTTTCTGTGAAGAATTTTCATCATTCTTTATTTAAATAAAGAGGGGCTGTATGTCGATGTTACCAGTTGAACTAATATTAACAAATTTTTCTTTACATGCAGTACCTGAATTTGTTGCTACGAAACATTAAACTTTGTAACAATATAGCGTGCTTTGACAAGAGCAGTTATATACACATCTTAAATATCCACATTTCTTTGCAAAGTTCTTTTTTCTACAACACTGCTGAGATTTAAAATTCTAGAATGTCTTCTATTATTTGAAGTTTCCAAAAATATTTGCTAAAAATCCTATTGATTTGTTACTACATAAAGTTTTCCGTTATATAAACACACTGCAAATAAGAATGTAATTTTTTAAATCCACACTATAAGGGAAGAGCATTGGGAATAGCGAATTTTAAGCACAATTTTCAAATCTGATAAATTATCTAAATTATAATGATGGTTAATTGTTTTCTTCCTTTTACAGACAAGACTGAGTTGCAAAGGGGAACTTCATCTTGGTTTTAGTACACAGCCCTGAGCCCAGTCTTTGAAATGCAATGAGCAGTAGAAAAATTTGGTGTAGTCCTACCCTGAGACAGTGATTCAATTTTCCTAAGAGGAAAAATTGCTCTTCTGTGAAATCCTCATGACAATATTCCCAAGTGGATCAGGGTTTAAAGGCCAGGAGGAATACAGTGCATCATGCCAGGCCATTAATAACATTTGATGTCCTGTTTTGTCCAACACTAAGGAAAGTTTTTGCTGGTATTGATCCTAACATTGGCTCTTTATCACCAGTCAAGACCCATCAAAATCAGGATCCACTTGAGGGGAAAGTAAAGTCAAAAAGGGGGAAAGAGAAAATGGCTATGGGACTTCACTGCAATGTAAGCATGCTGCTTCTTAATTTAAGATTAATTGATTCAGAAAGCTGTTCTGATCCAGATAGGAAGCTGGAAATCATATCTTTAAGCAAAGATTTTCTAGAAAATTATTTTAAATAATATCAGTTCAGGAGTTGGCAGAAAATTTGATGGCAAGACTTCATTGATGACATTTTCTGTAGAGGTTTTAGTTAGCAGTCAGAATCCATACAAATACAGGAGGTTATTGATTTAAGGTGTGGAGGAAGATTTCTTTTTACAGCACTGTCATCCTCTCTCTTTCTAACCCTTCCCACTCTCAAAGAAAAGACAAAAGGCAGCAGTAGGCTCCTATTTCCAAAATCTGTCTTAGAGATAATATTAATTTATCTCTGCAGCTACAATAAATTAATACATTTCTTAGCCATTTACAGTTCTTAGATTTTTAAAAATTATTTTTACTTTTTGTTTTATCAAAACAGAAATGCAAAAAACTTTTTTCTCTCTTTCTGCCAGAAATATTTTGCTTTTTTGTCCACCCACTTTGCAGCATAATGTTCACTGTCAGCTCATGCGTACACTGCTCAAAGTGCAAAGCTTTATTGACATTTTTAGTGTTATAAAATCTTCTAACAACAAATCTGATCACAGTTTATAGGAACTCTGAGAAGAGCTAGACAGACACTCAAGATAGGGGAGTGTGACTATGAAAGAAGAGCTTGAAGAATTGTATCTTGTTTTTTTTTTCTGGCATTCTCAAGGCTGAGATCAATCCCAGCCTCACAGGTCCTTATGATGCTGTTTGATTTTGGGGGAGGTAAAAACTGTGTTCTCTTCACTGCATAATATCAGTAATAATATCAGAGTATACCAAATCCCCCCCTTTTTAAAATATATTTGAGAACTTAATTTGGAAAATCAATCAGGCTTTTGAATGTTTTCAGCTCACAGCTCTGGACCTACCACCCTTCAGTCCAAATAATAATCAAGTTCTGTTCACAGCTTCTCCCCATAACTCTGTGACAAAAGTGGAAGCATTTAAGCTTTTCATAGCTCAGCCTGCCAGTGTCAGGCAGTTTTTCTGGTTTCAAAAGGGAGATAGGCCTATGAGAGATATAAATGAAGTAACTTGAGCTGTATGAAAGAAAAAATGTAAATGCAAGTACTTCTTGAAAGATGCACCGTGAAACAGTTGTTTAACTAGAGGAGTTATTTCACCTTTTTCCAATTTAACAGAGGAACAACACCGAACTGAGGTCTAAATTTCAGATCTCTCAGGATAGTATAAGATTCTGGAACAAATGTTCAAGACACCCTTTTGAGGTCCCTTCTAATCCTACACATGTGATACTCTAAATTTTGAGTCAATAATCCCTTTGGAGCATGTGAAGACTAAAGGAAGGCCAGGACTCTACATTATTAAGGGGTGTCCAGGTTTGGAGGTGCCAGAAAGGCAAAGTAATTAGCTTACACAGCTCAGTGTCCAAGTAACGTGCCAGATGAAAGGAGCTTTCAAACCTCTCCCTCCTCATCGGCTTTGATTCCTTTGTACTCCAGCAGTTCACAGAGAGACTTACAGGGAGAACTGGATACCTATTGACAGCTGAGAGGAATTATTAAGGTGAACTGAAATGAAATGCCCTTGTTTCCTGCACCAGTGCACATCCCAAATGTGACATCTCTTTTATTAGAGATGAAACTACTCTGTTATTCTCTCCATTCCACCGTTCTCTGAATGTTTGAGATAGCAATTTCAGTGGCAGCCAAGGACACTGAATACATTGTATTTCAGAGATAAAGGGCCCATTGTGATTGTTCACTGGTATTTTTACCCTGGAAAATTACAATGGCACAACCCGTACTAAAATTAATAAATATGTAGAAGCATATATCAGTATTATAATGATCATTTTTAAATCTTGTCTACAGTAGTGAAATATAAGACATAGGATAAAATAGAAAAAAGTCTCAGACACTCACTAATCAAACCACTATAATTAATTAAAAAATTGGTAAACTAGCAGTGAAGGGAATATTATTCTAATCTATTGTCCCCCTTGGAAAAAAAAATAAAAATCAGTCCTAAGATTATTTTTTTCCACATATTTCCTTTGCTAAGAAACCTCCACAACATTTGCCATTATGTCTGTAGCTCAAGTACATTATAAGTGTTTTGGTTTGAATCTATTCTGTTGCATAAACAGAACTTCCACATGTTTTTGTCCCTAATAAGTGGGGGTGGGGATCTGTGTGTGTGTGTATTTTCATGCAAAAAAACCCCACAACAACCCCAAAACTTTATGTGTTCACTGTATTCCACCAAAGTCAGAGGTATTAGAACAGATCAACAACCCAATTTTCTAGGGATTAGCCAACACAGGAAAAAAGCCATGAAGATTATTCAATTAGAAAAAAAAAATGCCTCTTTGGAGACTGTAAAAGGCAATGATGGACAGCAAACTTTACATTCTACTGTAGAGTTCAGCACACTGTACTACAGTAATTATAAGTGCATTATCAGTCTGTTTAGTAAATTTTTCTACTGCATTCTAGTGTGTAAAACTGACTGTTTTTTACAGTTCCACCGGACTGAAACTACTCTCTGACCTCTTGAAAGTGCCTCTTCTATAGTCTGATAACATTTGCGGAACACTTATCTTCAACAATTAGTGATTTTAGGGGAGAAAAAGAGCAAGAAGCCGGCCAAGAATTCCAAATGCACTGCTTTGGTGCTTCACAGCATCCAAATGTTTTTTAAATGATAATTCCAAATACAGCACTCTATGTGCTCAATATTAATGCAATTTATACTGGTGGCCAGTTTATGCTCTGTCATGCAGAAATGTACTTCTTTTAAAGCCTATGGCCAAGCAATAAATTGCACAATGCTCTCTAAAACAAACTTGTAATTCACATTTTTATCCAACACCTGATAACACAGGGGCCCCTGAAGTCATTGCAACATGCCAGATGCAACTTCAAACAGTGCCCATTTTCTAAAATCAGCAAGCCAGAGATAGATTTTACATTTTCCTTTCACAGTAGTTGAACATTTGTTGCTCTCTTCCAAAATGGAAAAAAAAAAAGGAATTCAAGAAATTGAAGAAAACCTAAAGCTGCTGAGTTAGGAGAAAGGATTCCATCTTGTATCACTAACAGATATGCCATTAATAAGCAATTAATTAATTTAAAATGCCTTTGCTTGGGAACATAGAGAACTTGACAGCATCTGAAAAAGATGCTGGATTCCCTAGTGGTCTGGATCTCACTTTTAGGCTTTTAAATTTTCTTCTCTAGGGACTTTTAAAATCTTACACTTATGAAACTAAAAGTGTGTATAAAACAGTCATAAAGGTATTATATACTTACAGTTCAAAAAATTAATTGCTCTTTTTTAACCTAAGCATCTCTTAGCAAGAAGCAGATATATATCAAACATGGTCAAGGGCAGAAAACAATAACTAGAATCCATTTTCAACAAGTTATCAATTTCATTCTTCATATTCCAGCTCACCATCAGTTAGGTGAAACATTACAACAAGCCAAATCCCGTAATGGAAGAAAATAGCTTTTTACATTTTTGTCATTTCTGCCTTTCAGGAAAAGCACCTGTGATCCTCTCAGAGTCCCAAAGGGGGCTCCTGACTGACACAGCAGTGAGGAGCAATCAGGCACCGACTGCTCCTTGAAAGGAGGCTTTAACGTGATCAAATGCAGGGCACGCTGCCAGTTTTCCTGGCAATCCCAAAAGCACAACACTCCATTACTCACACCTCCTGCAGCCCCAATTCACACTGACCCCAAACAGGAGCCTTGGCTGTGCAGTCTGGGTGGAAATGTCAAGCAGCCACTCACTCCAGTGAGACTGGATCAAAGAGAGCAGGGTAACAGACAGAGCTCATTACACCACTGCTCCTTCTAAGATGATTGATGCATCAGCAGCTCGGTGTGTGTGACACCTCAAAAACCTCTTTCAAACTGTTTTTAAGAATTCATCCCCATGTAGGCTCCATCTTGCAAGCCACTGATGCATTTGCTGCAGGAGACATGACCCACCGTGGCTGGAAAATCCCAGTTGCATTACACATCAGGGACTTAGCCAAAATGTGGTTTTTACTAGAAATTAATTTATGCACCATGACTTGATAGTGTAATTATTCTGTAATTACACTATCACTGTATTTTCTTACTGGAATTTTTTTGTTATAAGTAGTAAGTACCCCAAATTGGTCTGAGCAGAAATGAAGACAAACTATTTCCTAGTCCTTACAGATTTGAAGTACCCCAGGTTTTGCCTGCAATTACTCAGATATAAAGAGGTTATATTTTCCAGCAGCTCCAACGTCACACAAACAGTCACTATTTCCCAAGAGTTCAGCTTCCCTAATACTCTTTGAAAAATGTAGTCTGCATACTTCTCTTTGAGTGCTATTTTACACATTTTATTTAACATGCAGAATTTTTTTCTTGGGACTCTTGGGCTTTGTTGTCAGAGGTGGCCTTGACTGACTGTTATTTGGAGATTCCACCAGAACCACCATAAGAAGCAACAAAAGGATGAATTTAGGCGCTTCTCTATAAGAAAGAAAAGACCCAAGAAAACAGTCCAAATATAATTACAAAGAAAGAAAAGGGATTGTTAAGAAGAGGGCCTTTGAAAACCCCAGATTCCATTTGTATTTTCTAGGTCTTTGATGTCACCCTCCTGTTTTGACACCCATTCAACATGCTGGTTTCCAAACCTTCCTTGACTGATTATTCTATTTTGCACAGCAGCACATAAGGCCAAGATTTGAGTAGGCAGCTAACTTTTCAAAACACTTGTTTTGCACCTATTTCTCAGAAACTATTCTTAAAACTCCCTCTTTTTGTTTGTTTTTTGTTTTTAAAGAAGTGTTTAATTTAAAACACTCCCTCCAAATTCTTGCAAGAACATTAGGTGAAAACAGAACCGTTACCTTTCATCATTATATTCAATGAGCATTCTAGTTGTAATAGAAACATTTTATGTCCTCTGACTTTCTCATAAAGCAGTATTTATAGAGCTTATTCACATAGTGCCATTGCTTTTTCCATTCACATTCGTCTATCATCTACATTATTATAGTTTATAAATCCTTAACATGCTAGCATACAACAAAATTTTGCTGCACCTAGAAAAGAGAAAGGGATCATTTATTCACCACAAAATTCAATTCTTGCCGGTCTTTTTTATCTGCTTCTAGAAATTCCTAATTCCTGCAGAGCCATTGCACAGAAAGTTCTATTTCAACAGACAAGAAAATAGTTTATATTTAAAAATTGTTTTTCTGGATCTTTTTGGACAGTGTCATGCAGGATTAACAAGTCTCTTCCCCTTATAACACAATATAGCAATTTAAGGAAAACTGACTGGAAAGAGAAGATTCACCAGAGCCTGAAGAAATATTCTGTTCCATTTTAACTGCTTCTCTCTTCATGATTGATTACTGGTGCCTGTTTACAGACCCTCCCAGTGTAGTGAACCCCAAACCAGTTTGAAGAGGGTGGCAATCAGTAGAATGGTGTGAACCCCACCAAGGAGTACCAATCCCAGTGCCAAAATCAGTGTGCAGTAATTGTCCCCATGTTTCATTCCCTGGTGTGTGGACAGAGACTTTGGACCCTTGAGAACCAACGAGCTCTGTAATTGTTGTGGTGGATGACATTACTTTGAGCAGAGGATGTGAATTGACTGGGGAACCCACATCCTGCAGAGTCCTCACCCTCAGAGTCCTGAAAACTCCGTGCCACATTTGGCATTTCAGCATTTACTCAGCTACCAGTCGGTGAATTTTGAAAGCCATAACTTTTACAAACTACTGTGACCAGCTTATTGTCCTCAAAACACCACAGCTCCAACAACATCACTACATAAAACATATGTGACATTTGGCTTTATTTTCTGCTGGATGAATGCTGTTAGATAAATACATTCAAATAAATTTGTTTTAATGGAGACACCTTTTTAGCATTTGAGGTCTGAAGAGAAAATGAATGCAGTATTATCTTTTCTGTGGAAAGAGAATTCATTGGCAAATACAGAGCTCCCTAAAATGAGCAGAAAATGTAAGACCAATTTGACTTTCTTCTTCACCTCAAGCTCATAATAGCACAGAAAGCATTCTGTTCTGTCTCTCCTCATCGAAACATTACTGAGACAAGCCCATTTAATTGGAGCAGAAAAAGTTTTTTTCCCCTGAAAAACCTTCAGCCTCAGTGCACATGTTAATCTGCCTTCATTCCAATTTTCTGACAGCAGGAGTCATTGGATTTATTTCACTGAATTGCAGTAGTTCACTAGTGAATTATACTATCATTTTAAACTGATTGCATTTTCTAGGCAGATAATAGCACAATCATTAGATAAGTCCAACTTCTCATTTATCAACATCTTATTCAGGTAACTCTGAAAAGAAGAAGGTATCTTAAGACACGAGGAAAAATTAAAATACTTACAATTTACAGAGAAAATAAATTCCTGTCACATCCTTGACATGAATATCATAATACTTTCCTTTCAGACATCTATCTAAGAAAACTTACAAAGCACTGGAAAATTCTGAAACTTTCAAAGCTCAGCTGGCTTCAGGTTCTTGGGACAGGAGGAGAATGCTCAAATTTAAATTCCTCTGCTCCACCTTGTAGCAGAGAAAACAACCAGGAGAATGTTGCTACAGGGGGGCAGGATGTCTCAACACCTGCACAGACCATGCCTTGGTTCCAGGGGCTGCTGCTCCCTGCTACCAGGCAATAGAAACCTCACAAATTACCACAGAATTCATGGTGGCCTGGGGGACAGGAAGCAGGAGAGAACACCTAATTACTCTCCACAGTAATAAAATAGCAAAGCAATAAAATAGTTCTTGTAATTTTTCACTCTGCCTTTTCCATCATTTCTGCCACAATGGCTATCATATTTTTTACTGCTGCTTCAAACAAATGTTGAGTTGCACTTCAGTTCACACCACCTTCTCTCCCTGCCACAGGAAGATAAATTTTTTCAAGCATCATCTTAAGTTTCAGCACCCTGATGATTAAAGAGCACATGAGGCAAAATTCACAGATATTGAAAATACACCAAACACCAACTGAACCCACATGAAGTATTTATAATGCCCTCAGAAGAGCCAGGCTGAGGCTGGGAACACACTCTTTTTATTTAACTTCTCCAGGGTCAGGCTGCCACTGCTGTCACTAAGATCTCACCTCTTCCTTTATTCCCTCATTCATTCCTTCTCCAGCAAAAGCTACAGTGACCGTGGACATTGTGATACACAGAAGGAGGCTCTGATTATTGTCTAAATGTTGTGGTCTCAACAGCAGGCAATGAAGTGTAACAAGTACCTCCAGGTAGATTTTAAGTTTAGGGAAAGTTTGTCTCAGAATCAAGAATTTCTAGAAAAACTTGCATTCATAGCAGCATATTCAAGGGTTTCACTCCCACAAGGCTCAACTCATGAATGAAAAAGTTCTGCTGATGAAATACCAGAGTGCAGAACTCCCACTAAATTAAATATTTTCTACTCTCCTGAATGCAGCACACTTGGCAAGACTGCTTATTTCTCTGAGTCAAGAAAAGCAGATGTAACAATCTGTAAGAGCCTTGTTAAGCCAGCTGCTTAACCTGGCTCCTAGACTTCTGCAGGAGCAATCATGACAAGGAGACCAAGGAATATCTGGTTGAAAACATTTTGTATAAATCTTTTATAAAAAAACCAATGAAAATGTGTGATGAACAGCAAGAGAGGGAAGGAAGAAGCATGGCTTAGCACGAAGTAGAAATAACAGTATTCGTACTTAAAACAGAGGACTTCATAGTAGGTTAGCATACCCAACTTCTTATAAGTATTAATTCATAAAAATAATTTAATCACATATAGCTCTACAACAGCTCTAAACATTCCAAGTTAGCAACAAAAAATTACTTTTTAAAGTAATTCCAATTTTTTAGTGGTCTATAAATGTAACCTATATAAACAGAACATTTTAATATTCAAGTGGAAAATGGCCATCCACACTTCAATATTCCTGCAGCTACATCTATCAGAAATGTACCTTTCATCCCAATTAATCACAAGAGTGAATACTCCATTGGAGCATTTCCCAGTTTTGGAGGTTAACCAAAAGCAAAGGTGTGATTCCAGAGCAGGCAGGTGCAGGCAGATGGGCCCAGTAAGGCAGAACATGGAACAAGTTCACATGAGAAACCATGGAATGGGTAAACCTCTGGCAGAAATACTGGTTTGGTTTTTTCCCCACAGAAAAGGAACGTCAGGCTCTCTGGATAGCCTTTATTTCTCTATTGCGTGGAGATCAGCTAATTGTATGGGAACATTTTATAGTTGGTGGAGAGAAGTGGGAGTCAGCACAGCTGACTAAAAGCAAGAAAATCTATTTGTTTCTGTGTATCATCCTACACAGAGGAAGACCAAACCCATTTCAAAACGAGCAACCTTTTTATCCTTACTGAATATGAAAAAGTCTGTAACAGGAGTAGGGGGAAGATATCAGCATAGCAAGCTATAAAATCTTAAGTCCCAAGTCCTTCTTCAGCATAATGAAAAGATGCTTCAAAGTATGCATTTTGGGTTTAGTTCTAGATCATGGAGGAAACAGTCCATACTCATCTCTTTCCAGTTAAATCTCAAATTTTTCTTGGGTTAAATGAACTCAGAAATAAGTTTCAGTCACTAGAGAAAGAGTAATCAATTATTTATCTGCTCTTAAGAAAATGGTAAAGTTTTTGTTATTAAAAAAGACTGGTTTTTAATACCAGCTAGTGCTTATTTTGCTCATTAGATGTTAAGGGTTAAAAAATCCAGTGTTTCTTTTTAAAACAGCAATTCAAACTGATAGCAGTTCCTCAGTGGGACATGTCCCCACAGACATTAGGAATGAGGAATCTGATTTTGTTACATTTACTCTTCCAATGTTGTACAAAAGTAAAAGATGAAAAGGTAAAGGCAAATTCATCAAATGCTCACAAATCCATCTGAAAAAAGCAATTTTCTTTGCCACTTATTATCCATCAATCAATCTGAGCATCTTTTTTTTCATTTTTAAGCTGTCAAATCAAACTCCATTTGACTAAAATGAACCTTTGGAGTCAAATGTTGATATACAGTCTGATATTTCCTGGTACATATGCATCATTTGGCTATTTGACTACAGCTCCCTCCTCATCTGAAGGAGCTCTCATGCCTTTCTGACATGTGCCTCCCAGCCATCTTTGCCGACTATTGATATTAATGCAGCAGAATGCTGATAAACATGATTCAGAGCATAAGAGAAGAGAGGCTCACAAGGCTGCACAAGGCTACCATCTGTTTGTTTTTACTTCCCTGGCTCATCTCCCCTGTGCTACAGTTATCCAGGGACATGAAGCTCAAAACAAGAGCTCCAGACACCAGACCTTTGCTGTCCTCATCTCAGCACAGCTCAGCACTCAGTGGGCATTTGGCACAAACACATTTGTATGTGTATTTGTACCCACAAAACCAGCAAGAGTAAAACAAAGCAAGGTGACAAAGCTGCTTGGGCCACTAAGTATAGCAAGAGACACGTGCTCAGTTCTCTCCTTTCCAAAACACAATCTAAATTCACTTACCTGCACCTCAGTGCTGAACTTGGAAGGAGTGGCAGGACTTCCCATCTCCTGTGGAATCTCAGACTCTGTATCTGGAAGAAACAGACTCATTCAGAGAGAGGTTTGGGGGTGTGTGAGCATCCTGAGCAGGAAAAACAAACAAAACCAACCAAAAAACAACAACAACAAAAAGAGGCAAACATGTAAAAATGTGCTTCCTTCCTTACAGCACATGAAGTAGAGCGGTGATCCTGGTAAATATTCCATCTTGTTAAATAGCCCATCTACCCCACTGCTCTGTTTTCAGCACAGTTCAAATGTACTTAGGGCAAAATAAAACCAGGAAAACCATATTTGACTGTTTTCCTTTTGTATATACCTTATATCCAAGTACTTCCAGCCCAGAAGTTCTCCTTTTAATTATTAATTATAATTTTTAATTCTTAATGTAATGACTAATTGTAATTTAATCATTTTAATAGTTAATTCTTCAGCAAGTGCTACTTAGCCTGTTAATTCTTGTTTGCAACTCATAAATAATCCTTACTCCCACTTGTCAGCAATATTTAGTAGCAGATGCTTTATAAGGCCAAATACCTGACATTTCAACAATAAAACATCCAATTCTATTGATTAGTGCAGTGTCTTCCATAAAAATTCAGAACTAAGTTTTAATTTCATTTGGAATTCATGTTGTTATATGCAACTATCACCATTATAAAACAAAACCAAACCAAGATCAAGAGCTTTGGTTTAAACCAGCCAGAACTGGTCCCACTGTCCATTTTTCTGTGCTCTACCTTAACTTGGTAAAATATGGTGGTAATTCAGCCTTAGCAACCCTGCCATGAACATTAACAATTAGATGGTTCATTAAGATGAAGAAAACTCATTTGGACAGAATGAGGTTTTTTTTTTCAAGCTTTGGAACTACTTGAAGTTCAGTGCTGTTCATTGTTAGAAACCAGTGTCGGGAAGGTTGACTCTACGAACTCATAAACCATGGGAGGGTTAGACCCATCTGGCAGGATTCTAGTAATTGTGCAGGATTTTTAATGCTTTTGGCTGGCACAAGTCAGTCAAAGCTTTCATTTTCACATGTTTTCTCCTTCTGTTCTCTGTGGCTGCTACTCAACTTCTACTCTAACTTGTTTCTGTATTACAGCTCAGTGCTATCCCATAACTTCATTTTATTCTAGAGGTCAATTTCTGCCACAACAGTCATTTTAAATGTAAATTTTCAAATAAATAATAATGAAAAAAAAAAAAAAAACCCACGACCAAATATGTTTGTAAAGTATTTGTATTCAGAGCAGAAAAATATACTCTTTATTATGCAAAAAAGTCTTGGGCCCTCATTTCTCCTGGAATTAGGATATTTCCGTCTCAATTCCAGTAGTACATTTAGTTTATCTCTACAGTTTAGCTATGCAATTTAATCGGAGCCTTAAGCCAATTATCTAATTCTAGTGTAAACATGCAAGATATTCAACTTTATTTGGTCTGCCGGGCAGAAGAGAAGCCCTCAATATCTACCAGGAAGGAAAGAAAAGTTAACAAAAATTATGTGCCACCTAAAAAAGTACATGTTTGTGAAACAAAGGTATTTCTCTTTTGACTTTCACTCTGAATAGTTTATTCTCACCACAAACCATGTTTCCTGACTCTACTGTGTCATTTTTTCATCATTGTCTAGATAACATCTACCAAAGAACTGCTAAAGACAAAGAATAAACATAAATATCATTCCTAATGATAATGAAAGGACATGGTAAGTACACAAAGGTTAAACAAACAAAAACCTAAAGCCAAAACCCACTTGGAGCCATTTTCTTTGATCAAGAGTCTTCCCAAGGCTGTCACACCACAGAAGCAGCACAGGAATCAAAACCATAAGAAAACCCAAAAACTGCTCAGGCCATCCTAATTTCATTTATGTGAGATCTTTCTTCAAGTACTAAAATATGTAGGACATAGCTGGGGGGAGTTTATTTGTTTTTTTATATTCTGTGTTAGGGATTTTTTAATATTAAAATCACATTTTCCAAACAAAGCTGTAATTGGTTAATAATCCCTTCTTGCCTCCCTAAGTATAGATTTCTGTCAAGAACATATAGATGAGCTTTGTAAAGTTACAGGACTGGTGTTCAGATTTATGGTTCCTGTCTGTCTGTCACCTGGAATGGAGACTTTCAAGAAATACTTGAGGCATGACAATAATTGCCTCTTTTTGTTATTAGTTATTTTACAAATATTTTATTGGCAACTCTTTGTAAATGAAGTTGCTCAACTGCGATTCAAGGTAAATGGAAACCATTCAGCTCTCACGGGAAAATAAATGTTCTCAGGGGAAGAAAAAACCTCTGGATTTGTAGTTGAGCCTACAGATGAATCACTTTACTTTCCTTGAACAGATTTTTGCCTCCAGCTGCTTTGCTGCTGGCATTTAACCATTGCTGTTAGAAGAACCTTTAGGCAGCAAGGTCACTGCTGACCCAAGCCTTGCACAGGGGATGTTGCTACTGGTACCTCAAGTCTGGATTGTGATCTGGTTCTGATGTTGTCTGCCCCAGCACTGGCACAGAGTTAGATTCAGACAGAATCCTTCCACAGCACCGTGACACCCTTCAGACCCTACTCAGCTGCATCAGCTGTGAGTTGCTGACCGAAAAGGAAAATGCTTCAAGCCCATGTCCAATTGCATGAGCTTCCAACCTTCCAGAACTGTTAGCACTCACCTTTAGAGACAGCAGATTAGGCTCACTTTCAGTGCCTTACCATCTGGCACTGCATCACTTCATGGGTGAGCTTTCCATTCTACTTTGATCAAAATAAAACAGAAAGTAAAATTCATCAAAAACGTCGTGCTGTACACACATCATCCAAAAAAAACTGATTGAAAAAACACTTGGTGCATATGTTGCATGAATAGTTTGGTGTCTGAAGAAGTTATGTTCCACACATTTTGCCAGGAAAAGTCACTGAAGTACTAGAAAGGAACACAAGTAATCAAAATCTACGTAGTTATATTTTCAACAGAAAATGATAATTCCTTTCCTCAGTAGTACCATCTAAAATCCTATTTATCCATGGCTAGCCTATAGTAAACTCAGTATACAGTCTAATGATTCCAGAAAGCAGTATTATTATACAGTAAAAATAATTTAAATCAATACCTACTAAATGAAAAAATACAGGTCTTTGACAGTACCTCCCCAGAGTGTGTGAAAACTACTTTTTCTATTTACCACCTCCTTTTCAAAGTAGTCTATTTTTGTGTGGAAAACTAGCTGTAACTATTGGATCAGCTGTACTGTAGATCAAAGTATCTAGAATATACCAGAATAACATTCCAGAATTGTACAGAGTTAAATGAAACCAGGTCACAGTTGTGATACCTGACCAGGCTTGTTTTTATTTCCCCTAGCTTTCAGAATAACTTTAAAAAAATTACTATAACTACTACCTTTGCAGAGTGGTAATGCAAAAAATGCTGACTAAATTTTTGTACTTGTTTTAAGTGTATGTTCACAAGGGAAATAGGATTTTCCTCCAGAGAATAATTTTCAGAGAGGCAGAGAGAGAGAGTTGGCTGATAGTAAGGACTTTGTTATTTGCCCAAGTAAAAACAAAAAAGAAACAGCTTTAAAGATGTTCAGCATGTTTCTCAGAGCAAAGAGCATCATGGTGAGTTGGAGCTGACCTCCTTGTGTGATGCGTTGCCTTTGGAGGCCAAACACCAGGCATTTAGAGAGAGTAAAATATCCTGCCCAATGCACCCCTTCTGCTCTTTAATGAATCTGCTGCAGGAAGAAGAATATTTTTTATAGTATTCATCTTTTACATGCTGAAACATGATGAACTGCCC
Source organism: Catamblyrhynchus diadema (assembly GCA_035047745.1). Taxonomy (NCBI): domain Eukaryota; kingdom Metazoa; phylum Chordata; class Aves; order Passeriformes; family Thraupidae; genus Catamblyrhynchus; species Catamblyrhynchus diadema. The sequence goes on along the minus strand of JAWWMN010000002.1, from coordinate 373,548 downwards.
ATCTTTAAAACCAAAAGGAAGCAAGAGAGTTTGTAATGATGCAGTTCCTTGATACCATTCCCTCCTGAGAGCATTCTCTCATCCATTACTCTGCATCAGTCTACACTGTCCCTCTAATCATTTTAAGTCTTGATAAAACCTACTTGTCATAAAAATACATCTGAAAAATGAATTTGCATTCAAATATATTTAAAATTTAAATAGAAAAACACAGATTGCAAATAATCAGTATTAAGACTGTGACATAATCACCATTTATTACAAAATTATGCTTTGTATGTTGCACTCTGTGCAACACAAATGTATACTTTGTATAGCCATGTACAGCTGGTGAAAGGGGGAAAAAAAGGTCATAGGCACTTTGCAGACTACTTTAGTGTCCCTTAATCTTCTGCCTCTGTAATAGTCCTCAGGTTTTTTTACTCATCTTAAAGTGGATTCATATCTGAGGTTTGAAAAGAATCCCATCTTGCATGTGTCATGAAAATATACTGCTTTTTTGAGCAGCTGGCCTCTCCCTCCCTCACAATCAGTGATTTGGCTCCACTTTGGTGCATTTCATAGCACACCTGTGTTATTGCTAGTAACTTTCAGGAACATCAGATGTGTGTAGAAACTGTCCAACACATTAATTAAGAGTGTCTCTATGCAGTTATTTCCACATCAGGCTGTACTTTGGAACAAATTCCCAATATTCCATCTCAGAGAAGACATCTCCTAACAGGATTTGTTTTAATCACAGCACTGACAGTAGGTCTTGGAAATGAACCACTTTGTGTTACTTCTGAGTAACCTTTTCATCACTTTTGCACTGGATAATTGTTCCTGTTGTAAGTTAATTGGCAATTATGCCTAATGACACAGTACCTCAAGAATAAAACATTGATTCTTGCTTTCAGTGCCTGATATTTGTTAGTAATTTGAGTTTCTGAGAGTTCCTGGCATTCATTTATAAACTTTATAAATGCTGATTATTAATAATTAGAGAATACTGTGGATCATAGGAATAGAAAGGAAGAAGTTGTGTCTCCCTGCCCCAGGGGAAATGCTTGTCAGGTTCTGCCTTCCCTGGCAGATGTTCTAGTCAGTCCAGACACTGCTCAGTGGCCTCTCATGAGAAAGACTTCACACTTCTCTGATCAATTTGTCTGGTAGGCATGCCATTAAAAGATTCTTCCTAATTCTCAATAAACGTTTCTTACTCCACAGCCAGAGGAAAGACGCTGCACCTTGCTACTTTACAACAGCCTGCTATACACTTGAAAATGCTACATTCTTGATGTTTTAAGTTAAAAACTGCAAGTTATTCCTTGTAGTAAGACTGTGGGAATCACTATTTCCCATTTCTTTTCTGTGGGGTGGTTACTGACTGCCATGCCCTAGCTGAAAGCTAGGCCACAGTAGAGAGACTGCTGAGACTGCTTCACTGTGATATTTGCTGGGTTTTAGTTGGGGATTTTTTGGGGTTTTTAAAAATATTATTATTCACCATAACACATATATCTATATGATAATATGGTACCAATTTAAACTATTTTACTTGGAGAGGTAAACCTGCTTCAAAGTCAGCCAGGGCCACAGTTTGTGGCAGGTCAGACTAAAGGAACAAGCACTGGGCTGAGTGCCATGCCCTGTGCTGGGGTATTGGATTTGGCTGCGGTTTGATTTTTATCTGTCCTTGGAGCCAGATAAGCAGCTCTCTGTCAAAGAGGGCAGCACTGGCACATCTCACACTGACTGGAGGGGAGCATCAGCCCAGCTGGGTTGCTGTGTGAAATGCTAGCAACCTCACCAGAACCTGCCTGGACAAATGGTGCCCTGGTCAGGCAGGGACAGAAGCTGCAGTAACTCCATCTCTACAGCTTTATAAAAAATATCAGCAGTATATTGCCATGGAATTCAACTTTTTCATTATTATTATTAACAAAAAATCGTATTATTGTCTCACTCCTCGCACTACGGCAGATGCCACAATAAAATGATGATAACAAACTGGGATGCAGTCTCAATGACAATGACATTAGAGCTGGCCCACAGCTTTTTATTATTTCTGATGGAAACAAAGATCTGTTCAGAAAAGCTTCCCTAACTCAGAGCAGAAGTAAAAAGAGCTTGTAAGTCTTGAAATTTAGCATGACAACTCAGTGAGCAGCACTAGCACAAAAACTCAGCCCAAGATGAACAGGTCAACCACAACTGTTGTCACTAAAAACAAAACAAAAAGTTGGTAACATAATGACTGGGCAACATGCTCCCTGAATTTTTAGGACCTATGCAAATTATTAAGCATTAAATTTGCATAATTTTTGAGGTGTATTATCTGCAAGATGATGTAACAAGGAGACAGGACCTGTTCAAAAAATAGAGATACCATTATGCCCTTTGTGTGAATACCAAGTCTTACAAGTTGATGTTCTGCTGAAAATGCACTTGGTTTTGAACAGACATGCCAAGATTTTATACTCCAGTTGAAAAGCTGAGCTCTATTTTAAAGGATTTACCAAACTTTCTACTGAATTTAAGTCAACAGTTTTATAAAAGGCATCTGAACCCAGAAAAACAAATTTATTTGGATGTACTCAACATAGCCTCAAGTGAACCATTAAATTTTGTTCATTAGACTCACTGACATAATTTAAAACACTTCATCCAGATAAATGTTATGTCAAGCACAGTTTGATTTGTCCCCATGTGAAAAGTCCAGTCAGCAGAAGTTCAAAATGGGATTTAACAGAATGAGTAAAGCACTTTAGTAATAGCTAGCAAGAAAACCAATAAAACCCTCAGCAAGTGTTTTTCTTACCCTAAGAAAGAGATCCCTATGCATCAGTAGGAAAACAGAAATCCCTCTTTTCAGCTTGCACTGATATAGTGACCACACAAACCTTTAGTGAGCTTTTAGGGAGGATCCTGTTTCCCATTAAAACAAAGCTTAAACCCACCTCAGAGGCCTTGTTTCAGTGGGTTGCTTATTTCTCTCAATAAACCAGAAAGACGAAAACACAGAAAAGGCCATGGCTGATTTAGTGAAAGCCTGTTTTTCTGCTCCTCATATCTGACGAGGGGGATCTTTACAGATTTAAGCTCAGAGCTTCTTAGCAATGTAAGCAAAGTTTAATTTTTTTTTTTTTTTTTTTTTTTTGAGGGGGGATATTGTCCATGCTTTTAAGAAGACAAAAATACAGTTTCGCAGAAATTGCAGAACTGATCCTACAGAATATCAGAATACCTGGATCAGCAGGCTGCCAGGAGACAGTGAGAGCTGAGAAGGGTTAAGGGGATTCCAAAACGCATTTGGTGGAAATGAGAATTTCCCCTCTCTTGCACTCCACTCAGTCCAACAGGACCATTTTTGCTCTGCTTTCGCTGCTCTCTGTTCTGCTCCCACACAGTTAGTGGGTGACTCCCCAGTGCCACAGATTTTACCACCCTGCCATGATGCCTTTGCACCGCCTCTTCCATGTGGGGGCTTTATGCAGCCTTTGTGAACTGAGCAATAATCGGTATTTTGGATGTACTGCTTCATCCTTAATCCTGTTTTGTCATTCCCAGGTTCTGCTGGAAATCTAACTGACCTACCAGCAGAGGGATGGACATGTTCAAAAGTAAATATCTTGATCACTGGAGGGAATAAACTACTGCTGGTTTTTTTTTCTCCTTTTTTCAAGAAAATATTAACTAACACTGCCCAAATGATTTGAGAAAGATTTGCAGTCTGCTTCTCCTGGGCTCACACATTGCACAAAGACAAGGAATGTGACATTTTTTCATTGCCTGTTCTCAGTGATAAACAGTGAAAAGTGGGGACAGAAGGCATAGGCAGAGTGTAATATTTACTTTACCAGGCACAGACAGAACTCCCAAGTGAAACACAGAGTACTCTAAAATTATTTTAGAAAGCTCTCTTATCTCTTGTCCTCTGTCATTGTATTGAAAGCACTGACAGCTTCAGTAATTTTGGACAAACCTTATCTTTTCCTGCACTCTCCTTTTCCCATGTGCTCTCTGAACAGAGGACGGGCAAGTTCTGAGGAACTTTTATTATAAAAACTTCATTAAATCATACAAATGTTTGTGATGACCACTTCCCTAAGCAGCTTGGTCTGCACAGATGCTCAGGCTGGAGGACTCTGCCTGAGGCTGGTTCAGTACCCAGCAGTTTAACACAATTTTAGCTTTTAGAGGGGTCTGGCAGCGATGCATTCTCAGGAAGAGGCCATTTAACCTGCCTTAATTTTTGAGGCTTACCATGCTGTTTTACTTCTTCCCTCCAGAAATCCATGCCAGACCTCAGAAGTGCTACTTGGCAGAACTGCCCCCTATAAAATGAAGATATTTCTGTGAAGAGCTCCCCTTTAGGGAGGTACAGGTTTCTGTGCAAGAACAATATTCATAGCAATGGGAAACAAAGACACACGGACTTCTTTGCTTGCTGAGTTCTGCACTTAACCCAAACTAGCATTCATTTGGCTGCCGGCCACTGCCGGGTGGCTGTTCATGCATCCCTTTACCAACCAGCATTTTCTCATCCTGTTGGTCCATAACACTTCCATATATTCCATATGCTTTAATGGCAAAACGAAAAAGAGATCCAAAAAGATAAAAGTGAACACCTGTGAATTTTCCCAACCAAAAAGTACTTCAAAAACCAAGAGCAATTCTCAAGAGAGGTTAAGGCTACCTGAAAACAATTCTAGTGTCAATGTTTAGCTTCTTAATCCTCAAGACCAGTTTGAAATAAAGAAACATGGTCAAAAGACAGACTTTACCCTGATTTTGAAAACTGAAAATTCTGTGGGCTTCATGCAAGACACAGCTTAGTCAGCTCCCAGCTGAGATATAGAAAAAGTTTGCATGTTTCGAGTCAATTCTGTCTGCACATGCACTTTGAAAATCAGTTTCTGTACTCTCATTCAGATTCATATTTCAAGCCTGGCAAGAAAATGAACTTTTCACTCTTCATTTTACTCCTCCAGGATCTAGCTAGTCTGGAATTCTTTGACAGTCAGGTATCCAGAGATTAATTAGGGAGAGAAAACACTCTTCCATATTGAATCCAAAACAGAAACACAAACACAAAACCATCCTTCTAAAAAAATAGAATTTGAAGCACAGTAATGTTTTCTACACAATCAGCCAATTGGAATCAGTGGAATTCTTTCCTCTCCATTTGCTGTGAGTCTCCACATTCTCAGGCAGGCAGACTTGGCTGTCTCAGAAATAAGCACTGTGCATTTGAGCCTCAATATTCCCCTTCTTTCAAGCTGCTGTCAAATTTCAGACCACAAATTAAATATGAATCTCTCAGTACAGCAACTCTTTTCAGAAGAATGGGCAGAACAAAATATTTACATATTCCGTACCAAAAGAAAAAAATTGGTAATCTTTTTTTTTCCCTCCCTAGTAGAAACACAAAACAAAGCCTTACAAGTCTATACCCCAGGAGGTCCAACAGAAACCTGTGTTGGCAGGTTGAAATGAAACAAAAGACACTATCGATTAATGTGGCACTATATTTGAAATACCCAACTGATTCAGATCCTTGGATATCTTCAACTAACTAAACATTTAGAGAATAATGTCTTCACTATTAGCATTATAATAGCAATTACAATACACTTTATAGAGAAAATGGTTGGGTTTACAATAAAATAAAATTGGGTTTACACGAATAAAGTTTATGTAGGTAAAGAGAGCTAGAAATGTAAGCATATGATTTCTTGTTTTTCTCTCTCTGACTCAGAATGGAAATGGGGGTTAAAAGGGAAAAATACTTAGAAAAGAGATATGAAAAAGGAAAAGGTTTATCTGTTTTATGGGTAGATCTTTACAGTAAACCAAATTGTTCCACTGTACCCAGAGGTCCCCTCTATGTTCTTTACCTTTTCTTACAAAAGTACAAAAAAAGTAAAAATGCAAATATAAACAAAAAAAAAAATTACAATTCCAAGTAAGCTATACAATCTCTGGAGTTTAATAGACAGTAAGAAGACCAAGCACACAATAGCTTTAAAAATTACCCTACATTTACACATACATACAGCATTGTGTGTTTGAAGTATCTGAAGAAACTCTAGGTTATATATAAAATGAAGAAATTGAAATTTTCATGCTTCATGAGTGTAAGACTTGTTCTAATTGCTGTGGCCAGGAAGAAAGTAGACCCAGGAGGCAGTAACTGGATTCACTCCATTACACAGTTTTATGGACCTTTCTCTCTGAGTTGCCTGATACTGGACAAGCTGCAAGGGTGCATAAGCCAAGAGTCTGCTGCAATGTAAAGCTTATATTCCTAAAAAAGATGAGTTTGGAATTATCTTTATATTTGAACTGTTCCTATCAACTACTCATCCATGTTCAAATGAAAGAAAACAGTTCTGCACTGCATTTTAGTAGAAAACTGTATCTGTGGACATACAAACATCACAGAACCACCACAAGTTATGTAACATCTGCTATCTGGCACAAGCCCATCATAAGCACATCTAAAAATAAACTAAAAATAATAGTAGTAATAGAAGTAGTACATAAACCCTGGAACAAACTGAAGAGCCACAAATCTTTGGGACACTTAAGGCCACTCAAATAAAGATTCTGAAATTTTTCAAAAATATTTCTGTTCAAGATTAGCTCAGTATGGAATATTTTGGTTGGTAAATAACTCACCCAGAATGTTTCCCTAGTGAATTGAAGCAAAAAAAAAAAAAAAAGAAATGCACACTGATCTAAATTAAATTAGAACTATGGTATTCATGAAGACATGAATAAAGTATATTTAAATAACAATGTACAATAATAAGAAGTACAACGCTATCAGAATTATTTCTATTATGCACATCCTTTACTAGACAAGAGATATGAAAATACCCTTAGAGAGGCCATCTAAATAAGACTCAAAGAGCCCTGAAATGCATGCTGTTTATTGTTACTTAACAAAGTATAGCAGGAAAATGAACCTTAAGTCTTGAAAAGAAGAAAATTATGTTTTACATCTCCTCCACCTCCATTCAGTATTTTTTTTTTCTGGAAGAACAATACAAATATTCTAATCTAACCCAAAATTCCAGGATCAGCTGAGTCAGTCACTGTGTAACTGACACACAGCTCTCTACAGAGAGACAACACAAGGACAGAACCTTCCTGCTGAAAAAGTTACCATCATCAGGCAACATTTTACACCAGACCTGTAAACATCACAAAATACAGGAATAAAAATTAAACTGCTAATAAATCTTCAAAGATAACAATAAGAAAATGAGCCTATAATTATTTCTGCCACTCACAATGAATTTTTAATTCGCTTCTATGTCGTAAGCTCCATCAATTACTATTTAGATTATGAAAAACAAACCAAATTATCAGTTAATCTGACATTATATACAACTGTAAGGACTTTGTGAAGTTTGGCTCTCTCAGAACACAACTTTCCACCATTTTTCCAGATTTTAACTCCCAAATTCTCACCTCACCTGCTACAACAGACTTGAGCCCTGAACAAAAAACAAGCTAGAGGAACTTAGACAAGAATTTAATGACACAATATTTTAAATATTTAAGAGTAATTTAAATAAGTACTAGTCATCTTAATAGCACAATTTATAAATGCTCACCAGGAGCACACACTTTCTCATGATAAATTCTTCTATTAGAATTCAGTAATGCATTAATTTTTAATAAGGCAATGATCTTGTTAGCATTAAAGGTGACTTTCCTTTCTTTTCACATTAAAAAAAACAGGCCAAAATGCTCAAAGGGGTTAACCTCTAGGTGCCTGGTATAAAGAATGATGATTTTTCACACATTCTAAAGCATGGCTGACATACCAAGAAAATAAAGAAAATATATCATTTAATGGTGCAAATAGGGTTCAACTCAGCAGAATGAGTTACCTTTAGAAATGTATTTCAGCTGACAAACAAATCTTAGTTTTTGTATTAAGTTCAAAATACAGTTACTTTTTAAGGTATTTTCATAACTGCCTTTTATTTTATTATAATTTTTGAAGCATTTTAATAGTCTGCATTTTAAAGGTTTCATAAATACGTTGCTGTATGCATGATAATATATTTAAATACTACACCAATTTGATAATACATTTAAATACTACACCAATTTATAATACATTTAAATTATTATTTTTTTCTCATGGCCTAAATTATTGTTTATAATGTTTATGCTGGTATGATAATGAAACAATAATTCTTTCAGCTTTTTAGTCTGCCATTCCTAAATAGTACTAATTAAAAAACACAAAGTCATAAATTAATGAAAAGCAAGATTAATTAAGGAATTTTGCTATGAACAGAAAGGAAGTTCTCTTTCTACAAAATGGGGAAGATTGAAGTTTTTTAGCATGTGGCAAGAACCAGAAGAATTGGAAATCACACAAAGATGGTTGGTTTTTGACACTCTGTAGTACTGCTTGCTATAAATTTCAAAAACTTGCCCTTTGAATGGAGAAATTACTTAATGAACATTTGCTGTTCCTAAGTTTATAGAAGTACACTCAAATAGTGTAATATAAAACAAGCAATCCAGACCAAAATATTTTAGAAATATGCACAAATTCTTATTTCCTTGAGGAAAATATTTTAGAAATATGCAGAAATTGTTATTTCCTTGAGAAAAAAAATAGGGGTGTAGAGAAAGTAGAGCTTGTCTATGTTTAGAGACAAGTTTAGGAGAAGAACACTCTGGAATTAGTGTTTCCTCTAAAAAAGATCCAATCATCCCTTTCCACCAATAAGAAATGAATATTAGTGGATGAAAGTGAAAAAAACCCAACTGTTTATGGGATGTCAAATTTTAGGGATATACAGGTATTGAATTTATTCTCCCACTCACAAATATCTCAAGAAGAACTCACACATACTATTAAACACCTTTTAAATGATCCATATGTGCATACATGAAGTGTGTGCATACAGAGAGTGGAGGCTTTCTGACCTTTGTCACGATATTATATACATATAGATCTCTAGCAAATAAACACAATTAAGCTAGAGTACAAAAACTATTCTCAAGGGAAGAAAGCATTGTGAATTGAACTAACATTGGCAGAGTAATAAAATATCTACTTTTTATTTTGAGATTTTTCCTTTCAAAAACCATCACAAAGACTAGTGAAAATGTAGGTGCTGTGTTTGGGCATGCACAGTTCTCAGTCTGAATAAATAAAAATAGGGGGAAAGTGGGAAGCAAGGACACAAACAAACTGGATTTTATAAAATTCCTAGGATTGAATTTTCTAAGTTGGTCCTAAATTAAATGGCCATGTGTGGAATACTGCCCCAGGTTCTTTGGCTGAAAATTGCAGTGGTTTGGCACTCCTGTCACCAGGAGGGAATGTGACCTCAGGCTGCAGCCCAAATGGTTCTGTTCTGCACATCTGCACAGATGGTCCTACTCAAGAGCCCTTGTACCAAACAAGTCACTTTTTAAGGACATGCTGCTGCTCCCAGATGTAGCCACACTTCAGCCAGATTCACACTTCCAAAATTTTCATGATAAAGAAAAATGCTGAATCAGTGTTTCTAAGTGAAGGACTGATAGGCTAAATTTTTTGGGGTTTCTTGTTTGCTTTCTATTAGTTATGCGTTATTTTCTCTATGCTTTAAATAAATCCTGTGGTGCTAGTCTTGCTTTTACCATCAATCCTGTGAGTTACATGGCATTTTGCTGCCTTCAGACTTATCTTTCATAGCACTTGGGCTTTTCCTCCTGGTAAGTCATGTGAAAAATATTTAGAGAAGTATGGAGCTATTTAATGATGCTTCCTTATAATAAAAATGAAACATAATAAAAATATATATTATTGATATATCTTTTTATATGTTATTGATATACCAATATATGTTATTTATATTGTCTATGTTCACCATTATAG
>JAWWMN010000002.1:338520-363562 GCA_035047745.1 Catamblyrhynchus diadema | reverse complement strand
AAAAAAAAAAAAAAAAAAAAAAAAAAAAAAAAAAAAAAAAAAAAAAAAAAAAAAAAAAAAAAAAAAAAACAACAAAACAAAAATAAAATCCACACAACATTATATGTTATTAGCATGGGAATTACAGACAGCTGGCTGTGCCAGCAAGGGACAGCACAGGGCTGGAAGGTGAAGGCTGATTTCAGTGGTAAGTGCGCATCACTGAAGTGGAGGGCATGGAGAAAGAAGCTGTATCATGAAAACCACTGCTCCTACCTTCCTGCAAACAGGAAAGTTGTGAAAAAGGCCCAAAGCATTCTGGCCTCTGAGACCTGTTCTCTTATATCCAGCTCAAAAGAATCACAGTTTTTAACTTCTCTCTGTGTTCCCTTTTGGAGGAAGTCATACTTTTGCATGCATCATACTAAAAGCCAACCCAAATTCACAAAAAGAAAACCCCAACAAAATCAAACAGCTTCTACTAGAATGACTAAAAACCACCTAGAATGACAAGAGACACAATCTTAATATACTGATGTAAAATTCTGGATCATATGTTTAATCTTTGTCACCTTCCTCTTACTATCTGAAGAAATATCATAGTCGTGTTTGACCACTAATTCCCATTCATTAGTGAATTTTACTCATTAATTTGCTCATTAATTCTCTTTTGCTCTTCCTGAGGACTTCACTTTTCCCTTCCCAGTCCACAAAGGCAGTTTGCTAGTCTGAATGAAACCGGATGCAAAGAAAGTGCTGTATGTAGTGGTATAAACTCCAGTGGGATGTCAGCGAGCTTGACACCAGCTCAGATGGACTTCACAAGGTTGCCCACACCCACTATGTGGGGCCAACACAAAGAACAGAAAGCATAAAAACCAAAAGCAACATGCCCAAGAGCTGGAAAACAAAGGGTGAGAAAGGAGGCAACGGCAGGCACACAAGTGGTAGGAGCAGTGCAGAGCAGCAGCCCCTCACGGTGTGTAAATCCATAGTCACCTCCCACCTTGGGGACTCACAGACCTCAGGGGGGAAACAGGAAATCCCATTCCACAGGATGGCTGTTCTTACAGGATCAGTAGAAGCTGTTTGGCGTGCCAAAAAGAGACTTCAGAAAAGCCTGGAATGCTAATATCAATTGATTTTCTTTCTATGTGCTTCCCAACTCTAAAATCCCAGCACATCAAAAGGCTTATTACTGAAGAAGAGTGAAATCCATTCATGGAAATGGCTGAGTACAGGAACACCAGCTGTGTTTGAATACTACAGCATTAAAATTAACTTTCCAACTGATTTGGAATCTGCTTGTTATAATGGCATAAAAGTACACACTGTAGCCTATTTTAGCCCTAATCTTAAAAGTAAGCAGTGCCTCTGTGATTTGACACTTAGTTATGAAAGATATAGAGATAAAAAAATAAAAGCATGTGCATTGTGCATATGCTTTAGTTCCCTACTGAGAGGAGAGCTCTATCCACATCTTCATGAGATATTTCCCCCCATAAACTTGGAGCCATTTACTTATTGAGTGCACAGTCTTTAATAGTGATTACACAATTTAGTATCTTTCCTGAAAGCCAAATTACCACACTGTTTATGATGTATGCTTAGACTCCCTGGTGAAAGGTTTATGGATTATTATTTATAACTCTTCTCCATCTCTCAGAAATGCTTAGAGCAGCATTATGAAGGATGAAGTGCCACTCTGAAGAGGACAAAACTGAGCACAGGAAAATAGCAAAATTAATTAGATGGCAGTGCTTAATCAAAGGAATTGCTGGTTTTCCTTGGGAGATATCTATAGCAGAAGTTATGGGAGAGAAGTAAGTTTCATTTAAAAAACATTTTACAACCACAAATACTCTGAAAAATATTTTTGAAACTTTAGACTCAAACTAAGATGTCTTATTTTTCTTGCAAATTATTGCAAGAGGTTTTGCTTAATAGTCTGCTCGTGCTTTTGTTCTTTGAATTGCCAGGCTCTTTGGCATCTTGTTAATTACTCTCTGATGATCTAGCAGATAAAATGGAATAAACAACAGGAGCACATGCTTGTGTGTCTATCGGATATATTGCACAAAGGGCAGTAGGAGAAAGAACACAGAAATCAATGTGGGGGAAAGGAGGAGGAAAGGGCAGGATAAAAAGATCAGTGTCAAAGAACAAGAAAAAAATCAGAGGAAAAAATACCAGTCAAGAAAAAAGAACGAAAGAATAAATGTAACAATTATTCAGTCAAAAAATGACATGGGAAAGTTGTGCAGTATAAATATTCCAGCTTAAATGTAAACAAAACACAATGAACCAAAGCAGCTAAAAGACTAAACAAGGAACAACATGAAAACAGTCCAAAATAAAACACATTTCAAAAGGTGTGGTTTTGACACAGATGTGTCAAAAAGTGACAATGTAAAAATGTATCTCTTGAGGAATCAAGTTTCTTTTGTGTTTTAAAAGCATCTCGACCCGGGTAGGCTTCTGAACTGGATACTTGAACTTCCACCAGAAATTAATCTGAAGGTAGGCCCAAGCCCACACTTTTATTCCATGTCACACTTTTAATCTTACAGGCTTCTGAGCCCTGGAAAAGAATTCACCCTGACTCAATAATCAGTGCCCCCAGCTTCAGTGAAGCAGTTGCAGACAGGCATTTTACAGGATGCCTTTGAAAAATGTGGGGTCTGTAGTGCCAGGTTCATACAAAGGGCTGAGAAAATAAGAAAGCATTACAGACTTAATAGCTGATGGCCTTAAAGATCCCGCTTAGATATAATACAGGCTGATTACTGACCACACGGCTTCTGAAATGCCAGGAGCACTGGGAAACAACAAGGAAGCAAAGGAGAAATAAAGATTTCACTTCTCTGGGAAACCACACCTCCATCTGAGTGCTTTGTTAATTACATAAGGATGTTTCTGGGTTATTAGGAAAAGAGACCTCAACATCTGATGGGTATGCTGGGGGATGTGGTGCTCCATCCCCACTTTCTGTGGAGTGCAGCCTTCAGCAGAGATTCCTAAGTGCTACCTTATGCCTTTTGGTGCATTTCTGGCTCAAACCCAGGCCCTCTAATTTACCTTGCATTAGCTTGCTACTTCAGGCAGAGCTAATGGCATCGGAGGTGATCCATCATTCCCACTGTGCTCTCCGAGTGGGGGGGAACATCTGAACCACTAAATGCTTGTCTCCTGCTCCTCTTCATCACAGCACACACCAAATGGGAGCAATTCTGTTTATAGCTGGAAAATTACAGGCTCTGATATTGTTAGGAGATTATTTATGGCAGATTTCTTTCCACCTGTGATGCTAATTGTGAACATTTAGAGCCATCATTCAGTGCAGCTACACGGGATCACCAGGTAATGAGGTGAAATGCAGACAGACGCTTGGGCGCCCACGCTGATACCTTTGTGTTTCTCATCCGCATACTCTTTGTTTACAAGGACAGAACAAAAAAATAAACATTTTAGAATCAGCCTACTGATGTGAATGTGGTTTTGATCCAAAAGTACGTGATACCTTTATGCTGAGATCCCAAATATAAAGATCTTTCTAAGTATTGCTAAATATTACATCTTCCTTAGATTATCATTTGTGCCCTAATCTCAAATCATCAGCTTTTATAATATTTTATTACTTTATCTTTTCTAATAATTTACCTTTGGACACAGGCAGGTAGTTACATGTTTTATATTTATTCTGTTTTCATCTTTACTTTCAAATTTCACTGAAAAGTCTTAAATGTGAGTTTTTATTTTTAGAGACATCACATTACTTAGACCACACACTGATTGTGATTTTTTTTTTTAAGGGGTACAAAAGGCAGGTGGGAAATTATCCTTCCAGCTTCTGAAATGGTGTATCTGTGGTTCTACCTATGACAGTGTTCAAACTACCTATGAAGTGTTTCAAATACTTTGAATCTCATAGATGAACACTGATTAGGCTTTTAGTTCTTTCCTTGGTAATACTATTATTTTTTCTAATTTTACTTATAATTTATTATTATTTTTTGAAACTAAGAAAGTTGATTGCAGAATTAAGGAAAAAATAATTCCCAAATGACACAGGGCACCAGCATTTCCCAGGCCCCCCACAGAAGACAATGTGGAATTTTGGAATTACAAAGCTCAGTCTTGAAAACAGGTCTAAAAAAGCACCAGAAAAACAAATAAAGTAGAGATATAACACAACAAACAGATTTTTAAAAGAAACCTTTCTGCCTGACTCTTCATACATTGGGCTCTCCCAGTGAGTTCGTCAAGAATTTGGTTAGAAAGCTCAGACATTGGCTGGTTCCAACAGCACATGTGCCACAGGCCACATCTGTCACCTGAAAAGAGCCCTTTAAGATGAAATAAAAGCAGCTCCCCCTCATCCAAGTGCTCTCCTCCTCTCAGGATTTTTTGGTCACAATGGCTCTCCCCATCCAGTCTTAATTTCTGTGCATACATTTACAAATGTGGCTATTGTGCTACACAGAGAAAAGCTGTGCCTCTGCAGTTCCTCAGATAATTAAGTCCTTGCACCTTACAAAAAATGGGGCAGAAATCTACCTGAAGATTTCCAGCATGTGCAACAGGCAGCTGAGGACAATCCAGGAGGCACCACTTAATCTACTGTGCACTGGATCCTCATTCAAGCAGCACATGCAAAATAAAGTGAAATACTGAAATACTGACTATCAATTCAGAACAGCAGAAAAAAAATTTATTCCCATTTATTAGTCTAGAAGACTGTACTCTTAATACCTCTGAATCACAAGAGAGGAGGACTGTTTTCCCATCAAAGAATAAACAGCTTCATTTATCTTGAACTGTTAATGTATGATAAAGTATAACACCATTGTATACTAGTAAAAATACACATAGAAGCCCTGAGAATCAGCATGACTAATATAATATGTTGAAGCACTGAGGGCAGAGTTGTATTATAAATATTCATTCAAATGGTAATTTATTATAGTAACATTGCACCTGCAGGAAAAACATATTCAGAAAACCTAAAATCTTTTAATGAATAATGAAGACAAACAACTTAAGCACTATATAAACGTACTGGATGCATTAACTTTGTTACTTACTGATAAACAGAGTTATACAGAATATTCCTGTGTTTTTAAAATTAATTCTTAATGACCACTGTAGTCACAGGGCAGAGATCTGGCTTTTCTGTACTCACTCCAGTCTGATCCCCTTCCTGGAAAACACAGGGACTTTTCCATCCTATTCCAGCCATGAATTGCCACTGCTCCTGCACAAATTATCTTCACTCTGCCCTCCTCAGCCATCTCCAGCTGATCAGAAACTCAGAGTTGCTCCATGTCACCCCTAACTGGGTTTATGATCTCTCACTCCCTACTTCCGAATTTCTCTTCTTCACCCTCCTCCCATCCAGATCATTCCATTTTTCCTACACAATATTCAAATCCTGTTCTATAGTGATTATTCCCTCTGGGCTTTAAATGGACATTTTGATTAGCATAAACTAGTTTTATGGTTTAAGGTTAGTAAAAACTGCCTGAAAAAGAGCTCACTGAGGTAATCCAGCAGTAACATTCTCACTATCTCTTACATTCCTTTCTGGCACTGTTTTAGAATTCTACCATGCTCTTCATCCCCTTCCTTATTTTGTATTAAACAAGTCTTCTGTGCTACACCAACCCTTCTGTACTGCACCTTCCTCCAGAACAATGACTAAGTGTTCTCCTCAAGGCCAGGGGCAGCCATCTAAAAGACTGAATTTCTGTTCAAATTTTAATTTCTCAATGACTCTGTTAAATCAGAGATTTCACTGTCTTGAGCCTCTACCATACACAACAATAATAATGACCACTATGTCCTCATTGGACAATTCAACAAAAGTTCCATTAGACTTTCATTAACATAAAGCAAATGAATTAAAATCTGATACCAAATTATAACACTAAGTCTGCTTTTTTTTCAGCAATATTTTCCTGCAACCGTAGATGTTTAGAGAGGCAAAATAACAAATGATCATCTTGTCCTGCTTGCAAATTTTTACATTAATATTCATCCTGCTAAGAGAACATTGTTCCCAGTGGACTTGCCAGGCACACACTCACTTCCAGCCCCAGATTTGGGGTCTTATCAGAAGGTGCTCCAATCCCAGGAAGCATTAAAAACGTTATTGCATCTCATCTCAACCATAAACAAGACCAGGACAGTGAAAGTATTTTCTTTCCCCTGATTCCAAAACCAACCAAAACCCATACTATAAACAGCAGATAAAAAAGAATTATGCCAAGAATTACCTTTATAGTGCCCTTTTTGCACTTGTCAACTTTGCCCTCACAAAATGAGTGCTCCAGAATTTGTAAAGAGTTTCCCAGCTGCAACAGGAGGTGCAATTTGCACACCTGGAACAGCTGGCCAGCTGTGCTACACACATACACTGGCTGTGCCAGGTGTAAGTACCCTGTCTGAAGCACTAGGCAACCTTGTACCAGCACACAAGCCCAGTCCTGCTCAGCTCAGGCACTTCAGACCAAGTAAACAGAAAGTTACAGTTGGATAATCCACCCTCACCATTCCATTTATCCTCCTTTATGAACATGCTTGGAGCCAGCATCAAATCTACCCATAATATTGGAAAGGCTTTGCCCTCTACCTAATTGAGACCTCAATTATTTTCTGTTGCGCCTCTTCACAGTCAAAATAATTTAAATATAAGAACAATAATTGATAATACCACGACTTTGCTTCCAAGTGATCTTTTCAGCTAGGCTCTAATAGGAGAAACAGCCCATATGGATGACCAAGGAAATGGCTGCAGTCAGGCAGGAATGGGCATGCTGGAAGCCAGCATGAAGATGGAGAGGTCTGGCACGTCCTCCAAGGGGAGTGGATGTCCCATTTGGCTGCTGCCCGTGCCTGTGCCACCAGCTGGGCTCTGTGTTCCACTCACCGACCTCATCGCTCCGCCTGCCTGGAGGAAACCACATGGCTGAGGAACTGCCAGAGGGTTTTCATTTCTCTTTTATTTCTTTTACATCCTGCAGGTGTGGAAACTGGAAAATTTCCTTTTCAATTTCATAGCCCCCTTTCCCAGGATTTTGTGCACACATGGTGAGGAAAATAAAGCCCAGCAAATCTCTGCTTCTCAGCAGTGGGGCAACTTCCTGAAAAATCTGTGCAGCTCTAGTCTGTCCTCTTTCTCTTGCTTGTCCCACAGTGCCTGTGGTCCTGTTACACTGCATTAGAGGTGTTTTTGTTTAAGAGGTGCATGGATTTTTAGTCTTGGGGGGGAAAAAAGCTATATTCCAAGTTGCCACAGGTTTCCTCTGTCTTAACTCTCCAGCTGGAGCTACATCACGGCCCAAAAACATTTCTAGGAAACTGTCAGCACTTCCTGGGCTGTAAGAAAATGCTGTTCCATGCTGTTTGTGACTACCTTTCTTCACATGATCAAATCAAATAAATTGCACTAATATGTAAAAAAGCAGCAGCAGTAGCCCCTCTAATAAAGATACCTCACAAGGCTTAAAACATGCAGCAGCTGCTGAGCTGCTTCAGCATTAGCTGCTGCCATGTCTAACCTTGGCAGAGATTAAAGACGGTAAAAGAAAGTAAAGTAGATGGTAAAACAGGTTTAGCAATATGAAGAGGTTACATTACTTTTTCTGCTCATGAATTTATTCCAGTATTTGAATAGATTAGCATAGACCACCAGCTATTGTGTTGGCCCATAAGCAGGAAGAAGATGAGGAAGCCATGTAAATTACCTGTCACTGAAAGTGAAAATTATTTATGCCTTAAAAACATTTTACATTATGATTTCAACACCACTGTCTCTGCTGGATGATAATGAGAGCTCAGCTCCAAGGAGTGGGAGTTTTTTCACAGAAGGTGCTTTAATAAGTAATTATATCTCTTCACCTGGCCTTCCCTTATTCTTAGGAATAAAGATATTTTTATTTGGGGCAAGGATAGCAGTAATGTTGTTTTATTCTATGCTATGTAAAATGCATTTTCCATTCTCTGTTTTAAATAGGTGAATTCAAAAGGCCAACAGAAGCAAGAGAAGTGTTCTGTCTGTTGATAATTTTGAGACAAACTGGAAAACTGCCTGGATTCAACCTGATAGCAGATGTATTTATTCTCTATTTGCTTGTTCCAACACAGCAAAACAGGAGTTGATGTGCTGCTTGCATTTCTGCCTGGGGGACTGAGGCTTTCTATTGTAGTTAATGGACCATCTACAAACAGAAAATTAATTTGGCAAGAACTCACTGATGTTGTGGCAATCAGAGGAGCATAGTCCATTCTGAAAGTAATTAATCCAGCCAACAGAGAAATAAAATATCAGTTGTTTGGAGCACAAGAACTTCGACACACGGACAGCAAGAGAAACAAAGCCTTTTGAAAAAGAGTTTAGCTGCAGAGGGACACATTGCAGTGTGGAAATGGTGCACACAAAAAGGTAGTTAACATTTTCAGTTATGGAGCAAGGCTGAAATGGCAGTGAAATGATATGCACCTTACTTTGTTTAAAGCTGTGCTGTCTAGAAAAGTGTCATTTCTGTAGCTCATGGTTTCCTGACAAAAGGAGCATGCTGCTTTGAAAAACCCAATAGAAAAAACTACTGAAACCATTTGCTTCCTCAGGTTCATGTTTGGGGCTTTCCTTGCAGTTAGCTGGTGGTCACCAAGAGGATGGGGAAGCTTCTGCTCAGAGTAGTAGCACATTCTGCTTCTGTGTGTATCCATGACTTCATGGAACCCATGGTCCTCGATGCCAAGATTATTGCACATTTCAAACCCCAGGTTCACACGTTTGCAGAGAATTTCACTGGCAGGTTCTTACAGAAAGGGTGCACATGCTTCCAGCAAAAATGGGTTTCAAAACCAGGCACCAGTCATGCTGATGAAACATCCACATCCAGAGGCTGAATTTGTTAAAGCAGTAAGGGGTCACTATTGCATAACAAGGTGAACAGCAGGAATACTGATGGTTTTCTAGTCTAGCAGTGGCACAGTAGAACCTCAGCCCAAATTCTATTCTATAAGACTTTCTTAGCTCTGTTTTTAAAAATACATCTTGAACATAGCTACAAAATAACTTTATCAAAAGGTTTGAAATCAGCATACACAAAACAATAGAAAACTGAATTGTCAGAGAGGGGAAGGACATTCATGGACAGCCTCCACCTGAGGGCTAGAAAAAAATAAGAGTGAAGCTGTTGGTATTTTTTGGCCTGTTACACCTTCACTACTGGGGATGATACATCGGCAAATAGGGTTAAAAATCCATCTTACATGTTAAGCTTTGCTAGGTAGAACATCTATTTTTTAAATGGAGCAAAAGTGAAAACTTTGAAACATAAATATGCCATTAATAAAGATGTTTTAGGGATTTTTTTCTTTTACTGTCACACAGTACTGTAACTAAATATGGTCTCTGATACCTTACCATCAATGGAAAATAATGAAAAATAATGCCAGAACACAAAGTTTTACTCTTTAGGACACTTCATTCTCCAGAGAGGCACTGACTAAAAATAGCTTGTTGATCAAGCCTGGATTTGCAGCTCAGCTTTTCTTTCCTAGACTATGAAATATACTTTGATGAAACTAGCAACTTAGAAGTTTTAAAATTAATTTATATATAAAGACAAGAACATCTTCCCTCAAGGTAGATGCAGTGAGACACTATGAATTCATCAAGGGGCACTCTCTCTGCTCCTTACTCCATCCACTCCAGCTTTCTCATTACCCTCTGAAGACAGGCATATCTTCTCCCATTAAAAAGTGGTAGAAAATTACATGTAACAGCCTAACTTCTAATGAAGAACTCACATCCAGCCAGCCAAAGGGAAGAGATTGCAAAGCAACTTTGGGAATAACAACCATTAAATCAACCTAACATCGATTCACGTTTTTGCAAAGCGATTCATCACAATTGGATTTATGGCCACATAAGACTGAGTCAATCACTTAACAGGAGGCCACAATCCACTAAAAGATTAGTATCCAGAGGTCAGGGGAAAAAAGAATCTCAGCTTCCATCTCATGGGCTGGTTAAGGAATTTAAATGGTCTGTGAGGGCGTGAATCAGCACAGGCACAGATGCCCAGATTTGGCTTCTACTCAAGGAGAGGAAAATCCATTTGTAAAGTACACAGTGTGTATCCTGACTGCATAAACCCAAAATAATAGCACAGCGAACCTGAGACAACAGTGCACAGTTTACATGACAGGTTTCTTCATCACTTGAGTGCCAGGGTGCCTGAAGAAAACAGTCCTGGCATTAAATAAGGATATATTGCTCTTACTGAGCTCCTAATAAATGTGATAAAGCGGCTGCATGTCCAGTTATGCAACTCAAACTTCTAAGCCAGAATGCTTATAAATAAAAGAACATCTAAAATTTCATATATTCTGTAGTCACAGAAATAAATCAACATAGGCATTCTGCCTGTAGATGCTCAGATACAGTTCTGTCTAGACTGAAGGGAAAAGCTTGAGCAGGCACACAGATATATACATAAATGGATTATTGAGAAATAGTTTGGTATGCAGACCCTAAAACACTAAGGTTCTGGTCCTGATAGGAATCTCAGCAGTGGCTCAAAGGTTTGTCTCAGAGCAGAATCAAGTTTTGGCAATTAAGCAACTCCACAATGACTTGAACAAAAGCTCTGGGATCAAAAGAGAACTATGAAGGCTGGAATGAGGAAGAGAGAGGGAAATCCAAATTTCCTATTTCGTCTAAACAGAGTCATGCACCTATTTGCTTTCTTCCTGCTGCAGGCAATTGCTGTTCTTTCCAGGATTTTTTTTTTGTATTCTACTCTCTAATAGATGGTCAAAAAGTAAAAACAACAAAAAGCACAAACAATAACAATCAGAAAAAAAACCAAAAAAAGCAAACAAAAAACCCCCATGAAAACTAAACCAAAATCAGACCTAACCAGAACACCCACACATCACCACCCCAAACTAACCAACACTCAGGCATTCCAGGACAACCCATGTGTCATGGAAGTGAGAAAGGCTACAGCTGGGACTTGTCAAACTAAACACTCATCACAAAAAAAAGAACATTAGAGTTATATAAGCAAATTACTACATTTATTAACAAGTGTTCTGCTTAATAGAAGAAAACAAAGACAGGTATAGATTGATGCCTTCAGCCACACCAGCAATGTCTAAAAATGGCAGCAACAAATCCCAGGCAAAACCAAACTATCAGAATTTACCCCTCTTCTGTTGTGACTATTCCCTATGGAGACAATTTGGAATTTGAAAATTATCTGGACTGAATACAGGGAATAAACAATACAGCAGAGAGAACAGGGCTTGCA
The DNA here is from genome assembly GCA_035047745.1 of Catamblyrhynchus diadema. Taxonomy (NCBI): domain Eukaryota; kingdom Metazoa; phylum Chordata; class Aves; order Passeriformes; family Thraupidae; genus Catamblyrhynchus; species Catamblyrhynchus diadema. Next base: position 352,256 of record JAWWMN010000002.1, on the reverse strand, counting down.
AACATCTGGGGTTTGTTTCTTTAATTTTTGCCTAGCTTTAAATATTAAACTTCTTGGCAAACAAACATTCTAATAAAAACAGACTGGTCATTAAATCTCCCACGTGCATATTTTATTTGAAAATCACTCCTCTTTCTACTCAATTTTACAAGAACTTATTCATACAAATTCTACCCTAAAACATCCTAGCCTAGAAAAAAAGACATATTTTGTTGGAAAAATTGGAATTTATATTTTTAAAACTAGCAACAGTTTTGTTGTGAAAACCTTAAGCTTAGTCTTCTCTCTGCAACCATTTTATCAGGCAAGGAGAGAACAAATCACCCAAGCATGCTGCCAAGCAAATTAATATTTTTAATTAAAATTTTATCTTCTAAAAAATTGAGTGCTTATTAATGAATTCAAACATGTTTATAGGAGGGATTTTGATTGTGCGTGTTCGCTCTTTCTTGGCTGATGAGCAAATGAGTCTAATATAAAATTAAAGTCTTCATTATTGCTGTGCCTCTTTCCCTGCTCAGCATTCTGCTGTGCCACAGCTCCCTGCTGCACAGGAACACTTCTGGGGAAACCTCATCTCAGAGGGAAAATTTGTGTCTCGTGTTTAAGCCAAGCATGTTGAGTCACAAACAGCCAGTGATGCTCTGCTGGTACCCAGAGCATCCTTCCAATGGACAACAAGGCTCAAGGGTCCCTGTCCCAGCCAGCCAGGAAAAGAAAAGGAGGTCCTCCCTTCCTCCAGTTCAGGCCCAACACTTCACACTGCCTCCTGCAGTAGAGTTTCAAACATTATTCCAACTTCTAAAATATATTTATTTTAGTTAAATTGGATTTTTTTAAAAAATATGCTTCTGCTCTAACTTGTCATGACTCCTGTGTGGTGGTGTTCACAGGGGTCCCAGCATGAGGAAAGAGATGAGAATGTTGACTCCATGTGTCAGAAGGCTGATTTATTATTTTATGATATATATTATATTAAAGAAAATTATATATTAAGACTATACTAAAGAAAGAGAGAAAGGATTTCATCAGAAGGCTAGCAAGGAAAGGAATGGAATGACAATAAAATCTTGTGACTGACCAGAGTCCTGACACAGCTGGACCTGGGATTGGCCATCAAGCAGAAACAACTCACATGGACCAATCAAAGATGCACCTGTTGCATTCCACAGCAGCAGAAAATTATTGTTTTGCTTTTCCTCTGAAGCTTCACAGGAGAAAAAATCCTGTCAAAAGCATTTTTCATAAAATATGTCCGTGACACTCATGAAAAAAAAAATTAAATTCCTTCTGCTTTTGACGCAGAGACTTGGAAAGCTGCTGGCATGAGCAAGTATGGCCACAACAGAGATCCTGCTTGGTACTAGGGCTGCATGGGAAATATTTCAGCTTAGTGTGCCTTCCTGAACAATATCAGCAGCAACCTGACCAGGGAAAAATCTTAGCAGCTGGAACTTCATTACTTTGTATGGAGCTTTCAACGCCGCCCCATCTAGGTACTAAAGACAAGGAGAGACTCCAAAATACATAGATGTGAACAGGGTTCTCTATAAATAGCAAGTTTGGGGGCTGGGTATTTTTGTGTGTGTGGGTTTGGTTTTTTCGTTTTGTTTTGTTGTGCTGTTGTTGTTTGGTTGGTTGTTTTTTGTGTGTTTTTGGTTTTTTCCTTTTTCACATTTATAGATTTAAGATCAAGCTTCCCAAAATGCCAAAAAAAAAAAAGCCCCCAAAAAAACCACCAACAACACCAAAAAGAACAATTCCTGAGGGAAAAACTCACTTGCTTTAACCTACTATTGTATGAACAGGCTATTGTCAAAAGCCAGCTTCACTATTTCTACCATTCCATCATCTCCATGGCAAGGCAGAAATGTACCAAATGAACATCTAATCACTCTACACTGCCAGAGGCCCTGGCCATGCCACTCAAGGTACCAATTTCTCACCTCACAACAAAGAAATGGAATGTAGTGGGTGCAGAAGGAGTTTGCAGGCAGATGCACTTGCTGAACCACAGCAGCTACAGAGGTCTCCTGCTGTCATGAGAGAAACTCCAGTTTCTCAAGACTGGTACATATAACATCAGATTTCTAGATCTGGCAAGAGATTTTGCTTCTTCCTCCTCCTTGGAAGCCTAAGGTACAGCTTGTACCTGGCCACTGAAGGAGGTGGGTACAGCCTCTGTCCCAAATGTAATCTGGGATCTGACACAGAAAAGAAGCACCTTTCCATGTCAAAAACAAAAATTATGTTAGCCACATTGTATAATACAAACTAATAAATTCAAAATTTTGGCCCATTTTCCAGCAAAGAAACTCAATAAAAGAAGTGCAGAAGTTATTTCTTCAATTACACTCAAAGGAGCTATAACATATCAAAAGAAAAATCCCTATCCAAAAAGTTTTTGAATATAAATAGGAAGCGTTTCAGCAAAATGATAGCTAGTATATTATAAAACTGTTTTTCTTAGTCTCTCTTTTTAGGACTTTCCTTGTTTGGAGTTTTTTTTAACTCACCTTTTAATTTTTGGTTGGAGTTGAAGGAACTTACTCCTTTCACAAAGATGTAAAGTCTTTGTAGTCAATTCTGTGGTAGGGACCTACAGAGTATTTACTTTTTATCACTTTCAGCAGAAAAAGGACCATACTAATATTTTCAAAGAAACAGTGCTAAACTAAAGATAATATCTAGGTTAAAAAAAAAAAAATGAAGTAATGAACACCTCAAAACTTTTATTTAATTGGCAAGTGCAGCAACTAGGAGGGATGTATGTTCAGTTTCCATCTCTTACAACTTAGAAGCACCCCCAAGAGCAAGCAGAGACTGTTTTGTATTCCAGGTACTTACCCAGATCATTAATAGTATTGTGAAGATCAATACTTGTGAAATCATATAAGGTTTGCTTCCCTACTCAACTCCTCTGAAGCAGAGTCATTGCAATAATTCAGATGCACAACAAAGAAGAGAACATAATCTTAACTCTGGCTCCAGAGCTCCAGCTAACTAAATTCTGCGTGAAATAAATTCACTGCAGCCTTTTCTACAAGCTCACAAAATGTCTGGTGATTGTCTTTTTTCTCATAACACCAGTTTTAAGCACCTGCTCCAAATCCCACATAAGTCAATGGAGCTCTTTCTGTTTACATCAACAGACTTGGAGAGAAAGTCCAAGTCAGATTCTCAGTTATCTCTGCAGACAAGTACAGAGCTTAGCCAGGGAAAAATAATTCCTTTCCTCATGAATTCAGGTCAGTGGGAAAACTGCAAGACTGCTGGCAGATTATTTTTCTCCTTCTAATTCACTGCAGCTTTCTGCAGCCCAGCAGAAAGCCCTTGACACAGGCAATGGATGTGCTCACTGAAACCCCAGAAGAAATCAAAACAGGGCAGTGAGCCGTCTCTGAACTCAGCTCTGCTACACTGTGCTGAGCGAGGCAAAGCCTCTCAGAACCACACAAACAAGGCAACTTCAGAGAAAAACAGAGGCAAAAAAAATTTACAAAGAAGAACAAAAAAACACCCCCGTGATTCTGGAGGGCACCCCACCAAGTAAATGAGGAGTGGCTGGTGGAAGCTCTCTCTGCCAACGGGATATAGATTGACAGAACCTCCAGATAGTTTTTTTTTAAATCATACTTTACTAATAGTTTCCTATTTACTTTAGACATACAAATCCAAAAGCATTGTAATAAAACACATAGATAAGATATGTAGATGGGATTAGTAGCTAGTCTGTAAGCTCAACAACTGAGTTAGCAGGAGAAGAAATTGATAAAATACCAGTTTATCCATAGCAAGGAAGAAAGCAAGGCCATTAGCATGGAAACTGGCAAAATAGACACAAAAGATATTTGCAGTGAGAAGATAGATGCCTTAGTGAGCAGCAAAAATGCCTTAATAATTTGTTGCAAACTCCTGTCAATTATTGACAATTATTGCTTTGCACCAATAAAATACAATAAACTATTGCTTCGTCCAATAAATATAATGAACTGTTTTGATGTCAGTAATGAATTATGATCACACTTTATTAAAAATATAAAAACTTGAAAACAACTTGTAATAAAATAAATTCCATTATTATCTCTACACAAATGTGTGTGTGTATATATATATCTCAACAATAACAACGATACACACAAACTCCTCCTCTAAACCATATAATACTGACTCAAAACCCCCGTAGTGCTAACAATGTATTCAGTTTCATACACATAGAAATCATATCTCAAATCCCACATTTCTGACTATTTTTCTTTTATAGAGCCTTCAGGTAATTACTTATGAAACAACCCTCATGTTCAAACCTGCCTTGAAATCAGGCACAGAGCTGGGAAACAGAACAGGCAAAAGTGGAAAAAAAAAATAAAAGAATAAAAGAAGCAATAAAGGTAACAGGTAAGAGTACAATATTAGTACAAAAATAACCCAAACAAAATCCTCACTGTTGTACATTTGTTCCATTACTGATCTATCTTGGGTCCATACAGCCTTAATTTTGCTCTCAACTGTTTATTTTTGCCTTTGTTTTATTATCTCCCAAAAATTATATCTTTTCCAAGAAATGCACTTGAAACTCTCTCCAAAATCAAACTTGATGGATGAAAAGGAGCAAAGTGATATGATATTGAGTGAGGAGAAAGTAGGTTTGGCAACTTGGGAAACAAAAGGTGTCACCCAGGAAGTGATGCACTAGCAAATTTAGGTGACTTAATAATGGAATATAACATGTTTTAAGAAATCATTTTAAAAGGAAAGAAGCAGGTGGTGTCAGCAATGCTAATTTACTGTGAGCATCCTGTGCTTTTTAGTATGCTAGTGCCTTACCAGCAGCAAAATCATTCAGATAAGAGCAAATAGTATTGAGGAATATAAACCAGAATTGACAATTTTATATTAAAACTAAAGAAATGCATTAGGAAGAAAAGGGAAATACCAAGGAAAATAGAACATTTAATTTATGTATGGTACACTTATATTATGGTCAAATCCATAATATTTTCCTGAATTTTTAAGATTAATTTCTAGTTTTCTAATAAGAAGCCCACAGCCTTCATTACAATGCTTGCAGAAACTTCCCCAAAATTGTCCACAGACAAACCTAAAATTAGCTAAAAAGATAGGTTTCAGTCACCTAAAATCGAGGTTTAAGCTGGTCCTAAGCCAGCTTTAAAAAAGACACTAACAACTGAAGTTACACCCCCTGTGGAAGGAATTTCACCTTAAGTGTCCTCAGATGAAGCCCAAGGTTTCACATTTAGAAGAAGTGACTGAGCAGGATGGTAAACCCTGGATGGGATGGAGGCAAACAGAAATGCGCCAAGAGGCAAACAGAAATGCATCAGAAATGTACCAGAAATGGTACAGTGGGAAATCCCAGCTAATCATTTAGTGCCTGCTCCCAGGTGATGGTGTTGCCTCACCTTTTCTCACTGTTTTGCCATAACAGCTACTGAATGGACATGGCTGATGTAAGAGAGATCCAGCCAACCATTTAATGAGTAACAATTAAAAATTACAAGATCAATAGCTGGGTGCTGTGTGTATCCAATCCATCCTATCCTGCACGGAAATGAATAAACCCAATCAAAAGGAAACTTCAGCTCCAGTCACTTGGGGCTCCTTTTGGGGCCCAGTGAAGCAGTCAGCAGTGACTTACCATTGATTAATCCTTCAAAACAATTATCAACAACAGTTTGGGAAAAGCTGAACAGGTAGGAAATATAACTTGCTTATGGGAGTTTTGGACCTTTCAGAGTTGTCTGCTGTCACCTGCCTTCCAGCACTTAAGAGATCCAAAACATATCAGTAGAGATTATACATGATGCATTTCTCTTGCATCTTAATTTTCTACAATTAACACAGTGATAAGTTACCACTACCAACTGACTGTCTAAGGAGGGAAAAAGCCACAGACACAGCCAATTGTTTGGCCCATGTATCTGAGGAACATTACTGTGATTTGTATGTTTTGTTTTATTGGAAAAGCACCTGCTGAATACACACTACAACGACATAATGCATATTTACTTACTCCTCAAACAAATTATTTGTAAGCACTTTACCAAGCCTTTTAGGTCTTGGCTGGCTCTCCTTCAAGATAAATTGCTGTATATTAGCACAAGCTTGCTGAGTTTTCCAAACAAGAGGGAAAAATTCTCATTTGTCAACAAAGTTCCCTTTTAAGTGCTCACACCAGCTCCTGACTCAAATGGCAAGTGCAGGTAATTTCTCACAGATCTCCACTTGTCCTCAGTGCCTGTCACTCCCCAGGTTTTTTAGGAACTCCAAGCAAAGATGCCTTGAGCAGAGAGAATTAAAGGAGTCATGTGGGAGCATGTGCTGAACACCAGAAATCAGTCTGAAGGAAAAACATCAGCAGTCAGAAGAAATACTGGCTGCTAAGAGACCTGTGGCAAATGAAACAAGGAAAGGAAAATTTGACCAAGGCATAACAAACCATGCAAGACAGAGGAAAAAAAGGTGCAGGGAAAAGTGGTATTTCAGAGGATTTGGCTTGAAGAGATATAGAAGCACTTTTTAGCTATGAAAGATAAAGGTTTGCATATTCTTGTTGTGTGTTTAATGTGTAACATCTGATTACTTCTAAAAATCATATTGAATATTTGACCCAATTAAAAACTTTAATCCCTAGCCTCTCCCAAAATGTGGTTTAGGATATGGTTGATGGGAGTTGCCAACAAGCTAAGTGGCTACATAACTTGAGTATTTCCCTTGAGTTCAGCAAGTATCAGCATTTAAAAATGCCAAACATTTGCCATGTGACAATATAAAAAAAGGTAGCTCTACTACAATTTTTTGATGTAAACCTTTTATATTGATGGATGCTCTCCAAGTCTCTATAAGATGCTATGAACATGAGAACTACTGAAAACACAAATGTGGTAGGAACAGGTCTCTACTGACTGAGGAAATGTCCATAGTTGAATGATTTTAATTATATGTATAGTCAATTATGTGTATTAATACATAATAATACAGACAATCACTGCATAGGAATAAAAAGGAGACACACCCCATCTTTTTAGATTTCATTATACAACTCTAATCTATTACTATTCCATGCCTCAAATCCAACCCATTTTTCACACTTCAACAGTGATTCTTAGGAAATGTTTTAAAAATTAGCTTGAGCAGTGCAGATTTCCCACATGTGATATTTTCCTATGACAAATTTGAGTTCCTTTCCTATATGCTGCCAACAGGAAGCAAATCTAAACCTAAATGTCATTATATACCTCACTGCAAGGGTCTACAGCTTGGCTAAGGAAGCTTTGTTAGAATTACGCCATCCAATTAACCCAGATTAATGGAAATAGGGGAGTGGAACTTGAGAAGCAGTGGAGCAATAGTGACAGAGAAGCAACCATGTAAAGACATTGCTCTCTCTCCCATTAGCCACCCTGAAGTCAATATTGCCTTCTCTGGAGTTGCTCAGAGCACAGCCACAGATGTTGGGAGACCTCTGGGTCCCTTTTTGTTGCTGTTCTGGGTCAGAGAAAGGCAAAGCTCTCTGTGAGGGCCATAGACAACATCAGGGGAAGGGGAGTGAGGGTGTCTGCAGCAGAAGTACCACCATCCTCCTTCCTCATCAAATTGGGATCTGCTGTACTCCATTATACAAAACATATTGCTAATCATTTCGAAATACACAAAAGTTTGGCTTCAACAAGCAGAACTTCTGATACTTCATCTTACATTTTCTACTCTGTTCTAATATTATGGAATATTGAGAAAATCATTGCATTAAAAAATACATTTTCACATTTTCTGCTCTGAACTGATTCTCTCCAGTAATTTCTAATATGGTGCTCCAAGGATGAAATGAGCCATATTAAATGTCTATACATGTCTAGTATAGACAAGATGTTTCCAGATGCTCAGATAAACAAACTTAACTCCATGCACTCACAATGGGCACAAGGGCTGGATCTTCCTCTGAAGCTCAGAAATTTTTGTCTGAGAGAAAAAAAAGAATGAACATTTCCAAGAACTAAAACTTGCTAACAGAAGTCAGAGTTCTTTTTGCTCTTGAAGGCTGGGGTGTTATTTTGCTGTTGTGCCACCCTGACCCCACATTTTCTTCTGTTCTCAAGCATATCAATGCCCAAGCATGATATCTACAAAAAACAACTGCAACTATTAATTCCCTACAATAATTATACAGTACAGCAGAAAAAAAATTATTAATTTGAAAATCCATCAATTATGTTCTTTTATATGCATATTTATTTGGTAAATGGATGATGAAAGAGTCCACACTCATTCCACTTGCTTCTTGGGCTAATTTTGAAGGTATTTTCCCAGCAGGATCAGAAAGTACCCAGTGCAGAAGAATCATTCTCAACTTGGCACTGTGAAAATCCATTAGCAGCAACACATTAGTTAAGTCAGAAAGCTTTAAAAAGGTTTCCAAAATACTATAATGCCTCATAGACTCTCACGTGCACTTTCCACTTTTCTTAATTCACATACAGGCCTAGGACTAAAAACACACCTGTATGAAAATCCCTAAAATAAATGCACCACGTTGAAAAAAAAAAATTTAAAAAAGCACCACAAAGCCAGAAGTTATTGGTTGCGTGTGTGAGACACAGCTCACATTTTATTTGCTTTTGTACTTGGTCTAATCATGAAGCTCAGTGTCTTCAGGGTGATATCTGTGGCTCCTATTAAGCACAAGTTCCAACCTTTATCTGCATCCCCACACACCACTAAAGTTCCACATTATCCATCCTGCTGTAAACATGCAAGCAGGTCTAGCCTGAAAAAAGGTGCATGATATAAGTATAAGCTCCTTTTAGAAATCACATATTCAACAGCTTTAAAGGGAGGGCAGCACAAACATCTCGCATTGTTTTCCATTGGCAAACACAATAAAATACCAGGTATCCTACCACCCTCAGTGACCAAGTAAAGCTAGAGAATACATGACAGCACTTAGACATAGATCTGGGAATGTCTATTCCCTTGTCATTCATTAACAGAGGGATTTCTCTGATTTCCCCTTTTTTTTTTCACTTTGAAAAGCTGGTGGGGTTTTCTGTTTTGGTTTGGTTTTGTGGTTTTGTTTTGTTTTTTGGGCTTTTTTTTCTGTTTTCGTTTGTTTGTTTGTGTTTTGGGGATTTTTTTGGTTTTTTTTTTTGGTTTTTTGGTGTTTGGTTTTTTGTTATCATTTTTTTCTTTTTTATGTTTTTATTTTTAAGTTGGGTTTTTGGTTTTTTTTTTGTATTTTTGGGGGTTTGCTTGTTGTTTTAGTGGTTTTTGGGTTTTTTTTTGTTTTTGCCAACTTTTTCAAAATTTAAAAATATTTCTTTCTATACAACAGTGTTTGTGAGCACCTGTTTCAAACACGGTTTCTGAAGGTTTTTTGCATTTTTACCAACCAACAGTGAGCGGCAGCTTGGATGTAATCTGTTTCCAAGCTGGGTGTAATAGTTGACTCCTCAAATTGAAATCAGCAAATACAGCTAAAATATACAAGGCAATTACTTTTAGGCAAGTTATCAAGTAAATGCAGAAATAAAATCAAATGAGATAACCTACTGCATCTTAATTACCAGCAACATTCTCTCTTGCTTACGAGAACCTAAATATTCATTAATTCTGAGCAATTAACAATAATGAAATGAAAGCCTGTGATGCTGAAGTTTGGAATTAGGTATGCCAGAACTCAGTAAAAGATGCATGAATTAACTTCTTCACATTTTCTATCAAGAGCCCTTCAGGAGCACCGTGGTGACAAAATTATTTACGGTAAATGCACAGGGATCAGGGTGGGGAAGTTTGAAGAAGCTGCTAAAGCAAATGTTTATTGCAGACACAGGGGGTGACAGCACCTTTTACATCTCAGTGCCCCATGAAGCTGTGTTCAATTCAAAGCACAAATACTCAACTCTCCATCCCCAGAGTGCTCAGGTTTGATAACACAGTACCATGGCACAACAGCTGTGTAGATCTATCCCAAAAAGCCAACAGGGAAAAAAAAGAAAATGAACCAGGAATCATTTGCTTATATACCCTAAGCCAAACAAGCCTCTGGATGTTACTTGCATAAATTCCTCATTACTTGGGTCTGTTTGAACTGTAAAGTCTTATCACTCCTTCCAAATGATCAGCAAATGCAAATACAGCCTAGAAAGAAGATTCTGCAGTTTCAAAAGGAGGTGTAACCCAATCTTTTATAAACATATGCTATTCAGTCATGAGTAACAGATTCTGATACATCAGGATCATGAATTTTCACATCTTGTATTGCATAAAGACACAAAATAAGAAAACCAGAACCAAAACATGGTGCACAGCCTAGTTTTTCCTCAACCTGCCTGCTACAAAGAAATTTTACATGCCTTTGAGCAGCTTTCTTTCCCAATAAATTAATGCATCTTCATAAAACATCTTCAATTAGTTATTGTTATATGACCTAAATTAAAGCAACTTAGGTATGTAATTATCCAATTTTACCCCTAGAACCACCTCACCTGCAAGATAACTGATTTTTTGGTTTTTTTTTTTTGATGCTGGATATTAAGCATACAACAATGTTAAAAACCTTAAGCTTCTAAATTTCTGCTGAAAATATATTGGAACTACTTATGTAACTCAGTGCTACTAATAAGAGAACAAATGAGAAATCTCCAAGGAGACATTGAGGAGTAATTTCAATCATTGAGCACAGAGAATAACCAATTTCATTTCCTAATCATCAGAGATACCTCCACGTCTACACAAAGACTTATTATGTTATATTCAACTTGAAGGTTAATTAGAAAGTAGGTTACTAAGGGCAAAAGGTTCTGGAGGTATAATTTTTCTCTTGGCTTGCAGTGATTTGATATGATCTATGGTAGAGCTTAATCAAGAAATGTTGCAAATGGGGAAAAAGCATTTTTCACAAATTCTGTGGATAGGCCACCCCTCTGATTTTGGCCATTCTTACAGATACAGCAAGACATCACATTTGTCAAGTTTATCACTTAGTAAGTATTCTAAATCATTGAATCAGATGCCCCTTTGTGATCTTCATTTTCTAAAAGTCCTAATGAAGATTTAGGTAATACCCTTGTGGTTCCATTTGACTACAGTTCCTCCACAACCAGGCCTTTTGCTTACTGAGCCTGACACTTGGTGGCTTCTTGCAGGCAACACACTAAAGCTGGAGTAGCCAGAGTTCCACATTCCCAAGAGAAAATACTTAAGTTTGACACTTTGCTCCTCTGGACACCTTACTGCCTTTGTGCCCAATCATTTCCTGGGTCAGGTCTTTTTATAATTTGAAAGTATAAAACATGTGCATGTCTGAGCTGACTCTTTGCCACCCTGTATAAATATCACAGAGGGAAGTACAATCCTGCATTTTCCTTTCAAATTAGACTTTTGCAATCAGTTTAAAGTACACAACAGCTACTCCAGGACAGACAGCTGAAATGTTACAATTTATGCTATATCAAGGCACTTTAGAAATTAATTTGTTGAATTAATTATTGATTACTTTGAAGCCTAAAAACTAAATTAGTCCTTAAATTATTTACTACACTATTCTTCTGCAATTTTGCTTCAGAATTCTAGCCAAGATAAGTTAGAAAATTTAGGTTATTTCAATTATGGAAATTGGAAGTAAGCACTAGCTAAAATGCCAGTAACACAATGAGCCAAGCTCATGCTTCAGTGCAAGTTAAAACTCACCAATAAAAGCAAAAGCTTTAAATTAAGGCACCCTCCTCCCTCCTACACCACTCATTACACTGGCATACAGAAGCCACCAAACCCACTTTGAAGCACATCAGAAGAAGCTTCTGAAGACACCAGATCCTGTGTACATTGTCCATCCTTTGGTGTGTGATAGACTGGGCTGCTGGGTAGCACAGAGCCCCAGGTGGCTGGCTGCCAAAAGGGTTAAACAGATAATGGATCTTATTCATCCAGAAACCTTCTCAGTGGCAGACAAAAATGAAAACCAAGCTAAACTGAGTTTTCTCTGCAGGGATGTTTTCTTCTCCTCTGTCCCTGGCTATCCATATGTCTGAACCAAAACCCTTTTAGCTCAGGGCAATGCATTATTGAAGCAAGAGCATCCTGTGGTTTCAAATTGCTCCAGAGGAGTCTGATTGGCTCAAATAATCTAAAACCACAAATTCTGAAGCCCACAACGCTGGAGGTTTACTTCAGTTTGAAAGCTCAGCTTAGAGAGGTCTGTGTCAGTCCTGAGGGCAACTACTCTAATCTGGGAAATCTAGGAAATTGTAGTACCTGAAACTGGCAGAACAGCTCTATGTTCTCACTCTGCCCTTCCCTTCCTGTGCCTTTTTTGACATGATAATCCGCTCAATCTTTTTAAGATGATAATCCACTCAATTTCTATGCAGTGGAAAATGCCAACTTCCTGTGGAAAACTCAGGTTAAAACCATATCAATAAAAATCCCATATGAATTGGACATCGCTGCTGTACAGGAGAAACTCATCTGGCCTAAAACCCCATCTCTGAACCCACTGATGCTCCACCAAGGGCATTTTCCAAGTGGCTGCACCAAACACCAAGAAAGAACCAGTGGCTGCTGCTCAGCACAACAGGAGTGCAAAGGAACAAGGGGTTACTCGAATGGAAGGAACCTAACTGCACAAGAAATAAAGAAAAATTAATGTTAATTCATGCTTCTCTTTGCTTTACCAATCCCTGCTCACCATCAGCTTTTCACTAAATATCAGTCAGTCCCATACAGCAAAACCTTGAGCAGTTCAGGGTTCTCATCTTTGGGTTCCTTTTGTTTCTTTTATCCCTGGAACAGTGAAGGCACAAAAGCCAATCTTCAGGTCCCTTAACAAGGTCCAAGGACTCATTCCACTGATGGAGTAACTGCAGGTACTACTATTTTCATCTGTATTGATTTCTTTCCAAAACCCTTTTAAAACTGTATCACCTCTTAGTGCACAGACCCAGCAACATTTTTCAGATACCACTATGAAATTGAAGAATGTGTCCAAGACAGTATTAAAGGAGCAGTTCAAGTTAAAAGTGCTACCACGATTCTTTTATAATTATGAAATTATGCTTAAATGGAATTTCAGATTACCTTTATCCAGCTAATCCTCAGTTGCACTTAAACTCTTGTTTCATTACTGATTTTTCTTTTTTGTTGACTGGGGGCTTTCATGGTTTTGGGGTTTTTTTTTATTTTTTTTTTTATTTTACTGGGTGATTTTAGTCTGTTTTTGGAGTTTGTTGGGTTTTTTGTTTGTTTTTATTGATTTGGGTCTTTGTTTTGTTTCTTTTTTGGGTTTTTTTTTTTATTTTTTAAAGTTTGTTGTGGTGGTTTGGTTTTGTTTCTTTTGGGTTTTTTTGCAGGTTTTATTCCTTTGTTTGTTTTGGGGGGGCTTGTTTCTTTTGGTTTTTGGAGGTTTTTCTTCCAGAGGGTTTCTTGGTTGAGTTTTTTTGTTGTTGTGTGGTTTTTTTGGGTTTTTTTTGTTGTTTTTTCCAGGGGAGGTATTGGTTAGTTTTAATTTCCTTAGGGGTTTGAGGGTTTTGTGGTTTTTTTTTGTTTGTTTGTTTTATTTGGTTTTTTTTTGTTTGTTTTTTTTGGTTTTTTGTTGGTTGGGGGTTTTTTGGGTTTTTTTGGTTTTGGTGGGGTTTTTTTTGTTTGTTTGGGTTTTTTTTTTTTTTTTTTTTTTTTTTTTTTTTTTTTTTTTTGTTTTTTTTTTTCTTTTTTTTTTCCTTCCC
>JAWWMN010000002.1:311993-330642 GCA_035047745.1 Catamblyrhynchus diadema | reverse complement strand
AAAAAAAAAAAAAAAAAAAAAAAAAAAAAAAAAAAAAAAAAAAAAAAAAAAAAAAAAAAAAACAAAAAAAAAAAACAGAAAAACCCCAAAAAGAATGGATTTTAATTTTAGCTAAATATTTTTCTTGTGCAGGTCCTACATGATTATTCCATCTCTGCTAGAGATTACTCACTGACAGCAAATTATCAACTCACTTCTTTTTCTTTTTAGTTTTTAATCTAACATCTTCAGCCAGACTCTCCTATTCAGCTTTCCCACTACTGCTGTCAATCTAGCAATCTGAGGGGGCTCAGGATATTCTCCAATTAAAATGTTTATTGAATATCTCAACATAAAAATGTGCAACACCACACCTGTCCAGCACTATGGTACATAAATATTGTCTAGCACAAGCGCCATGCCAAAAAATATCTGCACTCAGGCCAAGGGTTACCAGCAGATAGAGGCTTCTGGCTCAGTAAAATAGAGCATTTTCTAGTCATGTAGAGAGCAGGAACATACACTATTGTTAGACAAGAGCTCTTTGCCTTTTAAGCAATTCTAAACAAGTTTACTTATCAAAAAAAGTATGATCCTAAAGGGTACATGATGGTTATTTACTCTTCAGCTTTGTATCCCTTAATCTTCAACTAAACTGACACATTTTAAACTGTCCTTTGTGTCCATAATAACTGTGGCTTCTGAAACAGTACAGACTTTAATACACTAAGATGATGTATAAAATAAGGCATCTGTTTGTCAGAAAAAAAAATAGGACTAACTTATAAGCGCTATAATTAAGGCGTAAGGAAATTTCAAGCCGTTAAATTTTTTTTGAGCTTAAAACATTACATACAATACAGCACCTCAATGACAGTAAGAGCAGGCACACAGAAAAACAAGGTGAGACGATGGTTTGCAAAGGCATAAAAAATTACCTAAAAAACTAGATAAGAAATTCTACAGTTCAGCTCAATTGATGCAACTGTCCTCCTCATCCTTTCTGCTGCCAGCTAGGAAAATGTCCAGAGCATGTGTTTAAGCAGCAGGCACTAAAGCCTGTGTGCATGTTTGACTAGCCCTGGCAACATGCACAAACCCAGGCTGCACTCACGGGTGAGAGGTAAAGATTCTTTCCTCCTGAGATACATCTGAAAAAAACATTCCCTGCCCTAAGAACAGAAGGAATGCACACAGGAGGCACAGAACACAGAATATTCATGGGCAGCATCATTTCACCCTCCTCTGACTCCTCCTTGCTAGGAATTATTTCTCATCTGGCTGCCAGGATGAGCTGCATGTCAGAGAAAGACAGGTCTTAAAGGGGGAGACTTGACTGGCTTAAAAAGTTGTGCCTGAAACACTCAGAGTTGTTTCAGGGACAGAAGTTGACTGTAAGTCAAGGTAATTCTCATCTCTACCCTTCAGATACAAGAGGAAAGAATGCAACTCACTAGTTGATTCTATCTTTGTTGAGTTTTTGTTGTGATTTAGGAAAAGGAAGCTTCTTGAACAAAAAACTGACTACTGGAAAGAGCAGTATTTGAATTGCAGAGAACAGAATAGGGTAGAAAAACCTGGTTTTGGGAACTTTGAGAGGGATAGAATGAAGCTGACACAAGTTGGTGGCCCTAAATCCTTGGTGAGACACTGGCTCTGCCTTGTAAAAGCTGTACAGACACACTGCCACTCATAGCTCAGGAAAGGGACAACTTTTTCATTTAGGTCAGCAGGACACGGAAATTCTCCGGAAATTTGAAAATTATCACCAACTCCTGAATTTTTGTGCAAAATCCCAGTGTGTAACATCCAGGTATTTTGCAAAGCCATCTGGATGCAAACCTCACCCTCCAACAAACAAAATGCAGCTCAGCTATGAGGGTTTCTTTCTGTAGCATCTTAATAACATAATAGGCAATTAAAAACTGGTTATGTTGCCTGGTGTTATAAAATGGATTTCAATACATGCAGTAACTGCTTTAGACTTTGGAGTTGTTTTTAAAAGAAAAAGGGTCCACTACATAAAACATGGCCCAAAAAAACCCTTGCAAGGTAGTTTTAATGAATCTTTCATGGTTCAATAAGCTATTGTATTAGGTCATTCTCCTGATGAAGCAATGCTCCAATCTCATTATATTTAGTCAGAAAGAAATAAGCTGCTAGT
Organism: Catamblyrhynchus diadema; assembly: GCA_035047745.1. Lineage (NCBI taxonomy): Eukaryota > Metazoa > Chordata > Aves > Passeriformes > Thraupidae > Catamblyrhynchus > Catamblyrhynchus diadema. The sequence goes on along the minus strand of JAWWMN010000002.1, from coordinate 328,499 downwards.
GTTATTGGATTTCTTGTAATTAGTTAAAAAGCAATTTTTTGAAATTTCCTTTGCTCATAGGGTTTGGAAAAAACCCAAAAAGTTGAGACAAGTAATATTGTTCTGTATTTAAGGAAAATATAGTGCTGCACACACAATAACCATTCCCTGCCATCCTACAGCTGGGATGTGCTTTTAGCCTCTTTCTACTACATCCTTCCTTCATCTCCACTTTTCCAAACAGCAAACCTGCGAATGAGCTCAAATGGCTAAAAAGCTCCAAAAGGAAAAGCACCAGGCAGCCCCCATAGCTGGTGGTAATTAATAGAAAGTGAATCAGTTGCTTTGTACAGCAGATCAAGAAAAAGCCCAGTCAGAATAACCTGCCTCATCATGACATTGTGTTCCCAACAGAAATTAATTTTGTGAGCTGTGGGAGCCTGAAACAAACATGTGAGGGCTGAAAAGACCTAATGCCATCATCTCAGCATGGAGAGGAAGATTGAAAGGTACTTTCAGAATAACTGTTACAGTCTCTGGGTAGGGACAATGTTTTCCCCCTGTGATCTTTATGAAAAAAAGAGCAGAATAAATAGTGCCACATGTCTTCACAGCTGGAACATCTGTGACTGAGAGGTTGGCACAAATTCATAATCTTACATGACCACATGAATCTAGCTATAATTGACAAGCTCGGCCGTAATGACAAAATCCCATCGATTTTCCCTGGGCTCAGAGCTTCTCAGGCTTGAAGCACTAAACTGTGCTAAAAGAGCATGAGGTTTCTCAAGCATTCACAGAGAAAATATCCTCACATTTTATAATCTATCCCTGATTTTTCACATGAGCCCAAGGGCAGCCTGCAGAAGTTGATATAAAGGCATCTGATGAAGGTTGCTAAATACACAGAAACTCATTAAGTGCCTGCTTCAGAAGAGCTGGAAAAGTCTGGAAAAGCCTTTAAAAATACCAAATATGCTTATCCTGCTTCTGCATAGGAACCTGCTGTGAACACAGCTAGAAATGGGCTCATTGAACTCCATGGAGTTCCCTAAAGCTCTTGTTTCACATGAGATACAGCATATGGAATTGCAAGTCCTTGATCACATAGGTGATAAAGCAGCACATCCACAACAAAATAAATGCTATTTTATAAAACTACAGCTTCTTAATCAACATGATGAAGGCACTTAAAAGTCTTACAGTGAAGCGTGAACTATATTACCCCAAGTAAACAGCATGAAAACAGAAATGGTGGGAGCAAAAGCTCTCTCAGATTTCCAAAACCTCCACTCTCCTCCCCACATTAAAGTTTCTTCTAGATTCAAGATTATTCTAGTATAAATTCTTAAAGACATGATTCCAACTTTATACCAGCCAATGTTTTTACTCGCACTAAACTGTGTTTTACAGAAAAATATTTCCCAATAGAAAACTCCAAAAAATTTCACAGACACATTTTATAAAAAAGAAAATAATAGGTTTGCTAAGGAATTCACAAGCGTGCCATGCATAGCTACAAACCTCTTTCAGCTGTCATCAAGACATCTTCTGTATTTATAAATTTTAAAAATTAAAAGAAGTCTCTTATTTACTGCACAAAAGCTTTGTGGTTATTTTAAGAAAAAAACAAACATGCTGTGATAAGACTGAGAGATTCTTTTTTTCAGAGCTTCATTTCTTGCTTTGGGGAGCAAGCATCCCTAAATCATGCTTGCTTTGGGGAGCAAGCATGATTCAGGGACATACTGATAGACACTCTGAAATACTGCAGAGATAGGCAGGGACCCTCCTTCCCTGTGTCCTGCATTCCTACCCATCACTCACACTCCCGGAAATGCTTTTGATAACAATAAAACATGCTGAATTATTTTAGTATTTTGTAACACCACTGGTAAATTCCAATAAGAAATAAAAGATTTGCAACTGGCTTGGAGTTACATCCAAAAGAAACAAAGGCATGAAACTGGGAAGGGGTGAAAAGCCTCCCACAAAAGCAGTCACACTTTGCAATGTCCAGATGAAGGAAGACACAAATATTTCAGGAAGACTGAATGCAGAACGTGGGCACTTGGAGATGGAAGAAGTTTCAGCTCACTCGCTTTCCTATTATTTTTGTCCATGCCCAGTGACCTCCTGACACCACACCAGTCTTAAAACAGAACTACCTTCTCACAGAATAACCTTTCTGGGGAGGCTGATTTGAATTATTTCACATCACCTTACTTTCTGAAGGGTCTATAAAGCAGCACTGGTTGTCTGCTATACTACAGTCACCGGTCTAAATTTTAACTATTATTAATGCAAAGATATTTATGAACCAAATCTATTCCCTTCCATTTCTCTGTCTCTTTCAAACTTGCTAAGAGCTGTATAACTAAGCATGGGAGTGCCCTCCTTCAGTGCACTCTGGGAAGTCATGATGATTTCAAACAGGAAATTGGAAATTCAGAGTAGGGCAAGAAGTTTAACTCCAGCTGTTGAACAGCTCCCATAAAAGAAAGGGTTAAGTAGACAAGGGCACTTCAGTGTGGAGAAGAGGCAGCTGAAGGAAAGGTAAAAACCAGACAGGTGTGAATGCAGGCATTGCACAGAGAAGGTGAATGCAAAGCAATTATTCTTCTATAAAAGAATATGGAAATATCAAACTAAACCAGCAGAATGAAGATTCCCCACAATGTGCAATGGGGACATTCTTGGACAATCTTATGTCCCAGGTGCACAGTTAGAGACTGTTCCAGAGCCAAAAGACTAAACTGGAAATCTCCTTAACTGGATTTAGCACACACTTACAGCTTCATTGTGTTCAGAGACACGCTCACCATAAAGGTAAAGTCCCCAGGAAGCCCCACACAGCACACTGTGGAATAAGTACTTTCCTCTTAACACATTTTAGTTCCTTTGCAATGACCCAAACAGAAGAATGCCAGCCAAGTGGATTTTTCCCTGATATACCTCATCTTTCTATACATTAAATGTATTCCCAAACAGGTTTGAATGCCAGCAAAGTGGATTTTTGCCTGATATACCTCATCTTTCTATACATTAAACATATTCCCAAATCCTTTTAACTGCCAGGTTTTAATTATTACCTCTACCACGTCAAAAAAAAACAGTTTCAACAATTTCCTTTAAAATCACTGAAGCAAGGCGCTGTTCAAATGAAGGAGAAGCCTGTGCAAGCTGACTGCATCACAACTGTAGTGACCACTGGTATATTTATTTATTATTTCTCTCAGAAGTCAGGCTATGCTGGTTACTCTGCTCACTAAATGTTGGTGTTCTGCACAGACTAGGCAAGGCCTACACCAAGTGCAAATTCCCTGATGGAAAAGGGGCTCTGAAAAACTTCTGGTTTCCTCCACAGGGAGTTCTCTTGCCCCCAGAGCCAAGCCCAGCACTATAACTCTGCTGAATGCCTCAAACAGGAATTGCTGGATTTACAGGATGGTTTGACCTCATTGCATACATCCATCACATTTCCAGGCTGATACAATTAAATGGGGCTATTTTAGAAATTTTCTCCATATTCAAACTTTGTTCTGTGATTTGCATGCATTAGCAAAAGCAGCATTAACTGCTCCCTGCCACTGTATTGAGCATATTCCTGCTACTAATTCAGCACACACATCCCAGCCCTTACCCAGGGAATGCAGTGATTAGGCAGCTTTCCAGTAAACAGTCCTTAAAACAGTTCATAAAAATTCCATTTAGAAAAAGCTTTGTTTCTTGCTCGAGAATTTGATAAGATATTGCAATAACTGCTTAGGGATATATTTCAAGTCCACCAAGTGAGATAAATTCCATTTCCACACATCCTAGCATTACTTTTGCAGTTTAAAATACTATAAAGTAGTTATTGTGTACATATAAGGTGCAATTAATTTGGGTGCTGCTTTTTTATAAGCAACCACTTAGAAAAATCCTAAAAACTTGCAGTGAAAAAGGTGAAAATACCCATAAAACAGTCCACAAAAGGCAGAATCTTAAGAAAAAATCTAGTGGCATGATCTGAATCAGAACTTGCCCAAACCAAAATTTGTCCTTAGTGATGGAGACAACACAGCATCAGAGTCTATATATTTTTTAGCATTCCATGAGGTAATGTCCTCCATTCACAGGTCTCAGAAATAACCAGAAACAGTCCATTTTATAGAAGAAAAGTCTATTTTATACAAGGAAATCTAATAAATACTACATTTTTGGCACAGTAATTCTTAAACTTAGAGCATCAGTTTGTTATCCACAAATAGAAAACATTTAGCTTGTTTCAACAGCTTTCTATAAAAGACAAGATTCAATTGCAACATTTATTATCTAAAAGTGTTTTGGTCGACATAAAAATGAAACTCAAAATGATGATCCTTTTTTATGATAATAGCTGATACTTATTAAGCAATAAACTCTTGCTCCCTCCTATTTTTATTTCCTCAAAAAAGCGACATACTAAAACTCAATGTAATCTCATGTGTTCAGGCTCCATTTTTGACTTGTTTTGAGAAAAGGCTTTATAACAGCTTCCTTGAAGGCTCTTAAGGAAACTAAATCTTTCTAGTTTAATAGAGTAATAAGGTGTATATGAGGGCATCAAATGAAAAGGAAAATGAGCTGTCCTGATAAAGTACTACTGAAAGACTTAGTACAAACTGCAAGACAAGCTAAAATAAAAATAATTATTTTGTTCCTTTTGTATTATCCAAAGTCTTAACATTTAGGACATGCAAACCACTGCCATTTTAGAGTCAATCTCTTTTATAACTGGATGTAACTAGCCCTAGCAAACGTGGCAAAATTGAAATGCTCTCAAATGGTCTTTGCTCATGCACTAATCCATCCTCACCACATCAGATGAATCTTGTAGTTGATAACACTTTACATGCTTACATAATGACTGTAATTCAGAACATTGCAATCCAGTTTCCTAAGATAAATTAACATGACAGAATTACTCAGCCTCCCTTTTCTTCTAACAGTAAACACAAAGCAGTTTGAAGCTCACTATGGGTTTAAAATTTAATCCAAGAGCTGATAGCTTGCAAGATGATTACAGTCTTTCCTATGTCAAAAGTTAACAGAGTGGATTCTATTTCAAATTAGTGGCTCTAAGCATCTAATAAAATAATTATAATAGATAAATTACACTTTACACATAGTTACAACAAACTATTGCATTATTAGGCACCTGTCTGAAAGACTTGGCAGTTTCACAGTGAAACACTATTTATTGCCGCCGATGCATTTGGACCATCACAGCCAGGGTCTGCCACTGGCATAAAATTCCAGATGGAAAAGGCCAGCAATCTTAGCCACTTCACAAAACAACAGGTAAAAAGGGAAATACATTAATATGCTGAGCTTACCCCTTTTAAACTGACAGAAGTTTTGCATGCTTAAAAAAATAAACTTGTTTTTCTGTGATACCATTCAGTTTGAATACTAATGCTTTTCCTTAATTCAAGGTACATGGAGGTACAACTTAACTTCTTTCACAGAAGCAATGCCCAACTTTGTATGTTTTTCTTTGCTGTTTCCTCAGATTATAATTTTAAAATCTTTTTTGATTTTTATGCCATTTGCCTGGTTTAATTCTTCACTGCTGATAAGTGAAGTGCCCTTCTCTTTTCTATGGAGCTACACTGAGTTACAGCAGCTGAATTGCCCAGTAGTTACAGGGCTTTCCTCCTCCTTTTTCATGCTTAGGTATTTAAAATGCATTACTTGGATACATTAACAATTAAAGTTAATATCACTGACACACAAATAATAGGTACAAAGCTGGGTCAAGCTTGCTTGAGAGGGTTTGACACTTCTTTTGAAAGGACTAGAATTCAACCCAGAGCTTTATTTTCTGTTTGGCTGCTTTTAAAAGACAAGGCATCTTGAAAATGATTCTTCTATTTAGGGTTCTTACTATGGACCTCACAGGCACTGTAAATACAGAGTGGCCTTGTGTCAAACAGCCTAATCCTGCTGAAGTAGCAGAGCATTCTGACACTCATTCCACAGAACAGACATTTGGAGTACAACAAGGATGGGACCGTGAAAATGCAGCATTAACAACTGCTTCACAGCAAAGAGCAAACACAACCCAAATCTCACTATTCCCGTGGTAAGAAAACACACAATGAGACAATGAAATCCAATGTTTTGGACTTGCAACCAATTTTCCTCAAGGTGGGACGTCTGATTGCAGCAGGTTTCAGTTCAGAACTAAAGGCATGCTTTTGACACTGTTGCCATTAGACAGATTCTATTTGACACCCTACTCTAAAACTAAAATAGCAGGAAATTGGGGTGAATATAGGTAAAAATTAAAATTTTCAATACCTACTCACACCTAATTTTCAGATATCTTTCAAAAAGATAAGGGACAGCACCAACAAAAAACACTTTTGTGTCAATATGGCCTGGATGGACCGTCCCAGGTGCTTGATACAACCCCTAATACACAGATGATGGGAGAGGTTTAGCAACACAATATTTAAAATTCAAGCAGCAAAAGTCCTTCCACCAGAGTTTCACCCAGCTTGGGGAACACACCTTCTGTATGGACCACCAATTTCTTTGTTTTCCAATTGATCTGCCAAGCAGCAGGTAGTGCAGCATCACTAAAGAAACAGAGCTGTAGCACAAAGCAGCTCAAACATCAGAAATGCCAAACCAGAAAGGCTGAGCTGGTTTTCTCAGCAGTCTGGTTGTGGCAGTCAGACCTGAATTTACTCATTGGAAGTGCTCTCTCTAGGGTCTGAGAGGACTTACATATATTGGAATACATATAGCAAAATGATAATGCAGCTTCACAAAGTGAATCACAGAAAACCTGTGCTGGAGCAGTCAGAATTCAGAAGGGATTTTAACCTCAGTCACCACCCTCAGTTATTTGGTTTGCCTCCCTTAACCTTTATTCTTGGCCTTTTCTTCCAACTGTGATGCAAAACCATGCTAATTAAATAATCCAAATAATCACATGTGCCACGTAATTCTTTCAAGATGGGATAAAATACATTCTTATTATTCCTAAAAACAACCCCAGAGTAACTAAAATGCAACACTGTTGTTACAAATTATTGCCTACAGCCATGCATGCTCCTTGATAGCAGTGAACATGGAGGAGGAAATATCAACAATATCAACCCAACCTCCTGGTCTGCGCCATGAGAACAATTGTTCCAGGGTTCTATTCCACAGCATAGATGAATATCCAATAGAGAGATCCTTAAGTCACAGATGCACCCAACAAAAACTGCTTTTTGACCAACATTCCACAAAAACACACAAAAAGTTCAAAGCAACCTTATAGGAGAGAAAATATGGACTTAATAGGGGTTTAACATTAAGAATCCTGTCCTTAAAATAATGCAAACTGATTTAAAAGTGAGGTTAGGTTTTCAAATGTTAAGAGCATAAAATTGAAGAATGAATTGAATTTACTGTCCGTTCAACATTGCTAATGTAAATTATAGATAACTGTATTGGGTCATCCTTGACTAAATTAAGTGCTATCTATCATTATGCCATTACTAAAGGCTTTAAAAAATTCTGTTGTTAAATGCAATCAACTTTAAATTAAACTATGTGTATTTAGACAGTGTCTTAAGCAATGACTAGGGAAATACATCTTTAGATGGTAGTAGGGATTTATACCTCCACAACTTCTGACGTAAAATTTAAACAAATTGGAATTCGACAAAGCAAATGAAGCTTTACTGCATTTCGCCCACAAAGCTCTTCCTTCCATTTTGATTTACCACTGGTCTCCACTCATTAGATTAAAGCTCACAAAATATTAACCCCTTTTGAGACCAACTAGCATTTTCACCCCAATTTAAAAGTCACTGAAGGCAATGAAAATTACAACTGTCAGCTTCAGTTAGGCCTTCAGTGCTCAGCAGCTACAAGGAGTGTGACTGAGAGGGTCTGAATAACTTTGCTAATGCTGAGGATTTCACATGGCAATCAAACATCTTTTGGACAAAAATCAGAGATGACTATTTATATTGCTTCAGCCATTTCTGCTCTGAGATTACTTGCTGTACAATGGAAAAAGCAGAAGTATGTGAAAATACACATGCCTACGCTTCACTTACACACACTGATATTAAAAAGCCTGCGATGACTTCTAAAAACTCTCACTGGGGAATGACAAGAAAGTCATTTCAGCCAAACTTGTACTTACATATCCTCTTGGCTGTGGGAATGCTGGGTCACATCCATTTCTTTTACCATTTTTCCTCTCATGTAAGTGAAAGTGACACTGACATTTGTTCTTTGGACAAGTTACTGTTATCCTCCTTGTTGACAGAATTACCCTACTGCATGATAATTTATTTTCCAAGCAGTTGCCAATAATAATGTCTATGCCTGTCTGCCTACATGCTGACTGATATATCTGCTTCACACTGGAAGATCAGGATCCCTACAAGAAGCTTCCCTTTTTAAACTCTTGAAGAGATATTCCCACCACCACAGTCAGTAGAACCTGAAGATGTCAGCTATTAGGAGTAAGAATTGAGGACCACAATTTAGCCAAAGCACACCATCACACCTCCTACCCAGCAGAATTTAAGGATTGGAAAGTCTGTTCTATTCCAGCTGTACAAGTCCTTGACCATGTAATTTCCATCTCTGCACTGGCCACTGGCAGCTTTTCAACACAAAGCACATGAAGCAATCACCAACTCATTCAAGTTTGACTGCTGAACTCCATCATTAAGCATTAGCAAACATTAGACACAATTAGTTTTGCCTGAGGGCAGGTAATGTTCCTGATCCTAATTCCCTCACTCCCATGTTTTAGCTATGAAAGCCTGTCTTTTGACAGACCTGAGCTTGCTTCCATCATAAATCAAACACAGGGTAAAGCAAAGGGCTCAGAGCTCTCTCCCCTGCTTTGGAGGAGGAGGAGGAGGGTGGGCAGGCACAGAGACACTCCACAAACACCGCAGGGCCATGTCAGGCGTCTGAACAGCTCAGCTCCCATGAAATCCTGGAGCTCAGGGCATGGTTCACTAATGAATTGCAGGGATTATGCAGCATTTGCTTGAGGACAGATGTATCACTGCCTTCTGCAGGAGAAGCTATCAGAGCCTTTCTGTGCTTGTCAGCTTGCAATTCTCATACCTTCCAGTGGCTGATCTGGAAAACACATCAGCCCTTCCCATAATGGATATGAACCACTACTATTCAAAGATTGCTCAAAACTCTTGTGAGGCAGCCCCTTTAATATAACTTGGTAGCACAGGACATAAGGCACGGATAGATACCAAACAGAGCAAAGAACTCACCACCGAACTGACATTTAAGGGTACATTTAAATGGCTTTGCAGTGCACACTTTCTGATGTCCTTTCTCTATTATTTTGTTAGATTACATGTCCAAAGTTTCAAAGCACAATATCCAAAATACAGAAATGCTTTTCCTAGACTGCCTTTCTCCCCAGAGTTAACGTTAGGATCAGATCAGCTGCAAAGCTGCTGGTACTCAGATGTAAAACTTTTCAATTGAACCTAACTTTTGTCTTGGGTAAAACTAATAAATTGCAATAAATTTCATATATAGATCCCAAGACTGGCAAGTGTCCCCAAATGTGATACTGAAGAAACCTGAGGCAAATAAATGCCACCCTTCTTGGTCCTTTTCACAAATTCTTTTTGCTCATCAGTTGCAAGTGAAAAGGAAATGCCCATTTCTCCTGCTGGCTGGAGAATATAGCTACATATCCCTTCAGTTAGACATGGTTTTGGTAACAGAAGTAATCTATAAATTATAAATTATCTATTTTTTGGGTATAACAAAGAAAATAATATCTTCCAACAGTGTCCAACATAACTTTCACCAGTTGAGGAGCTAATCCAGAGAGAAGAGCATTTAAATGAGTATATACACTCAAATATAACATTTTTTATCCTCAGCACATCCCTAAGGTACAGATTGTGACAACACCATGGAGATGGGCTACTAAAAAACTACCCTTTATTTTTTACCTTCTATTAGCAAGTGTGAACAAGTTTTTACATGCTTCCAAACACATGCAAGACAAGAGAAACCCATTTCATAAAATATTTCAAAGCACATTCAATAAATTTACATTCCAGAAGCTTGGATTCTTGATGTCTATTCCTGCTACCTCATGCAAAGACCTCTTAAGGAAAGCACACAGTAAGCAGCGTTCCAGATTCTGCTTTTAACAACTCCATCATTAAAAGGAATTATTTATCTCCTATTTTCTACAACTCCCTAAGAAAGTATAATTTTTAATACGCACTTATATTATTTAGACTAAAAAGGACCATTCTCAGGATCAAAATTGTGTAGTGATCTCAGTTTAATCCTATTTAGTCCCTTTAAACTCAAATTACAACAATTTTTAAATGCAAAAGCTGTGGCAAACACAAGGATACAAATGTAGAACAAAAATTTAGCCTGCCAGGCATATATGCAATATTTGTCTCTCTCTCTTAGGTTAACAGTGCAACTTAATAAACACAAAACTGAGACAAAAATTATGGACATAGAATTTGAATGTTCTTTTAAACTAGGTGACACAGCAAACAAGTCAAAATGAAAACACAGTAAGAAAAAGAATAATTGGAAATATTAATGTAAAGCAGACTTCAAAAATGTATTTAGGAAATCATAACAGTTGCTAGGGGGACATGGGAAATTAAAAGCTGCATTTTTAAGGAACTGTGTAATGTTTTAATAATATATATGTGTGTGTGTGTATATCAAAGATACAGAAACAAGAATGAGGGGAACAAATTTTGAAAAACATCTTAATCTATCTTGATAATGTTGAAAGGCAGAAGTAATTTAAACAAGAGAAAACCGACAAAACCAATAGCCAGTATGCAAGAAACAACACTAATATTTAATATATTGATAACAGGTATTAGTTTCCATTAAGAATATAAGTAAACCATGAGGCCATAGGTCCATTTAACTCCATCAGAAAATGATAGCAGTAATTTTAATAAACTTCTGCATAACAGTTGAACCAGTAAATACTGAAGCTCTCTGAGCAGAGGAAAGCAGGGCACAAGCAGTACAGCATTACTCATCCCATGAAGGCCTTCATGACCATGAGGAGCTGTGACAAACCTGCAGCAAGCAGAAATTGTGGCTCCAGAAGAAGAATTAATGGCCAACTAAGTCTAATCCACGAGGTTCAGAGAGCTTTGCTTCACAGGCTGTCATTTAAGCCGTACAGAATCTCTGGATTTATCCATAGAGTCACAGAAAATACAAGTCCCTTCATTAAAAAGGTATATCTACATATGTGGAAAACCCATATACAGACCCACTAACACAGTCCAGTCACATCAATGTTGGCCTGAATATACCATCAACATGCAACTTTAGAATACATTCAAGTTACACTAGAAATGAGCATGAAAAGCCACAGAAAATCCTGCCAAATTTCTGGCATTCCTTGAACCTTAGGAAACTAAATTATTTTCCAACTTATTATCAACTATATGAAAATAGAGAGTGACATTCCTTCTAGCTAGAAGAAAACATGTTTATATTTAGTTTCCTCAAAACTGCAACATTGAAAGCACATTTATTCCCCCAAATGTGAAATAGCCTCATACCTTGAACGATCTGCTCAGCGTGTCGCTTTTCAAATCAGACTATGATAATTTTTTTTGACAGATCACTAAATAACCTGGAGAAGCCAGTGCATCAGCAGTGCAGGACAGTTATTGCCTCTGACACCTGGCTGCAGCAGAGGAATTCCTTGCAATTGAATCAAGAGTAACTAAGCCATGCTTCTATTGAGTACAGCTGACAGTCAGCGCTGCCAGCTGGGTGCATCTCACAGCTCAGGGATGGAGCTGGAGCACCACACTGCAGCCATGGCAGCAGTGTTATGGCACTGGCTTTGTCAGCCAGAGGAACATGAGTGGCCAGACGCAAACCATATCAATAAGGGAACTGAAATTGCTGTTGAAAAATAACTAATTAAGGCTAAAAAATCCAGGATTTTGGCAGTGCAAGACTGGTTTCACACAGCTAACTTGAAAAGCCATCCTACTGCCTTGATTGCAGACCTGGTGAGCAGCTTCACTCGTGTTCTGTCACATGCTCTTATCACTGAGGGCCTTTTCCAGCCTTCTGTTTACAAGGGCCTTCAGCACTGAATTCATTTGGTCTGTACAAACAACTCAATGCTTTTTTAGTTCCAACACTTCACTACAAAAATAGTGTTCCAGCATTTCAGTAACTAAAACAAAGAACTTTGTTTTAGTTTTTTTTTTTTTAGAACTTTGTTTTAGTATTCTGAAAGCACTCTGAAAGAACTAAATGTATTCTGAAAGTATTTACAAAGTATTTCAGAAATGTATTTAAGTCTAAATGACACAGAAAGCAAGCATTCCCCAACAGCTAAGACATTCATGTAACTGTGACTCTTTGGTCATTGTATCAGTCGGTTCTTTCCCAAAACAGAACAAACCCTCCCAAATTAGGCCAGCAGACCCCTGGGTTAACAGGTACAGCAAGGTGGGGCTACAAGATGGACAAATGGAGCATCACAGCAACATTAGTGCTCCTTGGGCTGCTTGATCCCTGTCAGGACAGCAGTCACAAGTCATTCCTAAATCTCCACACCCATTCTCCCAGCACCCTGCTTGTCCATGCTCTTCTCTGTTCCATGGGGTATCCTCCAGCCCATCATCCCAGACAACTGAGAGCCAACACATTTGACACAAACAGGCTATGCTGCTGACATGTTTTTGATGGACTTTAGGAGAAAAATGATTGGCAACTTTGTTAACATGTTACATTCCACTGCCCCCAGGCTCCCAAGCTGGTTTATTAATTCAGGCATCATTCAGCCTGAGTAAAATTGAGAGCCAATGTAATTTATAACACAGCTAAAGACAGAAGTAGGCATCCACATCAGGAGAATCCCAACACTCCAGTTGGCTACCGAAAATCAGACTGTTACAAATACCTGCCAGAGATATTTCCTGCTACAGAAGGGAAAAAAACTTCTCAGAAGAGCTAATGGAATTGCAATTTACAGCCCCAAGGGACACAGCTGCATTCAGAGCAGCTCCTCACAAGTGCTATGCTCAATATCAGAGCTGGATTCAGAGCCCAGGTGCCACTACTGCAATTTCCAATATTTGACCTGAGCTATATTATGCAGATGACATTTCTGGCCAATTTTAGCTGAAGACATAGATTAACCAAACTAGAGCAAGATATCCTACTGCTGTATTTGCATTAATGCCTGACTGACATGGCTTGTGGCATGAGGGTTATCAAGAAAAGGACCTTGATTTCTTTTTTCATTGCAGAAAGCTAAACAACAGTTCATTACAAACTAGAAAGTCTCTGTTACCCCAACACATGCAGAATACTCTCTTTATAGAAGCATCTGGCTGTCCCTCCCACCAGCCCCCATGGAAAGCCACCTTTGTACAACCATCACCAGCCATATCACAGGCTCCAAGCAACAGCCTCTGCAGAGCTGAAGCAAAATGCTTCAACAGTAAAAACATCAAAGTCAGAGCAAGTTAAAAGGGTGCCAGTTGCAGGATGATAGCCACCATTAAATAAGAAATTGTTTCATGGGCATTAAGGGCCCTGTAATGGCTCACAGGGGGCATTAATAGAACAAGATAAAAAAGATATCAAGTTACAGGTCCGATTGACTGGACTTTTCAGTAAGGTTCATAAGAAAATTGTTTTGTGCAGAAGATCACAGAGTAGCTTAACTCAATATAAAGGGAAAACCTGACAGAACATTTCCCTTTCAAAGGCAGACAGCTGTGTGTGGCAAGTGGAGCACAAGTCTGGGTATAACACCATAATCACATTAACTGTTGGATGCAGAAATCCTTTTGTAGCTGCAGCTTTCATATTTCCCCTCTATATTTGGATCCTGTTTTTCACCATCAATAGTATGTAATTAATGATATTGCAATAGGAATAAAAAGTTTTGAAAAGTCATTGCAGAACCTAAACATTTAGACAAAGGCCCATGGGAAAGGCCCACACATCTCACAAATCCAGCACTAGCTTTTACAAAATACATGTAAACACAATAGTTGCTAACATATTATCAGATAAGATTCCAATAAACTTTTGAATTTAACATTAACATGCTAGATTTTTTTTTTTTCATAGGAAGGGATGCATTAATTGTGTTTTGGTATTTTCACATCATTTTTTTTATGTCAAAGACCCTTTCATCATATAAACCCTAAACCAAATATGGATTAGAAGGAAGATAGGTTCTATATAGACAATGTATGGAAGTGTAATTAAAGGAAAATTGCTGCAGACAGGAAACAGCACTGGGTTCCAGTAGCTACAAGTCACCTATAGTTAAATCTAAAATCACTGATACAATTCAAGTCAAGGTGATTTCCCTCAATTTCAAAAACCTTGTTATCAGAAATGCAAAATAAACCTCTGGCACTCAATTAATTCTGTCACCCTCAGCCTAATGCATCAAAGCAGAGATAGGCACAGCAGCAAAGAGCACCTGTCCAATTGGTCACTACATCAAAGTGACTCAAAGTTGCACTGAGCAGGACCAACAACAGAGATCCTGAAAATCCTTATACACTGGTTTTGTATGGAAAAGAGAAAAAGAAAAATTATGTTGAATTGTGCCCTGCTTTCTATGCTGGAAATGTTATTATACTCTAGAAAGTAAAGTTCTATCCCATGGCAGTCATTGCACATACTTTAAGTAAGTGATTAAAAAATAAAATAAAAAAATAAACTGATAAAAAACCAGAATTAAAATTACAAGTACTAAGTATATAATTACCCACATTACCCTTAATTCCATGACCACACACTCCCAGCACTCAAGTAAACACAGAATCAGGCTATTGTAGACTATTGCTTGTTATGCTGAAATCACAGGTTTTTAAAGTGCTTCCAGTTGTCAGCTACGAAACTCTACTTTTTTGATTCAATAAAAGAAGTTATTTCATCTTAATTTGGCCCTTTTACACTCTTTGGTTTTTATCTCAGTCATTCCTATTTTATTTTGAAACTCCATAATTGTGAATATAAACAGCTTTAATCTATTTAATGAGTCATCATGTTATTTTTAAGTTAATTCTATATTTTCCCAGTTCTCTATGACATTTTTCTGTAGGCTACAGAACACTGAATATTCTAGCACCAGATAAGTACAGCAGTAATTGAATATTAGTCTAGATGCTTGTGGGCAGGGTACTTAGGGACATGACAAACTATCTATGAGCATAAAAATGAAAATGTTTTATCACTGTGCAAAGCCAGTCAAACACACTGGTTACTCCAAGGAAAGGATTTTTAGTGCAGTTATTAAAATTTTATTTCATTCACCTTCAATACCCTACTATACTGCCTATGTTTTCCAGTTTCCCAAGCCAGTGCAGCAAGAGAATGGTTCTCAGACACATTAGGATGGACATGGGAAAACTGATAAGATCTCTAAATCCTGGAGTTAGTCCTTGCTTCTGTAGTCAGGCACAGTCAGGAAAACCTGGTGCTCAGGTGAAGCCTGTGACAGTTTAAAAAGCTCCTCAAGCTTATTTCAAAGTATGATTTTACAAGCACTAACTTCACATTAGATTGAAAATTTGGCACTCTGCTTGAAGATTTAATTCTATATTCAAAAGCATTTAGTAATAAACTAAGTATTACTCTTCCCTTTCAAAACATTGATGACTAATTAATGCTCACAGTTTGGATTCAGCCAGCAGGGAAATGAACACAGCTAAATGCAATCTTTCAAATTAACAGGCTATCTCTATAAACTATAAAATTATTCTTTAAACAGAACTACTGTTTTATTACTACTGGGATCTTAGGTTCATTATGTTCTCATAATACTCTCAAACATATCTATTAATCTGCATAATTACAACAGGCAAGAATTAATTCCAGACAGATGCAATAAGTTGCTTATTCATTCTTGATTTCAGCAACAATTTCAACTAAAGATATTTATATTTCAAAGAACATTTCCAGTGCATAATAAAAATTATGTCTTATTCCTAACATCACAAGTGTAGCTGCTAACATGAATACTAAAATTAAGTGAACCAAGCACTTCTGAGTCCCAAACTGCACAAACTCAATGTTTCTACTGAACTGGAAAAAAAAGCCTTGGGTTTTTGTTTCCCTTTCATCTGCAAGCAAGTAAATGAGTCCTAAAATTCTCTAAGCTTAGAGGTTCAAGTTATCATAGATTTCTTCTGCTATTTCCAGGTATTCATTTCCCCACATGCACGTACACCAGTGCATCCCTGAAAGGTGAAAATTCCTTTATCCTCACTGGAAGAAACACAATTATAAATTCTGTCATGTATGACAACAAATGCAATTCTGCTATACTGGAAAAGAACTTTTACAGCCTAGATCTCAGCTGGGAAAATATATCTTTTTTTGGGATGGAGGTGTTTTTTTCCCCAATCCTGAATTCAGTATATCTAAGTGACGTGGTTTGACCGGAAGTAGGTTTTCTGGGAATGCTGTGGTCAGACCAATGGGGTTCAGATTCTGGAAATT
>JAWWMN010000002.1:229674-311893 GCA_035047745.1 Catamblyrhynchus diadema | reverse complement strand
CACATCTCACAGCCGACACCAGGGAAGAGATATTTTTCATGGGGGCTCTGGCATTGTGCCAGGGTCAAACCATGACACTAAGTCAAACTTAGAAAAAGCCACAGGGAAAAGTGAAAAGCATGGCAACACCTGAGACCCTTCACATGTGAATTACCAAGTATTTTGTGTCCAAGCTCTATTGAAACACATCATTCCCTAACTTCCTCCTCAAACAAAGGACAAATACCAGGAGGACACCAGCTTTTGCTACAACTTCCTCTTCCCTCGCCTCACTAAAATGTGTTTACATAGTTATTACAAATTAAAATACATATTTACACTTTCACAGGAATTGAAGAAGAACACCACTGATATGGAAGGTGCTGGTACCACACCCTGTTGGTCCACAGGGGTACAAAATGCTTTGTACACAACATGTAAAGGGGAAGTTGGGGACAAGAGAACTATATTTACACCGAGAGTATCCAAACCCAGGTTATTTATTTGTGCCCTAGATCTAGCCCTAAATCCACTTTTGCCAGCCCTGATAGTGCTACTATCGTCAAATACTTCTGGTCAAGTATAATTAACAAACCACCAGTAAAATAAAATATTGCAGAAACAGACAATTTGGCCAGATAGGCAATATAAACTATTCCCCAGAAAGATAAAAGTCAAGCAAGCCTCAGAAGATTTAATTTTAGTCCATACACATATCCCAGTACTCAAAACACCAAACCATGCACTGCCTTTAGTGGACAAGAACCAAAATTACACATTGTAAGTGTGAGGAAAAGGTGACCAGTAAGGTGGAAAACAACCACACCCTAACAGCTCTTTGGATTGTTTCCACCATTCTAAACACTCCAGACAAATAATTTCTGCCTTTACATTCTGTCTGTTTTAATTTTTGGGCTGAGAAAAGCCCCAGGCATTTTATATGATGGTTTGTTCCAGAGGCAAACTGAATTAGTTCCTGTTATTGGCGATGTTTCCATGATGGGAACTGGGTTAGGAGTTAACAAAGATCTTGTAATGAGAATATTTTTTTCAAGGTAATCTACTTGCCTAGTTATTATTTCAGCCTGTCAGTTTGCACTGAGGAGGAAATATAAGGAAATAGGATACACTGAAACAATGAACCTAATAACAGGGTGGGGGGAAGAAATCAGAGCTGAAAAATGAACATGTAATTACTGTCTGCACAGGATCAAGCAGGGATTATTTTTCTTCTCCCTCCCTCCCCCCTTGTATTTTGCTTCACAATTTAAGAAAAAAATGAAGTAAATATTAGGTGCTGTGTCTGTGAAACAGGGATAAGTTAATCATTCATTCAGTTAATCCTCAGCATCACCTGCAAATAGTTTAATTATTTGATAAAACAATAATAGAGTTTCTAGAGCATCTTCCATAACGCAAACTTCATAAGTAGCTCATAAATATTGAAAAGCCTCACATTTACATTTATAGTTAGGAAAAGTAAATCAAAAATTCATTTAGTGTCAGTCCAGAGGGCCAGAATCAGATTCTTCACCTGCTCCATCAAATTGACATGAAACAGAATTGTTTGTGACTGATCTAAACAGGAAATCCAGGTGTTCCATTCCACACAATATCGGCATGGGGTGGGGTTGTCCATCCTGATCCCCCAGGTTATTTCTGCAGTCAGGGCTGTACATGTCCTTTTAATTCTCCTCTTACTGTTCAGTGTGCAAAACTTGTGCTATTTACCAAGTTCTGCTCCAAATTTTGAAGGATCTTTGTGTCTTAGATGCTGCCTCTACCTCAGTTTTAAAGTTTCTCCCATTTGCTTCCCCCCCCCAAATAAAACAGCTATTTATTTATTTAAATACCTATATGTTTAATGATAAACTATTTAATTATTCTCATCTCTCTATTTATCAGCCTTTTTGAATAGCATCCTTGTTCATGCTTGGTCTTTTTATGCTCCAGGGCCACAGAATATAGTTGCAGGGTTTTCTTGATAATAAATGTAATTTTGTCATTGAGTATATTTAGGAGTATTGTTATTCTGCTACAGATAACATGGTGTGTCAGGGAAACCACACTATGCAAGTGCTTTAACACAATAACTCACTAACAAGTTCATGGCTCTTTCTCAGAAAAACAATAAAATATGCATTTTATATACTCGAAACCACTTCTCTTCCCTTTCCCTTCTTCCCCAGCTTTTCCAAGGTCACAGATGCAGCTGTAACAAGCTACCTAGCACTGGCAAAGGTTTATTCCAAACCTCCTATAAAGCAATCAGCTCCAGATTCCCCAGAAAAACCTTTCTGTTCAATGCAAAATGCACTGAGATCAGAGAGAAGATGATACTTCCACTGGAATAAATAAATAATTTCTCTTACTGGGTTTCTCTTCGCAGGAGACAAAAGTCCTACACTCTCCAGCACATCCTTTGGAAGCTTTACCAAGAGGGCTTCCCAGTTGTCAGTCACAGCACAACATGGCCCTCCAGAGACATTGCAGAAGGTAAATTGTTTAATAATTTATCAGCTGCTGTTGATATGAGGCACTGCAGCATATTGAGTCTTGTTATTGCTCCTCATTATTGAGAAGCTTTTATCTGTTCTCAAACTGAGACAGCTGGGTTGCAAAATCTTCATCCACAATATGAAGAAGTTAACTAAGCATGATCACCTCACTCTTGAAGACCATCTTAAATGAGAGCTGAGCAAATGCTTGCATTTTAAAAACTGAGCTGCCAAAGGTACAAACAGACCAATAGGCAGAGGGAAATTTGGTTAGTTTTGGAAGGAATAAGGCAACTCCTCTCCCACAACAAGCTCAGGAAGCTGCCTTCCTAAATTAATAAGCTGGCAGGGGACCACAAAATTGCTGGAATATTCTCTTTAAACCTTAAGTCTCAGCAGAGGAATCCACTAGGGAATAACCACAGGGCATCAAGCACCAGCATTAAGTACAATACATGCATACAGATTATATTTGCAATAAACAATAGACATGAATTTCCTATCAGCTCCTTATGCTGTCCTCAAATCCATCTTCCCTGCAAGCTAAAAAATGCCTTTTTTAAATGACATGACAGCAAGATATATGGGAGCCACTCATCTTTCAACTGAGTCTGAGACTGCCCAACTCCAGTGTTTATCTGGTTGTAGAAAAGGGACTGATCTTTGCTGTATTTATAGGTTACTGTTCATTAGCACTACCAGTTTTATGAAAGTAAAATTTCTTCCTCTCTATGTGTAAATTGCCACAAGGTTTTTGAGGCTATAATTGATTAGGCATTTCATAAGTATAATTTCTCCTTTCTTGAAAGCCTTTTCACAGTACCAGCCTTTGCAAACTCAAAAAAACACTGAATTCCATCTCCACAAACCCAGGCTGAGAGCACAAACACATGAAAACATTTGGCTTCACCACCAGTGTATCATCCAGTACTGGCTCTTAACATGAATTTCTTATCAAGGAGTGATGTGCCTTATTTCTGTTTAGTTCTAGCAAATAAACTGCAAATGCTTGAATATTCTCAACTCAGTCAAATAAGGGAGGGCCAAGCACCACCTATCTAATTCATTACAAATCATCTATTTGAGGAATATTACACAGAGGAAGGTGAGCTACTAACAGAAACAACTTTATCCCTTAAGGTAATTTCCTAATTGGAATTTTTCATCTTGTTGGGTTTTTTGGGGGGGGATTTTTTGGGGTTTTTTTTTTTTTGGTTGGTTGGGATTTTGTTCACCTGGTTAGGGATTTTCTTTTGTTGGTTTTTCATTTGGTTGTTTTGGGGATTTTGGTTGGGTCTTGTTGGTTTTTTTTCTTTCTTGGTCTGGGGATTTTATTTGGTTGGGTTTTTGGATTCTTGGTTTTATGGTTGGTTGACATGAGGAATTTTTTTTTTGGTTGATTTTTTGGCTGGTTGGTTTGGGGGATTTTTTTTGGTTGATGATTTTAGGAATTTTGGTTGGTTTTTTGGTTCGTTTGGGTACTGTGTTTGTCTCAGATTCAGTACTTGCACCTGTAAATAGTAGAATCAAGCCACATGGATTTTCATATTCAGATATTCACAACACATTTCCTGCTAAATACTACTCCTTTCAAAGCAGCCCAAGCCCGGGCACCTGCAGCACAGACACAGCACAGGCTGGAAGAGCTCTGGCCTGCACGGCAGCATTACTTTATTTTGGGATGATATAACTGAGCACTAATGAGTGTTCAAATAAGTAAAGCCCTGCTTCAATTCTTAGCTTAGAAAACATCTTTCAGAACCATTTCCAACTGCACTAAGCACTCTGGAAAAAGTTGTCATCCACTGCACCCTGTTTGCTTCCACAGTGAGCATCAGAGGATGCAAGAGCACACAGGACCAACTCTTCATGCACAAAGCTGAAAAACAACTGTTTCAACTCAAATTTCTCTTGCGAAATTGCTACCAAGCTTCATTTCTTTGACCTCACAGGCTAAGGACAAATGAGCATCAGAGCCATCAGCGCTGACACTGACCTCAGCTCAGTGAGATAGGATACTGGGAGGATATAAATTAATGAGTTAATCTCGTAAAAGCTCAAATTTAAAACCAGTATGATTTATCAGTTTTCTAAACAATCTTTACGGTAATCTGTTTCTCTAATAAGAAACATGCATGCTTTGTTATTTCTGTGGATACCCAGTAGACATGCTCAGCTGCAACACTGCTCTGATGCTACAGCTGATGAAGAAGTTTTTTTGCCCCTTTTGTGCTATTCCAGGTCAGCTGCAGCCTCCTTACCCTGAGACTAACACCCCACAAAAGCCTTAACAACAGTAAATAAAGGGGAAGACAGGTGCCCAGTGTCTTCATTTTCATATCCCATGTCCAAAACATCCAGCTTCTTATATATTTTGCAACTCTCAGAAAGTACCTTTCATTGCAACACATATTTCAGCCCCCCAGAAGTTCAGGCAACTGAATGATCTCCCAAACTGAAGAAAGTAAGTGAATAAATAAGTAATAATAAGAAAGTAATTTTGACCACGGTGCCAACTAAAAGCAGTATCAACAAAGGAACACACTGGCTCCTGAATATTCACCATTAACTTGATAGTAGCTGCCTTTCTAAAGATAATTTTCTTTAAGCTGTCACAGAATACCTTAATAAATCTAAGATTAGCATTCTTACACCAAAAAGGGAGGTGACTGCATTCTCAGCCTGGTTTGTAACAATGATGATCATCAAAAAGAAGCATTCAAGTTTCTTGTCCTAGCTACACAGATGGTTTTCAAGTTATTACATTTAGAACTTTAAGTTTTTATATTAAATATTTCTATGTTTTTTTTTTTTTTAAAGTCAGGTATTAAGAGACCAAATAAATGGCTTATTTCAAGGACAGAATTTCTCCAAACCTTGATGGTGGCACTTCAACAAATGCCATTTTAGTTATTTGCACAAATAACCCAGACACTTGAGATATCCACATCTGCCTTGACCTTCCATTCTATGAATAAGCAGCACATCACTACATTCAGCAAAGCAGAACTTCACAGAGTTATTTCCATGCCTTGAATCTGAACTTTTCCTGCGCCCCAGTGTTATAGACTAAAGGAGACAAAGATCTAAGCAAACAAACTGCAACAAATTAGGTTTATAATCCCATCTTTGGAAGTTAAGATCACCATTAGCTGATGGGTTATATAAGAATAATTGCAAGTGTTTGGTCAGATTTAAACATACATTTACAAAATTTTCACATAAATGAGCAATTACAGCACAATTAGATACCAAATCTAAGTAAACACCCTGCTATAACAGTTTTAATTAAAGGATATATTTGAGAAGATGTTTAATAAAGCAACCCTGTAGTTACAGAGACAATTCTTCTACTGTATGTATTCTCTGCATTATGCCAGCAGCCAGTTACTGTCTCTGCCATGTCGGCCTTTGTCTAATTAAGAAAATTATTTGAATTCTATTCAGTGTAAGAATATATTAAAGAACACAAGAAAGAAGATGTTATCCAACTAATCCTTATAATTTTAAGGACTACAAAAACTGATCTTCATATTTACCTCAACTTGTTCAAAAATTTAGATTGCTGATAAGCTGTTTCTTGTAGAAATCCTAAGTTTTTCCTTGTGTCCTTAAACACTGCAGACTCTCCAATAATAAATCTTTGCCAGAGTGGACTTGGAAGACAGAGTTTCTCCCCACCCAGGTGTAATGGATAGATTTATCATAATGGATAGATTTATCATGCACAGCCACTCTCACAGCAAGACTGTGTGTATCCAGTGCACAAACCCTAACCTGAGATGCATGAAGGTGCTTTTATGCCAATAACAACAGTTAAGGGTTACAAAAATACTACAGGGCTCACATCAAACAGTACCTGGCTAGTTTTATATACTGATATTATCAATGCTTACTAAAGAGAAGAGCTTTGCAAAAAATCCCTTAACTCCAGAACCCCGCAGGAATAAAATATTTCGATGATAATAATCTAAAGCTTCAAGTGAGGAGAATGAAATACAGCACTACAGTTTGGAAATCACTTAACATCAAGTCTGATGGAAACGTGGAAAAGTGTTTACTAGCAAAGACGGAATTTTTTCACTTGATGAGAGAAGTAAAACAAAACCAAAAAACAGCAGCTCAAAGTAAAAGGACAGAGACCAAATCAATGCTATTCTGTGTCTGACTGAGCACTTGAATGCCTTGAAAATACCTCACCAGCCTTCTGTTCACCATTTTTGCTCTTTACTACTAGCAAGAACACATGAAAATGAGTTATGGGTAAGTGACAACATTGACTTAAGTGCAACATTCCTCACTCCTCACGAGCTACAGACCCATCTTCAGTCAGCAGAGTCCCTAAGCCACAGTGTAGCTGGCTTGCAGTCAATCAAAGCAAGTCAACGGGAAAATCCACCCATGCTTTTGCTAACAGATAGGGAACAACCAACACTGAAGTAGCAATTAAGCTACCTTGATTTATCCCCTTGCCTTCCTGACCATAATTGTCCTTGTTTCAGACCTTCCCTACCTTTGCTCTTTCATGGAAATTCAATGCACTGCATCATCAAGCCTTCCTTAATCCACTTTCTATTCCAGATAATGAACAAACAAACAACCATCCTTTCCAATAGCTTTCAGCTGCCCAACTCAAGCCCTTTAGCTGAGAACTTCATCTTTATTTAAATTGTTCCTTGACCTAAAAAAAAAATACTGCTGCTACAATAAATGGGAAGATTGTGCATTTTATTGTGTAAAATGGTTATGGACCCGTCAACCAATGCTTAAAAAGTGACTGAAAGAGACAAAAAAAATAAATACTTGAAAAGTGGTTCCTCTATTTCCCAGCCTCCTAATTTTCCACTACAAGCCTTTTGCTCTTCAGTTGCAGTTTCATTTGACATAATATTTTTTGAAAAGTATGAGGAAAAATACTTTAACCCATCATTTATGACTAAAAATTTAAAGACTGTATCTTCTATATGAACAAGAGAGTATTCAGCAGCACTGTGCTTCTGCATTCAATGAACTATTTTGGGACAGTCAACTTCTGAACATCATCTGATATTTTAAAAACAGGTTTTTCACTACACATTAGTGTAACTGCTAAGCCCCTAGGTTTGCTGCTAAATAAATTCTCCTGCCTATTAAAATTATTTCATCACTATTCATCCTCAACTTGTGTTTCTCAGATTGTTATATTTTAGTACATTCCAAGTGAGAGTTTTGAGAACACAAGTCAGTATGGATGTGTTTAAACCACTTGAAAATGTTCAAGAAGTTGCCAAAGTTCACACTCCTTAAATATCACCTAAAGCATTAATTAAAATTCCTTTCCAGAGGGGTGGAAGAAATCTTGTTATACAATGGCACCTACCCCTAACTTGCTAAAAGTAGAGGATGCATTTCAACCTCTATAATTTGATGCTGACAGTGAAGTTACAAAACAAAAATCTCTACTGCCAAGGTAAAATGTGCAAAGATGACAAACAAATTGCTGAAGTTCAGGCTGTGTAAGTTGGATTGAAGACTGGCTGAACTGCTGGGTTCAAAGGGTTGCTGTCAGCACCACAAAGACCATCAGTGGCACAGCCAAGGGGCCAACAGTGGGGCAAATATTGCTGTCATTCACTAAAGACCTTGATGATAGGACCACGTAGGACTTCACCACTTTGGAGACACCAAGCTAGCAAGATTGGTTGGTAGAACAGATGGCAGTGCTGCCTTTCCAAGCCACCTTTCCAGGCTGGAGAAGTGGCCAGACAGATGGTACCAGAGAAAGAACTTCCTTCAGCATCAGGATGATTCTCAAGTCCCAAAACTTGGATATATTCAAAACCCAGCTGGACACAGCACTGAACAACCTCTCCAGTTAACTTGCTCCCAGCAGAGCAGCTGGACCCAACCACCTCCAGAAGTGCCTTCCAACCACAACCATCCCAATGGATGCAGCTGCCTTTAGCTTTTGGACAGACACTGTGGACAACAGTAGACTTTTTCATTACATGCCACTAAAAAAACCCCATGGGTTTTCTGTTCCTCACAAAAGTTGACAAAAACCAGACAGTCACATCTTGTCTCACACAGCAGACCTTCGAATTGAACAACACAATCAAATATTTCTGAAGGAAGTATATTAAGGGCCAGTAAGGCTTTTTCTCTTCTGCATGCAATGTAGCAAACATAAATAAGAAAGCATTCCACAGTCTAACCACTTTTTCAAGGCTAAGTGTTTTGTAAATGTTTGTTGTGAGAATGAATTACACCTGGGGAATTTTTTTATATTGTTGGGTTTGGGGTTTTTTTCCTGTTACTTTCCCCTAGGGCCCCCTCATGGAGTTTTTCTTTGCTAAGCAAGCCTGAAGCACATAACTTTGTCAAACTCTGTTTGCATCCCTACCTCCTGAAAGTGTTACTCAGCTTGTTCTTATTGCTTTGGTAAGCCACCTGCACACAAGATACTACCTGCAAAAAGGTGGAGCAACCTTCTTCCCCAAGCACAGAAAAGTTTAAATATCAAAGATAGATACTTTTCTTGAAGGACTACCCATTGACTGGCAACTGCACAAGGTACAGACATGAATCTGTTCTCCTTTAAGACCTACAGCTTTACTCATTCTGGCTCATCCATTTGGCAGTCTGTTCTCAGCTCAAACTCTACCTGTGCCACATGTTCAAGTTGTCTTTCCTCCCCTCTGCATTTTTTCCTCACAGCCCTAATCACAGATGACCTCTTGTACATTGACTACCTACCAACAGCCATGAAATTCCTACTCAATCATTCTGCAAAGCTGAGATGCCGTGGTCAATGCCCTTGCCCAAGCATAAACTGTAGGAAGAACAGGAGCTGAACTGATATTGCTCCTCTTAAAAGCATATTTAGGGAAAACACAGACTTCTGATACATTAAATGAGCATATAAACGAGACAAAACAGACTAATGAGATCAGGCAATGAAATTTTCATAAGAATAGAACATTATGACTAAATTTCCTGTGCTAATTCAGGTTACATTCTGAGCTTATAAGATATATCCATTTTACACCAAATTAATTGCTTGAACCATGTGAATATTTTTCATGCTCTCTCTGGTAGGTGTCCAAGACACAGACATTAAAGTCAGTAGTGACTTTTGATAACTGTGAGCTTAAAGAATTGACTGATTGTTTTACCCCCAAATTTGTCATCCATCTCATCTCAACTTCCCTCCCAGTGCTGCACCTTTTTGAGCCCCTCATTTTCAGGGTAAGGGGGACTATCCCAGGGGTGAGGCACACAAGCACAGGATTGACACTCATCCAAGAATTTTTCCACAGTTCTAACAGTTATTCAAATGATTACAAATTGACAAGTATATGAAACAAATGGGGGGAAAATGCAATTCTGTGCCATCAAACAAAAGGAAGACAAGCTTTTTATATCTCCACTTGTACTTGACCAGAAATACAGCTTCCCCTTGCTTATTTCTGCTGCCCTCTGTGCATGCAAGTCCTGAAATTCAGGCAATTTATGCCTCTGACAGGAAGAATAAACTTGCACAAATACTCAGGGCTGTGTTTCCCCGAAGGAGGCAGTTTGATACAATTTGTCAAAAGCCAAAAGAGTGCTTTAATGGACGATTTACTTCAAATGACTGCAGCTGTTGCCAAATAAAGGAACAGAGACAAAAGATAAAAAATGGTTCTACCCATGCCAATATAATTCTCAATGATTAATGAATAAAATATAACCTTTGCTATCTCCCCCTTTTAGTCAAAAGCAATAAAAGTAATTAATCATTCTGTTTCTGTGGTTTGCTACATCTGATGTTCAATCAAAGCACTTGGGGAAATTTCAGTAGGTATTGTTAACAAAGTACACACACACTTTTCGAGCTTATTGCTTGTCCTAGAAGTAAAACCAGATATTCCTTCTTCAGTCAGAGCTCAAAAAAGTCACTAAAAACTTCTCTGAAATTCTACATTCCAAAAAAAAAACCCCAAAAAAGCCACCAGAAGAAACACCAAACCCCGACTTGGTCCCAGGAGAGCTCATTGCAATAGTCTCATGTGTAATACTTCACTATCACACAATATTACAAGCAGAGCTGGAGCATACAGAATGAGCAATATTAACTGCACAACACGAGCTTCATATAAAGAAAGCTCATACTGTTCATTTTGAAGGCCTTTCTTTGTTGCAATGATGAGAATGAAAATATTATCCAACAGCAAACACAGGGAAGTTGGGACAGAAGCATTTCATTAGACCACAGGGAATATTTGGTAGTTCAAGGTAGTGAAGGAAGCAAATACAGCTAAACACAAGACACAGCTAAACACAGCATGTGAACATTATTCCATGCAATCCCATCCTTCAATCATCCAATTCAAATCACCCCTTGGGCTACTCTGGCATATTTATCTACAAACAAAGATTTTAAAATATCAGCTTGATATTCCCTTTCAAGGATCCAAGTACAGTTTTCAGTATATCTACCCCTAGTAAGCATTTATGTACTGGAGCAGCCGCACTGCTGATGTTTACACTTCCCCAGGACTGGCAAGCCTTTGAGCTCAAGCTCCTTGGTAGCACCTAAACATTCAATTTCCTTGAATTTTTTCTTCACCTAGTCCAATACCTGCCTAGCATTTAACAGAGCGAACACTTCCATATCATCATTTACTGCATGTGGAGATGAGTTAGGCACATAATTAATTCTCACTTTTACCCACAGATTTATTTCCAGATGTTCCCAATATTGCTGTGCAGCAGGCAGGATGCACATGGCAGTGTGCCAAACAATACATGAGCTGTGAGACTGGAATGTCATTTTTGTCGACTAATGTCACTTCTCCATCAAACTCAAGGAGTTCCAGCGGGCTTGTGAATTAATTTGAAGAATAGGAGTTGGGTTTTTTTTCTTATTATGCTTATTACTGACTTCCCACCAGGATAGGTGTCTTAAAATTCCAAAAATAACAAACCTGGATGTGCCCAGAAGAAAAATTGCTTTCCAAATGCATCGAATCCAGCAAAACACTTCTCAATCACACTTTGTAAATCCTAATACAACGTATAAAGATAATATTTGGCTTCACACATACAGGAAGTCATTGCCCACATTAGCACAACCTCTGGTGCTCAGTGCTCTAGCTTTCTGCTCAAAGCACTGCATTCAACCTTTCATGTTTGTCATGTTCATACAGTTACAGCGGTCAGCTAACACTGTTGTTTTAACTGAAAAATGCCAGTCAATAGGTAATTAAATGTTAAATAAAAAGCCATGGTGAATAAATCCTGTCTTGTGAGTCAGGAAGACTGTAAAATAAATAAGTATAATCTAACCATCATCTGTGAAAGCATGTTTGTCCTGTATTGCACTGCAGCTAGCTATGTTACCTAACAGAGCCACTAACAAACATCACATTTACACCACATAAGGACTTGTCTTTTAGGCTCAAATAAACACAAACTTGTTGGTCTAAAAGCATTTCTGTAAACACCCACACATAGCATAAAATACCCTAAATGCACAATACTTGAAGCAACAAAGCATCAGGTGACAAGCACTCCTTCACTATCACTCACAGTTACACGAGGAGCTGTTTACTGCCTATTCCACATGGAAAGCATTTGCTCCAAATCACAAAGTCACAAGTTGTCCCCAAGGAAAATCCAGTGTACCAGGATATCTCCCAATTTAATCTTCCACCAAAGATAAAGAACATCAAATTGATTTGTCAGAAAGCAGAGCAGTCAGGAGTACATTCACTCCCCAAAAGATCCATGAAGGAATCACTAACAGACCCTCTTGCCAACAGGAGAAAAATAAAACACATTTCCTATATTTCATAAGCACAAAAATTTTGCTCGACCAATGGACTCTCATATTTCAACCTGCATGATGAGGCAACTCTTACTTCTTCAATATTATATTTTCATGTATGATAGTTAAGAAAATAGTCAAATGTCACCATTTACATTACAGAACTGAAATACTCACTTTGACCTCTGCATTCAAATTAAGATGGGGTAAAACATGGAAGTATTACCTGAATTATGTTCAAAGCCCTGGAGAGACTAGTTTGACCCTTCATTTCTCAGAGTAGACATGTACAAGTATTTACACACACACACTCAACCCCCATACAGTTATTTTAAAAAATTTTAAATACTTTTACTACCAAGCAAGAATCACATACAAAGTTTTTCTATATCAGGTTCTCCCTTACTAGCTTAACTATATACTTATTTGCACTATTATCACCTTTAACAGAACTGTTTAATAGCTACTAGGTAAACCCAAACAGCTTTGTTCTGTAGACTGAATTAGAAAGATCGATCAAAGTTCATCAATGACAGTGTAGGAAACACAGAGGTTTTCTTGCACTTTGAATAATAAATCACTGAATAACATTTTCTTAAACTTATCTGGCATAACAAATGGCTACAAATTAAGTCAAAACCATATGGTAGAGGCTAAAGGGTAGAGCACAAGATGAATTTTATTATACAGAACCATATGCTGCACTTAACGTCCGTGATGACTTTGCCTTTCACCATGGATGATGTCTATAAATCAGCACTGCAGATGTGGGAACTCTACTAAACTCTACAATCAAATGATCTTGAGCACATGAATTCAGTATTTTCCTTTATCACATGGTCTCAAAGGGTTACTCATGTTATGGATCACTTTTGTACTTTCACAGAGTGCCATTTTTAACACTGCCAGTTCTTCAAGCACCACTCCGGCAATACCTAAAGGAAAACTGAATAATCCATTCCAAAACTAGGGCTCCTTAGAGTTCTCCACATAGATACTCTAAGAATCAGAATACTGGGCAGAACTTCCCACAGAATCAGTGTTTCTGAACGAAAGGAGCTGAAATTGTGAGTGCATTTGTACATCTACAGGATGGGGATTCAACACTCTGCAAGTAAAGCAGCTCACTTCTGCAGCAGCTCATGCAGAGCTTGGTATTCCATACACCTAAAAAAACCACAGCCAACATCCCAGAATAAAACTGCTTTGATGTCAGGTAACCAGGTGAGCCCTAAACAAAAAAAAGGAGCTTGGCCACAGCAGCCTGACACAACTTGATGCAGTGGTTGCACAATAGGAACAAAAGCCAAAAATGTGAAAGGCACATACTGGGCTGGGGAGGTCAATGTTCTGCTGTGTATCAGAGAAGTTATCTACTGTTCAGACATTTCTGACTTTCTACACAGAGATTACAATGTTTGAACAACACTAACATTGCTGAGCAACACACAATCCCTTCAAATGTAATTTCAGTTTTGAGAAATAAAAATACTAAGCAGAAACAGAAATACAGTACAACTGATTGTTCAAATTGGTAATTTATGGTGAAACAAAGGTAAGATGCTTTCAAAGAAGCAGTTTAGCAATTTCTAGTTTAGGAGTATTTAAAAATACACCGTGTTTTCATTGCCAGTGCCACTGGGCACATCACATGGAAGATGCTTCAGAAAACTGCTCACCGCAAAGGTCACCTCTCAAGGTACAGCTCTTGCACTAGTTATGAAAAAGGCACTTTCAAAAGGAAAAAGTGAAGGTTATTTCCTTACTCTCTGACCACAAGCCCTCTTCTCTAAAGCCAGGATAACTTACACTTTTTCTTCACTTTCCCAGTTTTCCTTAAGTGTAGATTTTTCCTGAGTTTGAGACCCTGCTACAGCCAGTGCCATGCTGCTTCCTTAGCATCACATTTTATCCAGAAAGTACCTGGCAAATACCATTGCAAATAATGCCCAATACCATTGTGAGAAGAAAATGGGGCTACCTTGAGCAAATGATCTTCCTTCTACATTTGATTCCATCATTTCATCTTAATTAAAATAAAACACAAGCAATATTTATCTAGCAAACATCTTCAGGAAAACATTTCTACAAAGAATAGAATTTGTATATTTAAGGGTTCTGCTCCTGGCTAAACAAATATTAGTCCAAATACTGACTTCAATATCTGATTTAATAATAAAACACAACCAAAGACAGTTCACCTTTCAGGCCTCTTCAAAACCCTGTCAGACCTGCAAATACATCAGCAATGGACAGAGAAGAATGAAAACTTTTAACTTTGCTTTCCTGTATTTCCTGACTGTGGACCTGAAGCAGTGTTATGAGTACTTTGTAAGTACAGAACCCAATACCATTCACCATTTGGGATCCTCAGAGCTTAATTGCTCCAGCCAGAAAGGATTAACACAGTTAAATGCATCTGACAACTTAAGCTTCCCAGATCCTACAAAGACTAAAACCGCCATTGCTGGAAAACAAACAATCCACATTTAACCCCCTAGAACTTTCCCATAACTCCCAATATGCTTTGAATAAGACTCTGCCCCATGAGCCAGCATCCAGCTTTCACACAAGTCACTGAGTGAGCAGCACTAGCAATAATCACTGCATTTTATAGTTATGTTAGAGGCACATAAGATCTAATTACCCACAAAAAAAAAGTGGGAGAATTTATTATTTTGTTTTTCATCTGTAATTTGGGATAGTAATTGTTCTCAAAAACGACTCACCCACAAGCAAACCTCTACCAACGCCAATGAATGAACAGCTCATGGCCCAATATGAAGGGTAGTAGTAAAGGTATCTGTAAATAACATCTGTATTTGCTCACTGCAATAAAGTGGAGAAGCAGACAAGTGTGATGGCTGTGGTGTGGAGTGCCCTATACTTAACAATATTTTATACTCCAAGTTCATCCTCCAAGCAGGAGAGGCCTGAAAACTCAGCACACCAGCTATCAGGCAGAAGATCAGAAAAAAGCAGAAATCTTATTCCAGCCCTCCCTGCAAGGCCTATGTGCTGCCAGCCTGAGCCCTAAATTACCCTCTGTGCTCTGAGCAGGTGTAAGCAGTGACCCACAGGCAGAGCCCAGGCCAGCTCACTCTGGAGCCATTCCCCTCATCCAGCTGCATTTTCAAAGGAGATAGTTTCTACAGAATCAAAAAAAGAACTCAAACACCGCTAGTAATCTATTCTCAGACATTTTCAGCATCCATCCACAGCTAACTGCTCTGCCGCTTGGCTCTCTCCAGTTGCTATAAAAGCCAGTAACACAGAACTGGAACTCAGACTGTCAAGAAAATTGACAGCTGCACATGTCCAGATTTTGAGCTATACCACCAACATCTGGGAAGCGTTATACAGGGAATCCATTGGAACACAGTTATATTAGTTTTAAAATATACATATTCTGTTTGGTATCACTACTAAAACTCCTTGCAGACATCCAGCTTAAGATCTGGGGTTCCTCTCCTAAAGGAAGGCTCAGTCTGGCACTCATTCCTCTCTTCCAACACAGTACTTCAGAAAACTTCAGGATTCCAACCTTACCATTCCTCCAACACAGGGGCTGGAAGAAAAGATTTAGAGTTTCTATCATCCCCAAAAGTTCTGTCATACAAGGATGGCAAAATGCATCTCTTCTCTGCAGTCTTCCCACATAAGATTTGTTTGTTTAATAAACCTTTCCTTGGAGGGGCAGTCTTACATCAGTATGAGAGTTACAATATTTTAAGTGAACTTAGAAACCATGATTTTGTAGTTGCTTGTAGAGCAGAGATTCCAGACCAGAGCAGACTAAATGCAACCAGACTGGCATTTTATAACTGAGGTCATGGACTGATTTCCATCATCCACAATCCTCACACCAGCAGGCCATACCTACTCTTCCTCCCTCTCCAGAGAAAAGCACACCAGCTATAATCTCTACTAAGTTCATTTGGTACCATTTAATACATATTTATGAACACACACACAAACAAAATGGCAAGTGGGGTTGCATGACAAACAAAATGCTTTTGGGGATTTACTGCAATTTCCTCAATCTTTGATGATTACAGAAATGGTAAGAAGAGAGGGCAACCAAAGGGTGAAAAGGTGGATTTACCCTGCACAGCCTACACTAACAACATTATGGACTTTGCCACTTATTCCTAATGCTAATCAACTCACATATAAGGATTCAGAAGTTTGATCTGCAAGACAGTTCATAAAAGGCCACAAAAGAAAACATAATGAGTACTTTACAAATTGAATTTCATCTCTGTTTATGAGGTTCTCTCATGATACCTAACTTCAGTTATCAAACACAAATTTTCAAATATATTAGTGGAACATCCCTGAGTCCAGAGTCCGTGCCTCCTACTTGCTGTGTGTTACAGCTAAGTAAACAAATAAAATTGTATCAGTTCAGTTGAGCTCACCCATTTCAATTCAATTTGAAATTGAATACTGTGGTTACAGTATTTCAACAGCAAACAAAAAGTATGCACAGCTGAGTTTCAGGATCTATAAATACTCACATGAAGAACATTTTCAACTCCAAGAGTGTTGAGTATGACACAGTTAACTACCTCCAGTACCCAAGAGACGTGTACTGAAAAATCTGAGCCGTGTCGCTACTTTTAAGTGGACATTAAAAAACCAAACCCAGACATTAACATCCCACATGTCCTGGCTCTGTTAGCACTGCAGTGGCCGTAAACACACAATTTTCATTCCAAATATTTATCAAGGTTTGCTTGATTTTTGTTGTTCCTACAAGTATTTCAGCTTGTTTTTACTCACTGTACCAGTCTCAGGTTGTAAACACAAGTGGGGTGTGACTCTCCCACAAGCAAATTTATCCATGTATCTGCAAAACTGACTACAGGAACATGGTTACAACTGCTCACATATTCTACTGCTACACACTGAAATGCCAAATAATTAAGGAAAGCTCCAATGAATTAGCAAGTTTTGGAATGATTTTTAACAGCTATTTCAAAAAATAAGCAATGCCAATATTTGTTGATGCATTTACTACTATGTAAGTGTACTAAAGCTCTTTGAAGAGACAAATTTGAGCTTTTTTTTTAATGCCTGAAGAAAATATCTTTACCAAATACAAGAATTGGTTTATACTAAGTATAACTACTAAGTATAAAGTATCAGCTCAGGTCCTCCTTTTCATTAGAGCTTAGACAGCTAAAATACATGCTGTATATTTACCAAAGCATTGATAATCTTTGCAGTTTATTATCCTGACTAGTTCTCAATTAATTCCATGCCTTGTGGCAACAGGACAAAGCACAGAAAGCAACAGAGGCTCAGAAAGCTCTCAGAAATAGCTAATGACTGACCACGAGACCCTGGCCAGCCTCAGCCCAAGCATTTTTTCAATATCCTCAGCGCACTAATCTAGGAGAATTATTAGACACAAGAAATTTCCTCTAACACCAATTACCACTCACCAGTGCCCAATATTACAGCCCTGACCTAATAAATATATCCAGGAATCATCTGAATCAGATTTTTTCCCCTATCGCATCTGCTGACACAATTATACAAAGCAAAGTGTTTAAACTGCCATTATGCATCAAAACATAATAAAATGCACAAGGATCCTGTATTTTGTTACTGCAGTTTCCTCATGCAGCAAGGGCAGAACAAACTGGGGGAAGCAATATCTTTGTCCTAGCACGGACACAGAAGAAAACCATTTTGTCTGAGACTAAATTCATGTGATAATAAACTTGTACCTTTGTTTGTTCCCACCACTTGCAAAACCTTCCCCCCTTAAAATAACAATCCGGTTCTTCAGGCTGCATTTCCACTTTCTCTATGTTAAACACTTCCAAAATAACCTTGAATATCTGAGGAATTCAAGTTGTTGAAAACAGGGGCTGGGAGGAAAACAAATTAAACAGATTTGTTTAAGCCCAGTGTGCTCATGAAAATCTTTCCTTTGGCTTTCCACAGCTCCATCTGCATGGTGATCTCAGTAGATTCACACACAGATTTAAACTTGACATTATCTAATGTGTCTTGGGAAAAATCCTGCACAGCAAATTGAATTTTTAAAAGTAATACCACATTCAATGAACAGCTAATACATTATATTTACTTGAACTGCAGCTGAATAACATAAAGGATAATAAACTCATTTGGAATTTATATTCTTTAGCCTACATTTGAATATACATTTCAGGTGTACATGTTACAGTATTACAGGTTTTTCTCAGTGTAGCTTTTGTGCAGAAATTAACAACTCCAGTATATTTGGTGAGTGAGGGGAAAAAAGCAAAACGCCCCATAAATTCACTGTACACAACCTATGTCTTGTTCAAGTCTAGCAGAGGTCATTGCTTTCATTAAAAATAACAAAATAAACCCTTGTTAAAAATGAGCACATACAACTTCAACTTAGAATTTAGTTTCAATCCAGTTGCTTGCCACTTTAATTCAGCCCTTGCTCCCACTTTGTGATATGCAAATATTTCTCATCTGAGCCCCTATGGCCAATGCAGGGTTTGAAAATAATCAAAGAGAACAGTGTGCAATTTAAGGTCCTGACAACATGTAGAGAAATGTTGTTTTATGCTTGAGGGAGCTGTGCACAGACCATCTGCTGCCTTTGTGATTCCCCTGATGCCTGTCACAGCGAGGATGCAGGAGAAGGCACAGGATGCAAACAGAGCCATCACCATGGAGTTTGGAGTTGGGGAGGAGACCCTGAGACAGCCCAGCACCTCAGTGAGGCAGCACTTGGATCATCAGACCCCTGCCAGGAGCTGGGAGCTCACCTCCAGTACAAGGTCCCCAAGGGAACAGCCCCCCTGGGCACTTTTGTGTCATTAGGGCAGCATTGCATAACTTCATGCAGAGGGATTCAGGCTAATAAGATCAGCTAGCACTGAATCACACAAAGATAGAAATCAGAGGAAAACACAACAACTGTATAACTGTAGAGAAGATTTGGTTTTGATTTTTTTAGCATTGTAAGAAGGCCTATGTAAGGATGAGCTTCTGCTGCTTTACAGCCTTATGCCTTGTCCATTTCCCTTCTCTCCCTCAAGGAATGAAAATGACACTGCCTGCAGAACCCAAGAACTGATATCCAGCTGCCTCAGAAATCACCCATGTTTATCTGAGAGACACAGATAAGTCAAATTTACCTCAAAGCATAAAAGAAAATAAATTCCTTCAGGATTATATTTTACATGAAAGATGAGGAGATCCCTTTAACATATCCCCACTCTTCAAGCCATTGTATTATTGCTTCTACATGAAACATTGAGTCCAACATGTTCTTCTGATTCCTAAACTCTGTTCATAAGAAAGACACCAATCCTCCACTGTGCACACACACTATGATAAGGATTTTAAAGCTTTTTACCTATTTTACCTTTTGGTTTGGAGATTTTCACAAATGATCCAATATGAGATTAACTGGGATTCTCTAGAAAATCTGCCTGCTATGCAGATTAACACAACATATCTTGGATTTAAAATTGCTGTCCCTTTTCTCATACTTTCAGTCTTCTGTCCAGAGCAATGACAAATATACTCAGACGAAGAGAATTTTTCTTTATACATCATACTGATTTAACAATAATTTTTCTATTTTTTTTTCTTTAAGATAAAAGTCACTTGTGTTAACACATTGTCTAATACATGCCAGTGAAGCAAATACAATGAAACAGAGAAAAGTTTGAACTAACCAGATTTCAAAATGAAAATTGCACAGGAAAAGGAAAGCAGCTATATAAGAAAATTACCACTTCCTAGCCAATTTTATACATACCAGGACCAGAGTAAAATGAAAAATTCTTGTCTCTTTTATAACACTTATGCAAACAGGTGATCCAAGTGCCAGACCAAGGTTTTCCCCACCCTAGACGGAAACTCCAGACAAATGCAAACAAGAAAAAGCAGCGAGACAGCCTAACTTTTGCACACTTCAGAGAAGCCTTCAGGGCATCTTTGTTAAATGGCTGCCAGAGAGTCCTTAACTACATTAATAATCCACTTTTCTTGGAAAGACTCCTACACTGGAGTTCAAAACTATGTGGAGTGTTTTCTAACACTCATTTCAGAGAGTCTTCCACATACCATATTTAAATGGAATTATCTACAAGTGAAATAATTCATGGCAAATGCCTCCACTGAGTGGATATTTGCCTCCATGATGTTCTAAGTGACACATCACAGATGATCTCACTTCACCATGACATCCCTGCTTCAGAGTAAGACTCTATGCTGCTTCTCAAGTTGGATCCATTTTCTTGTACATGTCATGTTTGTGACACTAAAATTTAGGATCCAGAATGAAAGAAAGCTACTTCTTTTCAGAACTACTACAAATATTACTTTCTTGAACAGAAACTAATAAGTCTGTAAACACAGTAGGGTTGAATACCTTTTCCAGAACCTTCTAGAAGCTCTAAAATTGAGGTAAATAATATAATTTCACTTAGTGAGAAAATCAACAGGAATAAGTCAAACCTGGCATTTTCCTGCCAATCCCACGTGTGCCTTATGGCCTGCAGTGTTGTCAGCTCTCCAAGTTAAAACAGCTTAGTTTTCCTTTCCATTGAAACCAAACCTTTTCCACAGCCTCAACACATTCCTTGCTTATGGCCAGCCTGTTGTGACCCAGCATTGTCACAGCTGGTTTGGGGTGTTTCTTAAGAGCTTTTCCTTCACAACAATTCTCATTAGCACATGAACTCCACTCCATCCTACTGAATTGTGCCCTGCCTTACATTCCAGGCTGTTGAGACCATCCAGTTCTTCCAATAATTATCTACTCCTCCATCCTACCAAAATCTCTCAATCCTGTGTCATAGCCCTTCATTCATCCTGGAGAATAGTCTCAAGACAAGCCCTGAGGATCTGTATTAACAGACCAATTCTTTCCTTCTAACCACAGATTCTTGCTCTCCCCTTAAGTCATTCCCTGTCCAGTTTACCATCCACCATTTTAGCACCTTATTGTGCAATTTCCCAGGTTCCACACAGACATGTTTATTAAGTGTAGATAACTAATTTCCTACACCTAAACTATTATTTTATCAAGTTAAAGGACAGGCTACATCTGGCACCAAGTACTTCAGAAAAACATCTCTCATCCACTTACTATTTGCTGTTGAATTTGTCAATACTTTTTAAAAATAGGATCTAGAAAGTTATCCATCCCTCTCAGGCCAGATTAATTCTCTTGCCCCTCCCTTGTTTCCCCCTTCCTTTTATTCATTTTTTGTCTCAAAATGTAATCATGATGCTTGCCAATAGATTTCACAAGTCTCTAAGAATCTAGTTCTTGAGTAAACAAAAATCAGAGATAGATATTAACATTTGTCACAAATATATTTAATTTCCCATTTCAGGCAGATCCCCTATTTGGTTTGTTCAATCTCTCTGCAGTTCAGGTCACCTCCTGCATGTATATGGAGACTCACATAATCCTTGCCTCCTTCCCTTCCTCTGCCCTCTTCTCACCCCCACACACAAGCGCATAGTTGTACAGACCTGATAAAAAAATTAAATTTCATGAGCAAGCTACTTTAGTCTGCAAATCACCCCTGAGCAGAATATTGCCAAGTAAGGGACACACTATAATTAAACATCAAGAAACAGCTGCCCTAAAAAAAAGTGAAAAAACACTTATTAAATAGACAGAAGTAAGGAAAAACCAAACTAGTAGCAAAATCTGGTTCCTTAAAATAATTAAATTTGTAGCAATGCAAAAAGAAAAAAAAAAACCTATTTCTGTGTTTCCAATTGTCTTCCTATCTTTCCAATTACTAATCCAGATATGAAAACAAACCAATGTAATGCACTTCAACTTTATCCCTGGAGATGCCTTCTTGAAATAAGATTCAAAAATACAACTTCTCAGCTCCTATTAACAATTCATTTCTTCAGAACACAGCTAGGCAGAACAATGAGAGAAAATCTCTGAAACAGAATGTATAACCAGAGCCAGAAAATTATTTTGAATCTATTGACAGCTTTGATAATAAATCTGGTTAAAAGTTGATGCCTGTAACAAAAAGTACCAATTCCTACAGGACAATTAAGCACTACAGAACAGTCACATCTGGAAAATATGTTTTTAAAGATACTCCTTCAAAGGATTCATCCATAGTTTGGACTTTTGAAGTAACAGGTAAGCACAATGATTTGAAGACTATTAGGGCAGCCCTGAAAACATAAGAACAGTCCATACAACCTAAAATTGTTCTCTTTAAGGAAAATACTGGTACTGCAAATTGTCACAAGACAAACTCACAAAACTTTAGAATGATCACAAGTTTTCTCAGCTGCTCTGCAGTAATGCTGCAGTGTCCTCTGCTCCCAAATAAACAGGCCTTCAACCATTTTTAGCTGCAGCTTGGCAGAGGTGAGAAAAATAGTGCTTCTGCAGACACAGCCTACAGTTGGAAGATTTGAAATACTTTGAGACATACAAATAAAGCATCTCCTCTCTCACCCCCCAAAAGCTGTGCTATAGAGACCCTACCTTATGAAAAACTCTTCATATACAAACCTCAGCACACTAACAGGGAACGTTAGCAAGATTAAGAGAACACTGCAAGGACTGTAAGAAGAGTTCCCTTGTAAATTGTTTTAGTTCTAAAACTACTTCTTGTATGAAAAGTTTATCACTTCTATGATAGTACCTTGCTTCATCCCCAAGTTCCCAAAAGTATAAAAAAAACCTAAGAAAAATAAAACAAGCATTTTTTTTAAAACACAGAAGAACGCAGCAATATTTCCCCAGCCAAGCAAACAAGTCACATTATTCATTGCCACTCTGCCTTTTCTAATTTCCTGGTGTAACCAAAGGAGATTGCTCTGACCTGAAAGCAGGGGTTATCATCCAGCATCAAACTTAGCTTCATGTATTAGGTCATGCCTGTAATGATTATTCAAAGCTGCAGTGATTAATATCACATCAGGAGTGTCCAATCCAGAGGGCATTAAAGTATCCTGGTACAGCCTCTCTGCAGCATCACATCTGAGCTTCAGAGGGTATCAACACAGAGGTAGAGAAAAGAAAAAATCCTCACCACATAGAAGCAGCAAATAAAACTCTCTCTAGCTAGCATCACAAAGTGGAAACTATTTTACTTAAATTTGAAATTTCCATGTTAAGACACAAGTTTGTCATAGAACCCCTCCATAACCATCCATGCCTACATGAGGGTTTTTTGATTTTTTTTTTTTTAATTATGAGTGTCTAAACATTACATTCACAAACAACTGCAGGTAAGCACAGAACTGGGTCAATGCAACTCAGCACGGAATGGAAAAGGAAAAGCAGACACAGGAAAGTTAAAAGTCAACTAAGAAAACTCAAAGCACAACATTAAAGAGAGCTGTCTTTAAGCCAACCCAGTGAAGAACTGCCACCTGCACAAGATACAGGATTTTGTTCAGTGTTACAAAATATCAAGTTTTTTCTGCTAATTTACCGGATGTGCAATTCCCTATTTTTAATATAAAGATAAAACTTATGAGTGACTCTGAAATCTGCAGCCAGTTTTCTTCACTTTATCCTTTCCAAAGTGACAAACATTTCAAATTAATCTCTAATACAAAGAATACTATATGCACTAACACCTGTCTGTGGTCATTTAGGGTATCAAGGTATGAAAATAGCACAGCAGTGTTTTAAAAAAAAAGTGTCCCCTGGGACACAAAAATTGAGAATAGGCTAACTTTTAGGACACTGACTTTGCCACAAATCACTTTTTGCCCAAAGAAAAATTAAATGCAAAGGGCAAAAAAACAGTTCCCTCAAACTAGAGGAAGATCTACTTGACAAGTCAGTCACATTAGTGATCTTTAAGTCAAAAAAGCAACTTTCACCTAAACACAATGTTCACACCCTCCTACATGCAGGGACTATTTGTAGATCTTCCACTGTACTGATGTCTGAAAACTTTTAATTTCCATTTCTGGCTAAAATTATTTTTATCTTGACTTATGTTTGATGTCAGAGAAATATTGGATTAGTTTAAAGTACAAGTAGGGCTTGTCTGCCCTCTTTTTCCTAAACTTATTCAGCCTTTTCCTTCGAAAGCAAACATCATTCTACAAAATCCTGCATCATTAGTCCCACACCCTCAACTTCCCCACAAGTCCCATGCAGCTCCATCCTCTAATGCCACAAGTACCTTGCATCTCACTGTAAGAAACCATCACTTTTCTGTCCCCCAATTACTGTCCATCTTTCACTCTCTGCTCCTATTGAGTGGTACTACACTGCTAAACTCTTATTTGCTTTGTGTCAGTTCTGCCCACTCCTTTTCCTGCCACATTGTCAGGCTCTTGCTGCTTTCCCTCTCCCTTTATGTCTAAGGTTTAACTCAGAGAAGCTTCCTCTCAACCACATTTCAGCACCTCCAGAAAACCCATTTGTCATTAGGTGCAGCTGACTTATTCCAACGAGAAAATGTGAATTAAATCAGAGATTATGATTTCTAAATATTCATGTGATAAGGTTTGATGTTATAGGTTTGTGTCTCCTTATAGGTCTAAGATGAAGGTCTCAACCTTCTTTGTTCAGTAGAGAGCAAGTTCTCTACTACAAGCACAGTCAAGAGTGTAAAATTTTCCACAGCACATCATCACTGACAATCAGCAGAAACATTGTGCATGCACAACAGCATCAAAATTGTTGGCGTCAATTTCAAACCTTACTCTGCATCCTGCTGAGTGACCCCATACACAGGGCATGAACTGTAAAAATCCCAATAAATTTCTACACAAAACTTAAGAGGGCCTTTCCCAGTAGAGCCAAGAACAAAAGTTTGTGCAATACAAGACTCAACTAGGATGATTTTTATGTGCTGAAACAATGACTCCACAAATCCCATCCCCTTGCTTATCTGTATTATAGAAACAAAGGTGTGACCATTACAAGTTGGATGTGAGGGTGATCTGTGACATCTATCACCCCACTGCTCTCTAGGGTTGATTCAGCTGATCTGGCTGGCAAGGTGGGTGTCCCAAAGCTCCACGTGTGTCTCTCCTGAAGCTGCACAGTCAGTCACAGAGGATGGCATCCCCACTAGAGATGGTACCATTCATTAATCAAGGGTATAAGGCAGCTGCGCTCCCCTGCCAAAGCCTCCAAACCAGCTCAAGGTCCATTTGTAGGAGAACATAGGGTAGTCAAGCTTCCAAGACTGCAGACACATCCAAGTGAGGTGCTCCATGGGGCAGTTTTCCAACTTTTTTTTACTTTTCCTATTCTATCTCAACAACGCCTGCAGTGTTACAGGGCTGAGGATGGTGAGGCTGGACAGTGCCCAGGCAGAAAGGGACCTGGGGGCACTGGGTGACATGAACACGAGCCAGCAGTGTGCCCTGGTGGCCAAGAAGGCCAATGGACCTGGCCTGTATCAGGAACAGTGTGGCCAGCAGGAGCAGGGAGGTCCTTCTGCCCCTGTACTCAGCACTTGTGAGGGCACACCCTGAGTGCTGTGTCCAGTTCTGGCTCCTCAGTTTGGGAAGGATGTTGAGGGCAATAAGGCTGGAGAGGGGCTTGGAACACAAACCCTGTGAGGAACAACTGAGGAGCTGGGGTTGTTCAGGCTGGAGAAAAGGAGACTCAGAGGTGACCTTATCACTCCCTGAAAGGTGGTTGTATTCAGGTGAGGTTGGTCTCCTTCTCCAGGCAACAACTGACAGAATGAGGACACAGTCTCAAGCTGCACCAAGGGAATTTTAGATTAGATGTTAGAAAGAAATTCTTCACTGAAAGAGTGATTGTGCACTGGAATCATCTGCCCAGGGAGGTGGTGGGGTCACTGTCCCTAGAGGTGTTTAAAAAAGACTGAACATGGACATGACATGGACGTGACACTCAGTGCCATGGTTTAGTTGATGAGGAGGTGTTAGGTCATAGGCTGGACTAGACAATATTAAAAGTCTTTTCCAACCTAGTTCATTTTGTGATTCTCTGAAGTTCCAACTTGTTTTGAACCTAGTTTCTCCTCCTTCAAATCCCTTGCAGAATCTCTCCAAGTACAAGAAGTAGTAATTGTTGCTAGAAGTGTCCTCAAACAAAGTTTCCAAATCAAATATTAAAATTTTGTTCCTCAGATTTTATTAGCACACATTTCTAAATTAATTTGGAAGATGGAAAAACCCAGCCATTCTGTTACAGTGGACATGCCTAATTTCAGTGGTGACAACCTAATTTCAGGTTTCAGGCTGACATTCTCGCCAGTTATGGCTATTTCCAAAGTCAAAATGCTCCAAAATTATCAACTTATTTTGTATGCTTGTTATAAGCCACAACCCAAAGTGGATATCCAACTGATAAACCAGGTATGGCATTCTCTGCAATTCTAAGTTCTGGCTTGCAAACAGACAGACAAACAAGCTTTGAGAGAGGATGGACAGCACATGGTAAGGACTCAGGGTTAGCCCATCTTTTTCTTCACTCTAAGCCTTTTCCCAGCAAGCTACAATTAGTTCCAAACTCTCCTTCAAGCTATTGATGCACCCAGCCAGGCCCTACAGACTGATGGTGATTCCATAATTAGAGGTGTAGAGTCTCTAAAGCAAGCTCAATTTTAACACCAACAGGAAAACAGAAAGGGGAACACAAGACTAAGCAGCTATTTTGATCTGCTGTACTGAAGAATGATGTGAATTTTCCCCAAGATCCTCCATTTTTCCTACATTTTAAGTTCCAACAACCCCTGCAATCCTTACACATGTCG
The DNA here is from genome assembly GCA_035047745.1 of Catamblyrhynchus diadema. Lineage (NCBI taxonomy): Eukaryota > Metazoa > Chordata > Aves > Passeriformes > Thraupidae > Catamblyrhynchus > Catamblyrhynchus diadema. The sequence continues at coordinate 284,903 of JAWWMN010000002.1, read as the reverse complement.
CATTTTTTAGCGGAGCAACAACCATCATTCCAGCCTTGCAGACATCCCAAATTTTGGGTCAAAAAACCCAGGACTATATTAGTGTAACAGGTAAAACATTGATATTGCACTAATTAACTGCATATAAATGACATCTGCTTGGCTGGGAGCACATGCACAAGACAATTTCTGGTCAGGCTTCAAACACCAGGAAGACACAGTAGTTCTGCTGCTCTCTACGTCCAACTATTTAAGAAAATTGCATATTCATGGGACCTTTGGCACACGTGTATCAATTTTTCCCACATGCTCCACTCAGATAAACAAAATGCCATCTCCCTCAAGCTGGAGCAGAAAAAAAGCAAGAATTTTAGAGAGGAGGAATTGTGCAAAAGAAATCTGCAAAAATTAAGAACATGCTAAGTTTTATTCAAAACATATTTCCTTTAAAGTCACTATAAATTAAAATGCAACAGTGTTAAGCAACTTTTGAAACCTGTAACCAAAGTTCTCAAGTATTCCTGAGCTTTTGACAGAGCTGTTCTAACATTCCATAACTTTTTGCCCAAGATTTTATCCTGTCCTCATTCAGATGGGAAGAAACCCATGAAGATCAGAAGCTGCTACAAGAGTCACAGAAAGGCCACTATTCCCAAAATAGTGAGGAGTTTTTAGGCTGCTTCTCAGGAATATCCAGGAAATATGCAAGAGTCTGGTTTAATAAGCCAGAGTAGGACATGCAAGATTTGATCTCTCCCCCCTTTCACTCCTACGTTTGACAGTCTGGAATTGGGAGAGTGGCAGGGTTGCCCTCTTGGAAGTTTCACTGAAATAGACAACATAAAACGAGCTCCTATTTTGATGAAATCACATTTTCCCACCCCAGATAAATCCTGTTTCATCAGAAAACCCCTGCTCAGCTCCTTCAGAACATCCATTCTATGGCATATCTGCTCTCTGGTCCAGAAGCACTCTGGATTGATGAGGTAGAACAGGTAAGAGAGGAAATCACAAAGACTTGGTTAAGGATGACCCTTCCTCCCAACCAATTTTTGAAGAGTTAGACATAACTAACAGCATTTTTCACATCAGCATCAAGTAAGAAGTGACCAAGGGACAATACCTGAGAAACAGCCTTCAGCAGCCTTTGCCTCTCAGCCCCATTAACCTCACTAACATTTTCATGAAGAACACAATTTGTATTCAAAGTTGCTTCCTGAACTCACTCAGTCCTGACTGTCTGACCTGCAAATGTGCTGGCTTGGTTCTCACTGACTGCATCAACTGTCCTGATGGACCGCTAAGCTCCCAGGAGCTTCTGAGTGTTTTTTAACATGCACAGAGATGGAAAAGCAAATAAGCTACAATTAAAAAAAAAAAAAAAAAAAAGAAAAAATTAAAAAGAAGCAACCAATAGAGATTCTTTGAACTTCCAAAAAATACGGCAAATTGTTGCAAAAAACATAGCAAGCACGCTGTGCCAACAAAAATAGTGCTTAGGAAAGTTTACAAAATCTTAAATACAGTATTATTCTGGCTTCCTAAGTTAAAGACAGAGTCAAAGAGTCTATTTGACATATCCAACTTAATTGCACTCAATTATAGCAGTGCCATTTACAGAAGCCAAGGGTCCAGAAATTGAAAGAATTGCCCAGTGTGGGATATTCAAGAATCTCTCCTTAATATTTAACCAGCTCCATAGCCTACATTCTCATCACTTATGCCATGAATTATATAATGCACTTTTGCTTAAAAAGTATTACCAGGATAGCTCTAAAAAGTAGCATTTCTGAAAAGAAAGGGGAGAAGATGAAGACAAATAGAATGTCTCTTTCATGTGCTCCCAAACAGGACCAACTCTTGTGACAGACACTTCAGCTGGCTGCCTTCAGCACAAAAACAAGGAAAGAGATCCTCACGCTCTCAGGCAGAATGCAGCAAATTTAATAGAGTCAAAATGTAACAATGAAACCTGAGGGTGAGGTATTCTACAGCTTGCATAACACAAAGAAAGAAATCCCTCAAGCTATCCTAACTGATGGGAATAAGGTAAAAAAGAAATATCATACCCATAAGAGACAACTAACAGTTACTCCAGACTTTCAGACACTATCAAGTACTTCAAGTACCTTACAACACATGGTCTGGCTCTTCAAATTCACTTTGTAGTACAATCTTGATTGCTATAAGGTAATACTTCATATTTGTGACTATATATTCATTACCCACATTCATATTTTCCTTATGTCTAAATGAGCCGAATCTTCCTCACTTAAAATTATTTGCCTTACTGAAAGGAATAGAATTATAGACTGAGAAATTCAAGTAAAATTCATCAGATTTGGCTGTATGGAAGAGCCCCAACAGTTTGGTTGTTTCTACTTAGAAATTTACTCAGTTTACTAGTCTGTTCAAAATACATTGTATATACCTTTACAGATGAGCTCAACTCAAAATAATTTCTTTTGATTTTCCTTTTTTGGTATTACATAACATGAAAAATGTTTTCTAGTACTTTGCACTGGCAGGTCACCTGGAGATATCTTGCTTAGAACCATGACCACAGAAATACCTGCTCTTATCCTTCTCTCCAGATTCTGCTCAAACTCCCTGCTTGTGTGACCCAGGGAGGGTCATGTCTGTGTCCAGGATGAGTTTCAGCAACATCCAATTCTGCCTACAGCTTTCAAGAGTACTGCTGCACACTGCTTTGGTGCCACCACAGCAGTTACCCCCTTCACCCACCAAAAGAAAGCCATTGATAGATTGCGTTTGGTTTCTTACTAACATTTGTGAGAAACACATATTCAAACATATATTCACCCTCTGGGTCTAAGATGGCACTCCTATTTCTCTCAAAATTTAATTTATAAACATCATTTAAAAGCATCTGATGACTTTAGAAGAAAATAATCATTTGTCTTAGAATGCTATTTATTTATGCTATTATTTATTAACTATTTGTAACTCTTAACTAAGAGTTATACCCAATTTTTCCCCATAATCCCCAACAGGTGCACCTTTAGTACTGCTCCGAGACCCACATCCCACTAGACACTTCCCTCAATGAGGAGATTCCACATTTTCCAAAACTACCCCAAATTTACATGACCTCCTATCAGTGATAGGGCAATTCTCCTTCCACCTGGAAAGCCCTCAAAACCAGGCAGGTGAAGAGCAGGCATGAAAGCCTTCAGAGCATGAAAGCCATGAGCCAAGCCTATTTGCTTCCTCCTTTCAGTGGCATTCCACACATACCATGGTACCCACAGCATTACCCCTTCTTGTGTGACAAGGCACAAAAAACCCTCTAAAGTTAGATGTAATTTTAGTAACCCGATGGAATTTTAGTAACCCAAATGTAAAAACCCAAGAGTTTATTTTAGATCAAAAGTTTTACTCATTATTTTCTTCCCTAACCTCTCCTAAACATGCACGTTGGTGGGGGTTTCCAAACTTTTTCACCGTCTCTGTAGTACATTTAAACACAGTTCCTGCAAACATCATTTTGTAAGGGACAGACTTATGAGATCTTCAGAGAAAGCCTCTGTAAGATGGACCAATCTGTGTGCAATGTTTCCCCTTAAATCAGAAGCCAACACAGAACCAGGGTCATCACAAAACTCTCTTGGGTTTAGTTTCTAAGAGATATTCATTCCTAGCTCATCATTTCCCTCTAACTCCAAATATTTTTTTCATTAGTGAATGAGACTTTTTTTAATGCAAACCAAGCCCACAGGAGTTGATTTTATCACCAATACTTCCATCTGTACAACAGGTATAAAGAGAGCAATACATCCCCCTAAACATCTCATCGAGGTGTCCTGCCGTGCTGATCAATGATACTCCCTCCAGTTTTGCCCCTCAGAAAACACAGGGAAGAGCATTCCCAACAAGTTTAACTTTATCACAAGTAAAGTTGTCCTGTTCCTTCCAATAATGAACTCTGGATCCCTGGTGAGTAACTTACATTTAACTGGCAACATTCTGGGCTGCTTATATTAACTGCAACAGCCTGAACAGCTTGAACTTCAATTAAATGTGCACTAAATGACTGTGCTAATTTAACCTCATTAATCCTCAAACCAATAGAATAATTTGATGTCCACACATCAGCTTGTGCACCGCCTCCAACATAAACACGGCCCTGCAGGAATTTAACACCGAAGATGTGCTGCAGCCCTGCTGCCAGGGCTGTCACGGCTGGGAGAGCCACTGCCTCATTTCTGAGCCCCACCAACAGCTGCAGCACATGAGTCACACACTTTGTTTGGTCTTGTTAACAGGCAAATGGCTCTTTCCAAACTGGATGGATCCTGACATCTCCCCAGTGCAGCAGTTTTATGGAGGATGCTTCGTTTTATCCGTAAACTATTTACCTCCGGTTTCAACGCTGGCACAAAAAGCTTTCCTAGGAAAGGCAAGCACAGAAAACCAGCAGAACTGGCACTTTAATAATCATTAATTACAGCAGCGTTTAAAAAATTTAGTTTTGAAATAATTTGAACACTCCTTAGTACAAAGGATGCAAGGTTCCCCAAAATATTTGGGGGAATATCTGTCCTACCTCTAGGTCCATTAATAATTGATTTCTAAATGGTGTCACAACTTCAGGATGACACAGCACTCAAGTATTACCAACAAATAAATGACAAAAATGTCTCTACTTTCAGAGAGATATTTTAAGAATCATTCTTTATCTATATTATTTGTTATTGAAATTACTGCTGAAAGCCAGGTGCTTTATTTTGTTAAATACAACACATTAAAAACAGTAACATGAGATTTTTAATAGCAAAAGCACCTCACCCACAAAATACTGTGCTGTGTTGACTAGGATGGCAAATGAGGATAGTTTCTAAACACAGAAAAAGAAATCAAAAAAGGGATTATTTCTAAGCAGGTAAATACTGATTTTGGTACCACATACAAGAACTGAACTTTCAAAGGAGCTTGGTCTTATTAGTGTTCAGTATTTGTGCCAATCAAATTATCCTTGATGAACAGATATGACATAGCATGGGAACTCACTTCTACTTCAGCATGTTGAAAGTAATTTCTTTTAAGGATTAATATATATTTCTTTCACAGCTACACTGCAACACAGAAATGAGTCAAACAACAAAACAGCATAATAAAAATACATCCCCCCAATATAGCACATCCACTGTTCTTTCCTCATCAGCCATACCATATTTATGGGAACAGGAGAGCTTTATCTTCCCTTCTAACACAGCAGGTTAAGTGTCTTGAGAAAACTCAGATGTCACTATTATCTGCAAGCACACAAGAAAACAAACTCCTGCCAAAAAAAGGAATAATAAAATCGAGGTCTAAACGGAATTTCAAAAAAATAAAAAGTTTTGCCCCAACAGGTTAATCTCCAGCTAATTCCTCTTGTGAGAAGTAGCTTTAAATAATAATTTCACTCACAAATTCCCCTGTAACAAGTTTTCTTTTGAAATGAAACAGTTTCTAATACAAGCATAAATACATTTGACTTTGACCAGACAAAACAGCATTACATTTTGGATTATTATAGCAAAAATTCAACTTTTTTAGAAACTATTTAATATAAAGAAATTTGGATAGTAACTTTACTCAGAAGTGATAGAATCAGCCTTAAATACCAAGCAGGAAATTCCTGAGGAGACAAGTTTTTCCTTGGAGAGAAATTAAATACAACCATTTACATGTCCCAACAACAATGCCATCTTTCTTTCCAAGTTCATCCAAAAAAATTCAGAGTATAAATCAATGGCACAGATTTGGCTCTCACACACACCCAATTGCCCAGGAGATCTTGTCATACTCATCATGCTGCATTCACTGGCTTTCCCAAGTATTAATTGCCTTCACTTCTATCTTCTATATCTACTTGTGACTTGGGGGATTTTTCTTCAGGTTTTAATGCTTGTTTGGTTAGGTTTTTTTCAATAGGACTATGCACCTCAATAATTGTGCTCAGGAAAGACAGGGTTTGATGCCATTTTTACATTAGAAGCCAAATTTTCAATACTTGGTACCTACTTGTCCATTAACTGTTCATACAACAGAATGACAATTATAGTAGCCTTCTGGAGGAGTAATCCAATAAATTCTTGAAAAATTAAATAGCATGTATAAAAACCAAAAAAAACAGTAATCATGACAGCAGGGCAGATGCAACAACTATGTATTTGCTTAGTCCATCTAGACATGGAACAGGATTAAAACATGTAGACAGCAACACCAGTCATCATCACTTATTTTTTAAGCTATAAACCTAAGCATGCTTCTGTGCAAAAATTAATTACAACATGGGGGAAATCAGATCAGTCACTAATCTAGCAAAGTGAGCAGGATAATCCAGCTATGTCCTACACTCCTGACTGAGTCTCAGGATCAAACAGCACTAAGTGCAGATGAACCAAGGGGGAATTATTATTCACTTTTCATCACTGCAATCATGCTGCCCCAGAAAACTCTGACTCCTGTGGGTGGGCTGGTTACACACTCCAGGTAAATGTAACAAGGAACTGCAGCACAGTTGTTGGAAGCACAGAACACCTCAAAGGAGGAAGAAAGTTTAAGGGGGGAACAGGACAAAGAGAAAACTGTCCTACAGTTGAAGGAGAATGAAACAGCCAGGCAAACAGGACACCTGCAAAACAAACAGGGATCCACAGCAGGCTGTGTGCACTCACTTGCGTGCACAGCCTCACCAGCACAGCCTGCTGGAAAACACCTTCCCCATGATAATATATCAGCGCCAAAGGTCAAAGGCTTTACCAGAAAATATAAATTCAGCGATAAAGCAACTTCTCTAGATTCATTTCGCAACTATTTATTTCAAGCCTGACATTACAAGTGGTAGGATAGTGTAGCTGACTCAGAGATACAGAATTATTCAGTGCAATTTGCAGTTGCTTGAAAGGGTCTTATTTATACCTGTGTATTTTTACCAAACCCAAGAAGTGCAGGTATCATTAAGCTCCACTAAAAGCTGCTCCCCCCTTCAGTTAAATCACAGCCACGTTCTACAACTCATGCAGTCTGTCCTACCTCTATGTCCACTAATAATTGATTTCTAAATTGTGTCACAACTTCAGGATGACACAGCACTCAAGTATTACCAACAAATAAATGACAAAAGCCAACTGCTCTTTTTTCAAAGATGTGACACTAATTTACCAGCACATAATTGAGACTGAGCTGTTTCATACTCTGGCTGAAACACTTCTGATTTGGTGTTTGTAGAAGGCATTTACTGAGGAAACACCATGTGAAGCTTTACACCCTACATTGGACTAATTTAACCACAAGTAAGCCCTTCTCTCAAGTTCCTGACTGAACTTCTCTATTAATCAGTTATTTGTCTTTAAAAAATACACACCTGAATTTTACTCTCCCTCCCAACTCCCATAAAGAGGAGTGGGATCAAACCGTTTGTAAAATGTTAATAAGTTTGCCAGCCAACAAGTATGCAAGTAGCTTAATCATTAAAGCTGCTGCTCCAGTAGTCACATGTATGCTTTCAATTGTTTTAGCCACAACCAGAAACTATAATATTTCACATGCCATAGGAAAGCAAGATGGAAAGTTACCTGCTGTACCCTGTCTATATTTATGCACCTGAACATGCATGGAATTGGGCATATCAATGGCAATTTGGTACTTGGATGTCATTTCTGCCTGCTCAGTGCATTCTGTACAGCTTCCTTACAAACATGTTCATGTAGGATAGCAGTCAAGGTTAAAATCAATTTTGCCATGGCTTTAAGGAAGGAGTTATTTTTGTATTCCAAACCCACTAGATCCATGTTTGTAGATCCAAAGCATTTCACAGAAAACCAGACAAGTGTATCTGCACATCAGCAGCTCCACAGCACAGGAACTGTGAGGAACAAAGGGCAGGGGCTTCTCATTGCCCTTGCCAAGAGCCAAATGATGCACAGGAACTGTGTAGAGGGTGTTGATTTATCCAGCCAGTATTTTAAATGCCCATATCTCCGGATATCTACATCCATTTTAGGCAGGGGGAGTACTGGTAGCAAAGTCCCTCATGGATTTCATGCAGAACTGCAAATCCCTCTGTTGGGGTGTAGAACACTGTCTCTGCTAAAGTAACTAACTTAATTTTCACATTTAATTTCACTGTTCCTTCAACATTCAGTATACTGTGAGAATGAGAGAAAACTGCATTCTACCCTAAGTGCAATTGCTACATTAGACAATTATTTCAAATGCTGCTTTTGTTGAGCATCCTAATAATTGTCCTGTCTCAAAGACTGCCACCTTTAATCCTCTCTGAAAGCAGCTTCTTTTTCACACTTTTAGAATTACTTATTTTTTAAGTAATTAACATTTTCCCTCTGGCTAGTTCTGATGGTGGACATCAGCAATTTGAGGCTGTCCCTACAATTCACTTGCTTTGTTCTTTGCATTACCTGAGACTGACATTTAGGTTTAGTTTGCAGGAGGTTTAAATTCACCACTCACCCCAAAATCCAAATCAGTGATTTCAGTAACACCTGAAACTTGGAAGGAACTTGGGGAGGGACAGGAAGGCAGCTCCCACACTTGAAGGGACAGGAGAGAATGCTTTAAGAAGTTTCTCCAGCATTCTATCCTTTCTCAGCAGTGACATTTAGTTTTGCTTACTCTATGCTGGGTATTTCTCCTGGGCATTTCTGTAGGAATAGTCACTGCTCCAGTGAGAATAAGTGCACAACTGAGTGTTATTAATACACTGATTTGTAAACATCTAAAGCATGTATTGATCCACTGTCCACCTTGAGGAAAAACAGCCTGTGGACCAGAAATAGCAATTAATTACCAAGACTATTTTTTAGCGAATCCTGCATACAAACAAAACCTGAAAGATTTGATTAAATTCATTTTACTGTAACCCTTCAAAGATAAACTAAAACCCTTTTGGTTCATTTGAAAACATAGGGATAACTTTGTTCTCTTTTAGAGTATCATAGAAACACAATAAAACTTGCCAGAGGCAGCAAGAAAACAGTAACAAAAACCAAAGACAAAACTTCACAAATCTCAAGTCCAAGATGCTGACAGAAATGGTTTGTCTAGGTCTGCTACTGAAGGCTCATTTGCAAAAATTGTGACTACAAAATGCATTACAAATTGTTTTTCTACCTCATTACTGCTGATTGTTAGGTAACACAGTATTATTGGTACTTTTTCTTAAGGTGCATAAATCACTGTAAAATTGCTTTATCTTACTTTCCAGAAATTTGGAAGGCCGGTCTTCAGATGTTTTAACAGCAATCTTTCCATTACAGGGCTACACATTTCATTTTAATATAAGCAACACACTCATCAGAATATTTTTATCTCCTGATAGAAAATCAGATGAACTCTGCAAAGACAAAAATGATTCTTCAACTTCTATACCTGAAGTATATTGACAAATTATTTACAAGCGTGACCAGTTTGTACCATATCCCTTATTGAGAGCTTCTAAAACACACAGTGAATCCAAAAAGAAGCAAAACAAAACTCTAAAACTCAGCTGTTTCTAAAACAGCTGAGTCAACTTTCATAGAAGCTATTTCTTTATGCAGAAATACAAGTATTTTTTAGAAACCAGCAATGGTATCAACATTACCAACACAGAGCTCATGGTTTGGTGTGATGTGCATGAATCTACAGCCTAAACTACCACTACAGTTTGAGCATCTGGCTGAAATATTTCTCTCCACTAAACATTACTGTCTACAAAGAGATAAAAATTAGACTGCTTTCTTGAAGTTCTCAAGGAACCTTACTTCAAAAAGATAAGCAATTGAAGTTATTTTATCAGCAGCAGCTCCATCACAAGCAGCCATTTTCCTGAGCAGGGGATATTTATCAAGAAAGCAAAGTGCACAACCAGAGCAAGGAGCGGTTCAGCCACACAGTTAGGAGACCCAGTGCTTTGGTACCAAAACCCACCAGCCCAGTGAGTGTCTGTATGAGGCACACTGTCAGCGCTGATACTCCAAAACAAACTGAACAGGGCTGATTTTCACTGTTCTTTCCTTACCACAGTCACACCTGGAAGTGAAGGCAGGTTTTACACATTATAAGTACCCTCTTGCCTACCCAAAGCACTATCTCCTTGTAATAAACCAAAACATGCAAAACTGCTCTCAATATAGCACTATAAAGGAGAACAAAATATCAGTACACACCCCTAAAAACTCTCTCTGACCTCCTAAGAGGTGGTGTAGAAAACAGACTTTTTTTTGTTGCAAGCTTGTATTGGAATGGGGCAGAGATAATACCTAACCAAATGCCATGAAGGATCTTTTCAGACAAAAAACCAAACTTTGTCAATAACAGACAGAGAAGTTCAGACAGACCTTTTGAACAAGAAGTAGAAATTTTACAGTAAATACCACTACCACATGTACTTTCAAATTAGGGTATTCATTGAGAACTTAACAGAAAACTATATTTCAAATAAGTCTCAAAGACAATAAACCATAACCCTTAGCACTAGGCAAACCCCCCACAGTACTAAGACACGGCTCAATTCAAGTGATTTTGAGTGAAAAGCTGCTCTGAATGAGGCACATAAATGGCTTGACCTCAATTTTCCATTTCACAAGGCAGGTTATTTTTCAGAACATCAAATAACCAACCAAAACACGGGTCAGTTGTTTGACCAGACTATGTTTAGTGAATGAAATCTAACAGCTCAATTACAACTTAGCAAACTGAAGCCATTTAATTCCAAAATCCTAAATCATGCTGGACATCCATGAATTGCAAAACTGCACAAGGTCAGGAACTCTCTTCTGATCCTTGGTCACTTGGAAGAAGGGAATTGCAGAAAACACCTACTAAAAAGCACAAAATTTGAGCCCTGTTTTCTTCTGCAAGCATACCATTATCTCTTGTCTCACTGATGGCAATAAGTTTACTTTGGTCAACATATTTTCTGAAACACTTAGAAACTTAAGAAAAAAACCTTATTCCATGCCCTGAAGTAATGAATTATAATTCATTACTGCCACAAGACAGCCTTAATTCCAATATAATCATAACAAAGTGGTCAACTTACATAGTGAGTGAATTTTAGAAGAGTGGAAGGACTGAAATCAGAAAAATTACTTTAAGTGCTGCCTAATCTACCCCTGGAGCTAGAGAAAAGCAGACTCTATTTGAGCCTGAATATGTCATTCATGGGTTAAGCCAGTCCACACCAATTTGAGATTTGAATTTGGGAGTCACAAACAGGATTCAAGGGTGTGTAGCTACAAGTGGTCTCAGAGCTCACAGAACAGAACAGAGCCATTACCTTCTATGCTCACTAAATGCTACATACCCACAACATTGCAAGAGCATAAGGGCAAGGCAGCAAAAGGCAGGAATTCACATTTTCCATTGGCAGTGCACTACTCTTTAACTACATAGCTCTAAATAAACAAAAAGAAATCACTTTTTCTTATTGAAGGTGCTTCAGCTACAAGAAACCAGAAGTACCTGTGATTTGGCTTTCTTTAAAAGACATTCAGGAACTAAAAAAACCCAAAAAACCTCAACTTTATGACAGCTTTTTAAGTTTTACTTTATCCTATACTTGCCTGGTAATTAAACCTGTAATAGGATTCAAATTTATTTCCACTCTTTTAGAACTATAAATGCTTACACCAGCCAGGTTATTGTCACATTTCTATTCATAGCATTCTGAATGATAGTGACCACTTTCTTTTTACATTTATTATAAGACTTAAATGGACAGAAGCAGTGGTGATGCATAATTTTCACTTTGTTAATTCAGCCAAGAGTGTCTTATGGATTTAATTAAACTTCTACTTAAAAAGCTCTAAGCTTTCGACATATTAAAAATAAGGAAATATCATGTTTTAGTCATTTAATGGTGCAACCAGCTCAACCCAAAAGTATCTTTACCCACAATCTGCTTGGTCATTCCATTACAACTATTAAGTATAACTAAGTAATCTGTTCCCATAAAGCACAAAGCTTAACAAGTGTTTGTTTTTTCTGCCAGACACACAAAAAAGTGTACATTGTCAGTACATCTTATGGGCAGAATTTGGTTGGCCATGGACAATAAGAGGAGGCCTATCCCTGATGGAATATGACAGCAAGAGTTGCACTCAGACTGGAAGCAAAACTCTTCCATAGGAAGAAGAAATTGGAAACAATACTGAGGGTCACTGAAATGAAAGCCTACACTTTGTCCTTTCAGCCCCTGTTTGTCTACCGTAACGGAGCAACTGTTCCTTGTCACTAGTTTTTGGGTTGAGTTACTTATTTGACAGCACAAAGACCAACAAGCAAACAAAAATATCCTAGTTGATGATGGGTGCACAGCAGTGATTACATAATCCATCCAGCCAAGATTTCAAACACAGAAAAATAGTACATAACTGTCAAGTGTAACAGCCTTTCAACATAACTGAAAGGAACTGCTTTGCCCTCCTACCTTGCATTATTGCAGAGCTAGAGAAATGAGAAAAAGCAATAAGAAAAGCAAGACACAAGTTGTCAGAGTAATTGCTAGAGCTTGCTTTCTCCTGCAAAAAGTCTGAGTGGTTCAAGGCCCTCCAGACTGTTTCAGAGCTTTAGATCTCTGCCATTTGTTTGAGACTCACTGGCTTTTCTCAGCTGTCTGTTCCATTAGCTGTGACACAGTTTATCCTGGGAAGATTTTCACCTCACAAGGATTTTCCTTTTAAAGAAGTTCACATAAATCTGCTTAGAAGCAGAAGTGCCTGTAGTTAGTAGCTACACTGGTGATCCAGAGGAAAGCCAGACATGATTAAGACAATTGTCCAGTTTTAATGTCTTATTCTGTTTCCATGCAAAAATTAAGGAGGCTGGCAAAAAAAAAAAATCAACAAAAATAAAAGTATCCAAGCAAGGATAGCCCAAACAAGAGATTACGCTCCAGCTTTTAGGTCAGGTAACTTAGGCCGTTCTCCTCTGAGGTTATGTAAGATATGGAAAATTCTAATAATTATGGGGGAAGGGGAGGAAGCAGGGATAACATTATGGAATCCCCACAATGACAGATCACAGAGTCCACACGCCATCTCCCAGAGAAACAAGAGACAACAGCGCCATGAGCTGCTGCCTCATGACGTTGCATTGAAGCAGCATTTATGAATCAGAGCAGTACTTACTGCTCTGTTGAAGATTTCTATTTTCCCCAGTGAGGTGGTAACCAGGCACATTGCAATCCTCTCCAGTAGAAAAGCTGATCTAAATAGGTATCCCTACATACTTAATACCATAAGGACTACTTTTCTTAGCATCACACCAAGCCATGTTTGACATGCTGCACATTGGTGACTTGAATAAAGAATCTTTTCACTACTCAGTCTACCAGCTCTGCAGACAGCAATTCTCAGGTTTCTGGTGAAAACATAATCAAGGATAGCTCAGCCATATGACATTTTAAATCAACCCAGCCTGTGTAATGCACAAGGAATAGAGTCCCAGCCAATTGCTCCCAGTAAATTCTATCTTGCGAGATATTCATAAAAGCTTAGTCTAGGATTTGAAGATAATAAGTTACTTCAAGGAAAAAGAAAACACAAATTTATCCTTTGAACAAGTCAAACAGGAAATATAGGATGTATTCATTAGTGATTACTTATCTAGTGTTTCTACAATGACTTCAACACATTTTTACTTTCTTCATCTAGAGAAAACAGCCAGTTTGTTCTGAGTTCAGCAGAGCTATTACAAATTTCACCGACTGTCTGAGCCCTCTTCATTATTATTCAAGTCTTGTTTCATGCATCACATGGTGATTTTTTTGCTTAACATTTGCTGTTAAGAACAACCTACAAAAAGCACAGAAGTCTAAAGGTGAGTTTGAAAGTTCAAGCTTTAGCTTAAACTTATTCACACATCAAACTTAAATCTCCAAGAAAAAGAAAAGAGCATTTTTCCCTGGGCCTTTCATTCTTGATGACAGCAAGGGAACTATGAAGGACAAAGTAAAAAGAAAGCAAATAGGATTGCTACTGTTGACTGAATGGAAACTGGCATTTTGATTTCAGTGGCAGCAACCCATCTTTTCAGTTTCACTCCTTTCAGTGAAACATGATGAAAGGTTGCTGCAAACAAGGACAGTTGAGCATCTACTCAAGTAGAATCACTTCCAGTGGCTTTTTCCCTCCTCATGTTTCAAATGCAATGCCATTTCTGAAGGAATGGCTTGCTACCCAGCCAACTGATGAAGCACATCAGCTAAGCAAGACCATGGTGTCCAAACAGAAAGGAAAATTAACACTAGCCACTCAAAATCTAATTGAATATATTATTTTTTTTCCACTAGACTCTAATGAAGATCACTTTTCTGCAAATTTCTTTGCCAAAAATCACAATTCTACTTTCAAGTGCCTCCTACTGTTACATTAGTCAACAATATCTTTGTGATGTCCTCAATACACATAGCTGCTCACCCCTGCACGTGACTGTTGAGAGTACACAGTAATTACTTCTACCCAATGGAAGGTACTTTAGTTCCAATTTATGAGAACTGGAATTATTGCATTTCCCAAACTTGGGGATTTATATAAATGCATCCATACAGCAAACTGCTTAAAACTGCCTGATACAGTTCTTTCTTCAAGTAGCTTTCTTTGGATAAACCCCAAATTACACTGAATGATTGCATTTATCCTATGAAAGTGCAATATATTCAATTACTACATAAGGAAACAAAAAGGTAAAATTCACTATTCTTCATGTATTTTTCTCCAAAATTATGCTTATGTTTCAGAGACAAATTCATATACATTCTATAGTTCTGTATCTGCATATATTCTGTACATATATTTCCATTCAGTCCAAGACTGAGAACACATTCAGGGTAGTCCAGCCATTATTGAACAAATCTTTCCAAACAAAATGATTCCTGTACATAAACCAGTTAAAAAAAAAAAATTTAAACTGCCTGAAATCAATATGTTTTGCCATTAGTGCTATTCTGTCCTGTTCGTCTAAAACCTAAACCAGAATTTTTTGATAGCTAATTTAAATAAGGTTAATTAGACAAGTTTACTGAACAAAGTAAAAAGTTGCCAGTGCAGAATACTCTGAATAACTGAATAATAACTGACTAAATGAATGACTTTGGTAAATTCCAAATACAATCAAAAGATAGCAAAAATATCTGAAAGAATTCATAAATTTAAGCTTTTTTCATAGTTTCCAGAAATGTGTAGTACTTCTTTACAGATCTACATAGACAGAAATGAAGTTTTGTTCAAGTAAATCCCCAATACTACTAAAAAAAAAGGGTTTTTAAGTCTCAAACAAGGATTTCTCACTAATTTACTTCTCAAGGTGAGATTTTTCTTTCTTTTAAATTCTTTACAACTGGTACATTACATTTTCCTTACCAATAGTAGTAAAGCATGCATTGAAATGGCAAAAGACTTTACAGAACCTGTCTGACATCCTCACCCTGTGATGTCTCAGCTATGGCTGGAGACATTGTCATCTAACAGAGCTCAAAGGTCTAACCCATTAAGTCAAATCTATTCATCTTCCTAATAACCAACTTAATTCAGGTTTACCCCACCAGAGAACTCAGCCAACAGAGTGGACCAAAACACACCACATGGATTGTGATTAAATAAAAGGAGAGTTGACTTCTTACACCATTTTCACTGGGAAACAAGGATACCACATGAAGTAACACAAGAACTTGAGGCCACACAACATCCCTACAGATCTTTATGGGCGGCACTGAGCCGTGAGCCTGGCACAGCTGGTGTTCTTTGGGGGAAAAGCACTTGTTTTGCAGAAATAAATATCAATAATCTCCAGAAACTGAGATTAAATTAAAACTGTGACAGATATTACACAGAAGGATTTGAATATGGTAGGAGTAAAATCTAGAGGGGCCATAACATCCCATTTCAACCAGCAGCAGAACTTGAACAGAACCTATACAATCACTGCTTCACTTATTTAAAACAACTGTAATAAGGCACTGACTGACCTTTGGTCACACTTGGTAGTCCTTGTGTCATTTAACAAGAAACAAAGGAGCAATTCAGCAAACTTGAGGGAAAATGTAATCATTGACACACAGAGCAAAAGGTAATTTTCCCAAAATTGGATACAATATAAACCTCTCGCATGGAGGCAGCAAATAACAGCAAACTCAGTTGGACATGGTCATGTTGGGAAGGAAAAGTTACTAGCAAAGAGGCTAAAAATCAGGAGTGATCAGTTTCCCACCTCTCCAAAGCTCCTCTGCTCTTGGATGAAAGTTTGTGTTGAAAATAAAGTTCTTAAACTTTAGCTAAGATCCCCAACCTCAAGTGACATGCCTTGAATGAAAATGTTAGAATTACACTGAGAAAATGCCTGCAGAGTGCCCGAGAGCCACATCTACTTTGTTAGTGTTTCATTTTTCCTCAGTAACTTGGCCATGAGGGTGCCCAGCACAAATGTTGTTTTCCAATCACGTGGTAGAGATGCCCTAAGAAGGGTCTGACAGTACAAGCACAACATTTTATAATTCAAGCTCAGCCTAGATTGCATGGCTGGCAACTTTGGGCTACTGCCTTGTATTCAACAGAGAATGAGAGAAGTGAGACAAAAAGGAAACAGAATCATTTAGGTCTTGTCCTCTTCTAGTTAGCCCTTGTTACCCCTAAATCTTAATTCTGGAGCACTTAAAATGAACTGCAAGAGCTTCTAATTTGAACTGCATCCCAGAGAAGCCATGGAATCTACCTCCTCTCTCCTTATTGCAGTTCCCTGCTTTAAAATGAATATATTAACAAATCCCAAGTGAGGGTCTCCCATTTTCCTATAGGGAGGTTAGCCTGTGTTTTACTTTATTTTTCATTAGTGCACAGACTCTTGCTGCCCCCGAGAGATTTTTACTCTTTGCCCTCTCCCTTTCTCCCTCAAAGTCATTGAAACATCAGTCAGTCTAGAGTTTGTTACATATACAACTAAAGAAAATAAATCTGAATTTTCTGTGATTTTGACAAGACAGCTTTTTTTTTCTAAAAAAAAAAAGGCAACCAACAGCCCATGAGTTGTTAAGATGCTCAATTTTCCTCAAAAAGCAATTTTCTCCTTCTCCAAAATGCTCACTACAGTCACTCATGTACATCAAGACAGCAATAGAGAGCACAGGATATCCTCAGTCCTAGTGGTTAATATTCTGAAGTGCCTCTTCATGCCATAATGCATTTTTGAAGCTAATGATTGCATAGGTCATAAAATACAGAACCTACTCAACTTGGAGGTCAATAGATGCTTTTGTAGCCACATTTTTGCCATATCACATGGTACACATCCATTTTGTTCATCCTGCCATGCAGTGGCAGCCACCCCTCTGAATCTGCCATTACCAGAAAATGTGAAGATCAAAGAGATGAACCACACTGCTATAAAATGACCTTCAATTTACAATTACATGCATAAAGAGCAGGGTGCATAGGCAGGCATATTTTTCAGGAGGAAGAAAGGTTGCTATATATCCCCCAGATGAAGGTTATATGAAGAAATCCTATATTCACTGGATTACCAAAAATTAACATTTTCAGACAGAGTATCATAAAATAATGCTATTTGTGTGATCAAACTCTACTAGGTTCAATATCTAACTTTTTTGAGATCCCCCTCCTCACACAAATGCCAGCTGCTTTCTCACCCAATCTGACAGGGACCCCATACAATCTTACCCTCCCCTCCAAGAATTTTACTGGAAGCAACTAATTCAATACTGAAAAACTAAGTTGTTTGCTACATGTTTCTGTCTTAGATTTATGAGAAATTATTAACCAGCTGGAAGTGCTGAGGAGAAATAATTTTCTTTCCCTTAAATTACCACCATTAAAAGGTCACTAGGGGCACACAGCAGATCAGGACACACCAAAGAGATTTTGTATCAGATTATCAGCCCAATGTTAGGACCATACAAGGCTGTTTACCTAGGTGCCATACCAGGGAGTTTGCATTTTCCCTTTCAAGCAGCACAAACAGGCAGCACCGTGAGCAACATCGAGGCCAATGCCTGGAGTGATTTCCCAGTGCCTCAAGACAAAGCTTCATGCCAGTGCTGCCTTTCCCAGAGCACCAGAAGCAGCTCAGTGGGGTTAGCAGAGACACAGCAGAGCTGTGGGAGGGCTGCTGCCAGTCTTGCATACGTTCCATTACACACACAAGGCTGACATCTTCTGGCAAAACGCAGTTTGACTCCTTGGATGCTCCTGATTTGGTTTGGAGCTGGAAGAAAGCCACTCCCAAGGCAGCAGTGTGCCAGTATTCCAAGGGACACTGACTACTGTCGAAGCAACAGCTGCTGGAATAGGATGACCAAGTAATGTACAGATGTTTAAATTTCAAGCCGTCAGCAGCACTAGGTGAGGTCAATCCCCTTCTGAATATCTGGTTCTCCCCCTCTGCTCACTTTAGTTTACAAGAGCACTGAAATATGGGCTCTAGAGATATATTTCATTAAGCAGAATTAGGGAATAGTTTACTGGCACAAACGCCAGCTTTATTCCCTCCCAAAGGCCTACCAGATATTGGAAGTTTTGCCTGACTTGCATACTGCAGGTTTGGGATCTCTGAGAAATGCATTCATTTGCTTGATAAACTATGAACAAGAAATCCATATAGAAAGATAAGCAGAAAGTCTCTGTACTTGGCAGCCACAGATCACAGAGGTTCTGGAGATTACCCAGTGCAGGTACCTGCTCAGACTTGAGCACTTAAAGTAGACAATAGTTTCACACTTAAGAGCAGGCCATTTCCCTAAAAACCAGTGCAATATCCTAATCCCTCTAAGGCTAGGGAATATTTCCTAGCTGGTATGTGGAATTTCTTCTTTTCAAATAACTATTTTCTGTTTCAAGTTTAGACTCTAGAAGTTTCAACTGATACATTTCCTGTTTCAAGTTACACACTGCCAGCAGCATCAATGCAAAAGATGACAATAGCTTCACTGTGGTTGCTGACACTCACAGGACAATGAAATTATTTGACTAAAATGGAGTTTACAGGGAAAAGATCTCAGAATAAAATGTGACAGAAGAGAAATCTTAGCCAAAAGGCTGCTCACCTTGAACAGCCATGTCCAAAGAGCTAATCAAAATCAAAACCTCCATGGTCTCCTATGGAGGCATGTACATAGAATGAGTGCTGCCACTAGGATTCAAAATACACTGGAATAAGGGAATTACATCCTTTCCACTGTAATGCACATGAGTCCTACTCAATAACCAGCTGGCCTAGAGACCAGGAAAAGTGTGGGGAGAAGAAAGCTTCCCACTGGATCAAGGTACAAGTTGCCTATGCCAAGTCATGCAGCAGTACTCACTCAGTATTTATTTTTATCATAAGTATCCCATTCTCCTTTTTTACCATGCTATCAAGATAGACAATAAATTATCCCAGAAAGCTGAGAAGGTAAAAGCTTTTCCTTTCTGTGCTCTGAAATCCTACCTCTCACAGAGGCATCAGCACAATGTTTATGACTGTCAAGTAGTATAAAAAGCTGTCCCAAATTCTTCTGTTATTATCTAATTGAGAACAGAAGCATAATATCACAAGGCCAGCTTTAGAAAGTTATAAACTCTCTCTAAAAACTATGCAATTTAAACTATAGTCTTAATGAAGGATAGTTGTCTATCCACTAGGTTTTTCCATGATAAAATTCAATTTACATTCAAAACACCATTGCACCATTTCAAAACTAGAAATGTAGCAGAACAAGCATTTTGCATCAGCTCATGGATGAACAACAGTTCAGTAAAAAAGGAACAGATTTCCATCAACACTTATAACTAATGTGAAATTCTGAAACAGTGACAGTAGTGCAAGTACGCAAAGCATCCCAAAGAATTAAAAATCTATAAAAACTAATAGTTTTTAAAAACACACCTTTAACTGCTCTACATAACAAATTCAAACAGCAAACCAAATCCAGTTATAGCAACAGACATACAAGACCCAGAGAAATAAGAATATGAAACAGTTCATAAAAGCAAAGTCATGTCTTCCAAGAACATGAGCAGTATGATAAGCTAAAAGGTAAAAGCATTTATAAAATCACTGTATTGAATCCTGCAGTGGTCTTGCCAGGAGCATATTTATAGCAGCTGCAATAAAGACTGGAACAGAGGCAGCACACCAGGCACAAGGTAAACAGAATAAAAGTCTCAACAAGCCAAAAACCAACTCGTTACACCCTCTAATTCAATTCCTTCTAGTGGCAACTGATCCAGTGTTCCAATTTATCATCCCTTGGAAACTAATACTAAAATAACCTTCTAGTATTCCCCATGTCCGTCACTGTTTATTTGAAATTGAGTTGCCACTATGCTGAAGAGATGACATTTTAATGTCCTTTAGAAAACCTCCTGTAATCAGGAGCACAAGAGAATAGTTCTTGTCAGTTTAAACCATTCATTTCCTTAATTTCTGAATTTTACTTTAATTACTCTTGGTGTTCTACATCATCACTGCCCAATTCTTCAGAGATCTTTAGCCACAGAACAAGCGAGAACTTATTTTTGTTTCATCAAAAAATAAAATCAACCAACACTCTCCTGGTACTGTTTGCTGGTTTTGGTTTGGGGTGAGGTTTTCCACTGAATTTTAATTACTGAGGAGCCCTAGAAGCATTTATTATTGCATACCAACCCTCTCAAAGAGTTCATGCACAAGTCACAGTGGATGCTGTCATTTTTAGGCACTTAGAAAATTGGAAGTGATTATTGATTAGGCAAAAGCCATGTCTTCCAGGGCTCTAAATAGGACTACAGTGAAGAAAAATTAATCTTTCCACAGTGGCATTCTCTGCAAGCAGTACACGCATTTAATGGCAGTGCTTGTAAAAACAGAGTATTTCAGGACTGCTTGGAAAAGGTTTTTCAGGAGATTGGTAATTGGATGCAAAGCATTAGATCATGACTGATTCAAACATAACCCAGCACAGTACTGACCTTTGGTGGTTACTGTTCAAAAGCCTAAGAAAATACAGCAATGATCTCATTCCAGTCTTGAGTGAGAAGGCATCAATTGCACAAAAGCACAGACACAGCTGGAGTTAATTGTCACTCCTGTTGTCAGTCACCAAGGAGATCATGGATTCTGCCAGCCTTCAGTCCACTCAGACATTGTCTAGACTTGTTAAAAAAGCACATTTCTCTACTTTAAAACTACAACCTATGAACCCTTCCTCAGACACAAAGACAGCAAGGCAGAGATACTGCAGTATTTCTTCTGAAGTTAAGCAGAGTCTGTTCACATGAACACCCTAATTTGACTCCTAGTTCTATAAGCTCTATTATGGAATTGCTTTCTGTTTCACTTAAGAGGCCCAGGTAAGCTGAAGGGAATTATTTGTCAAACATGCCACGAACTTGTGCTTCCAGTCACAGAGGAAGTCTGAAAAATCAGGAAGAACTCCAGTACATAATCCTTTAGTACACCAAAATTATCAGTACAACACTAATCCATCACCTTGGAATACAGGGAATTGCTACCCCATGCCTAGTCCTATTCAAAACAGAAGAGCAACATCATGACCTTCTATTGCAGGGGATAGACATGCCCAGGAACACTTCTGTCCTTTGCTTTTCAGTTCTCTGACATTTAACACGTTGTGATTTCTTCCTGGACCTAGGACGGAGACGCAGAGTTCTCCAAAAAGAGAGAAAACCAGGGTCTGGAAATCCAAAGATACCAATCTTCAGTAATTAGAAGGGAGAATAGGCTGCCCAAAAGATTTAATACCCATGTAGAACTTCACACTTCTTACGATATGTTGGTTCAAGGTAGATATTCAAGAAATCTTGTTTTAAAACTGCTCATTGAGCACTAGGCCCATCACCAAAAACAGAAACCTCATTCACCAGGTAAAATGCACTCTGAATAAATGCATCCTTTGCTATCACACCTAAAGAGAAATCCCACACAAACTTGCTGTGGTTTTTTACACATCTTTAAAATATTAAACTCATGCCAAATACAATTTGTATGGATTTCTTAAGTCTAATATTATCATTGATATATAGTGTGGACAAACTTATACTCATTTAAGAAGATTTCCCACAGAAATTGACACATAAATGCAAGGTTTACAGAGGTCACAAGCAACAAAAAACTAAAGTTTTACAAAGCTTCTGGATTTTAAGGCTACCCAATCACAGACAACAGAACCAATTCTGTGTTACCATAAAGAATTAAGCACAGTTTATCTACCAGTCAGAATTAGAATTTAGTGTTTATCAATTATGAATCAATATTTTTCTAATTAGTCAGGGGTTTTTTGTTCTTGACTCTGGCTCAATCAAGAGCAGCTGAACAATTCCTAATGCTCTGCTTCTTCAGCCCTAACTTTATAACCATCTGTACTCATTTATCATTTAACCAGATACACAGCCTAAGAAAAGTCTGGCTGACTACAAGTTTAGGTTAAGTCATTAGTACCAGCTGTATAAATACCTTGTGTATATGCTTTTAATGATCAGAAGAAAATATCACTCAGCTTCAAAGATACAGCACATAAAGATTTGCATTTCTGGATTCTGTCTACAAGCTAATTATTTGTTTGGTGCTCCAAGCAATTAGTTCTTGTTACTGGAAATGCTATTCTACATGGGGGAATTCTGCATCCTAACAATTTCACTCTTTTGATGGGACCCTTCTATTTATAGGGTTTAGTTTGCTTATTTTTTTAAGTACATGGAGTTTGCTTGTTTGGACAGGGTTTGTTACTTTTGGGTACTTGAGAGCAATTTTAAAACATTCCCATCCAAAGAGGTACCATGCAACAAAATGGGATTTGAAATATTAAAGATTGCCTGTTCTGACTATTCATTTCTGAAACTATTCCAGTAATGCTTTCAACTGATAGAGCTATTCCAACTTGAATATTTCCTTAGTGCTGATAGCGTTCTCATGGCTATTAAATTTTTCCAGCATCCAAATACAATTCTCAGTTAAAATATGAGTTAAAACACTCAATAAGGAATAAAATGTAAAATTTTCACTCAGCTTAGGAGACTTCTCGTGCATAAAACACTCTTTAGAGTCCATTTCTATATTCATGTGTAATTTACACCTGCATCAACTCACTTGGTCTTTCTTTCAAGTATAGACAGCACAAAAAGCTGTGGAACTGTGTACATTTACACACAAATTTTGAACAAGATACACATTCATTCCATTTATTGTCAGGAACACAATTCATCCATATCACCTTATAATATATATGCACATGACAATTTATATTTAGGCATGTACACAAAAGCAGCCTGGAAAAAAAAATGAGGAGAAGGGAAGGGCAGAACAAAGAGGCAGATAATCTTTGTATTATTTCTGAGAATAATAAAGTGATAGGAAATGCTTGGGCCATGTAGCTTCTTTGCAAAAATGGATTCAAAATTTTCTATAGTTGCTCTCTAAAACACATGTTTGTAAAGCACAGAGCACCTTTATGGGATATTCACTACCTGCTCCAGCTTAGTTTTTGTCTCATTGACTGAAGTTGTAGAGCAATGCAATTGAAAAATCATTAACACCATAACAGCCACATGACTGATGGACCTACAGCCAGCTCCTGTCATTTTGTGGAACTGTAAATTGTGAACTACTAGCTACATTTCAGTTTTATTTTCTCTGTATTTCACAGTACATAACACAGCTGACTTGCTCTCAGTTATCAGTGTCATCTTTGCCCTTCTTCCAAAACATAATGGGATCATGACTCCTGCCCCACCTGAACCTGCCTAAAAAAATGCTGCTCCTCAGCAACTTGCTTTGAATTGCTTGCAGATTTATCTCTATTTATCCTG
Organism: Catamblyrhynchus diadema; assembly: GCA_035047745.1. Taxonomy (NCBI): domain Eukaryota; kingdom Metazoa; phylum Chordata; class Aves; order Passeriformes; family Thraupidae; genus Catamblyrhynchus; species Catamblyrhynchus diadema. The sequence continues at coordinate 261,117 of JAWWMN010000002.1, read as the reverse complement.
CCTTTAGTCTGAATAAAAGCAAATGCATAGAATTACATCTTTCTAATGATACAAGCATTAAAATCATATAAACCTCAAGAGAAGCAATTGACTACTGCAGCATCGTCCACCTTGTCCATCTCCCCACATTGTTCTTAGCAGAAACTCCATTATAAGCTGCACCAAACACCCTCCAGTTAAACAACAGCTGGCCCAAGCTAGAAATTAGAAATAAAAGCTAAGTTTGGGTCCATGTGGCCCAGAACCTGGTCTTCTTGCCAGTGACTTCAGTACTCCATAATTGTTGCCTATCCACAACACCCACCCATCATCATCATCCATCTGACCTTTTTCAGCTGTTTTTTGGTGCACAGTCTCCTGTTTAACTACTGGTCACCAGGAATATTTAAAGGAATTCAGGCACACTTCCATCAGCAATGACTTGGAAATAAGAAACCTGCATGATCAATCACAGGCCGCAAAGATAGCATGGATGATGTGGGTCAGCACTGTGTCCCAAAGGCTGTTGCAGGCACAGAGCAGTTCAGCTGCAAGATAATCTCCCTTTCTACATTATCTGCAAATATGTCTTTATCTCAACAGGAGACAACCCACAAAAATCCACACCTCAACTCATTGCTCATTTTCAGTGTTTGTCTAACAGTTCTTTTGGTGGCTCTTCCCCAGGATAACCCTTAACTTCCACAAATACAGGAATGATATTCCAAACCACACCCACTTCTCTTCAAACCTCATTTCCCTCTATTCAGTAGGGCAAAAGAAGTCCTGATGTATTTGAAACAAGATCACTGCCTGCAGGAACTGTACTAGGGTACTACTGGTGGGTAAGAGAATCTAAAATCCCTCAGAATAAAGTCACTGCCCAAACTCATCTCATACTTGGATTCCACTCAAGTCTCCCTTAACATGTTACCTGACATGTTCCAAGCACTACAGGATCAGATGCTACTTAGTTGTGAACACTCCAGTGTGCTCCTAATTGCTCAGATTGTGACTGAATCTCAATCACAATTGAATCCGAGTGTTTTCAAGCTTCAATTTCCTCACTCATATTTCCATAGAGAAATTTATTTTATGCTGGAATAAACTACATTTTTTCCAAAGACAGATAGACAGAATACCAGCTCCAACCAACCTGGAGCTGCAGTAAAGAAAAAAACACTGGAAATATTTTAAGCAACTGCAACTTGTATTCAGGACTTGTGTACAAACATTCCTGGATCGTTCAAGCAAGTACATTAAAAGACCTCTGGAAAAAGGTACCAGTTAAAATGTCTGCCATCTCTCCTTGCAGTCACCAGGGTTATGTTTGGTGACTTCTTTCTTGACTCCAGCACAAGGAAGAGTTGGCATTTTTAATTTACAAGCTGCAGGTAAACTTTGAAGATGTTACTTGCCATTGGCAGTATTGGCTGTTCAATTTGCTCTCTTCATATCTGCTTCTTTCTTCAACACCTTTCCCCACACAGGAAAAAAACTACCTAAGTACTCTTCAGAGAGGAGACTAAATCACAAACACTTCAGGACAAAGTTTGAACAACTTCAGCTCTACTTTGCAAGTTCTGTAAATACTATTTCATGCAATTCAGTATATTCCTCACCCTCCTTTTCCACAGGGGACAGGAAAACACTGCAATCATCTCTCCACCCCTGAAATGCACCAGGGAGTGTTCTGGTATCTCTGCCATCATCTTTAGGAGCAACAGACTCTGAAACATTATTTTTTAGGAAACTGACAATTATAAACACAGCATAAGCTGTTTGCTTCTACAAGTTATAGCCAAGATTTCCATTCTTATTATAAATTCAAAGTGTGCAATACATTTATATAAGAAGGATCTATAATCCAGGAGTGCCAGCTGCAGTCCCACAAAGCCACCAAAAGTTTATTTTGTCTCACAAGAGAAAGTAAGCACATTTCAGAGGCATCACCATTTCCTTCTCTCCTGGATACAGATCCCTTCAGGCAGATTTGGCACACACAGCTGCATTAAGAGGACAAGATGGAGCAATTCTGTCAGTGCAGCAGGTTAAAAAAGCCACCACCAAGAGGCTTTATCCCAAAGGCAATTCTCTTCTGATTCACAAGAGTTCTGTCTGCCACAAAGCCAAGCACAGGTTCCCAGATGGGGCTGGGAATGCAATCGCCACTTTCTCTCAACAGTACAGCAATTCCCAGCCCTGATCCCTTTGATATCAGTTCTGCAACATGTACTGCCCTGATTAAATAAATAAAAGTCTTTCAACAACCAGCAGTTTCAAGACTTAAATGACTCTCCTACTCTTAGCAAAAAAAAAAAAACCCAAAAAAAAACAACAACAAAAAAACCCACAAACTCAGCACTTAAAACCAAGATAAAGTGCTGCTTGTAAGAGCACATTTCATCCCTTTCTTAATGACAGTCCCACTATTCCCTAAATTTTGGGGAATTTTGGGGAAGTTCTTCAAAGCAGCAACAGGTTTTTGGCCAGCTGATCAATAGTTTGCTCTAGTACAAGACAGGGCTAATATTGAACCAGCTGCCTTTAAAAATCACCAAAACCAGCAGATTGCAGTTGGCTTCTCCTACAGATACATCTCTGAACCATCTTGGCTCCCAATTCCTGGCTCCCATCTCATGCACCCTGGGATCCACAAATGGACTAAGCAGCATTGCTCAAATCCTGCTGCTCTTGCTTAACTACAATAAGATTTCCCAAGAGAGCTTTACTTTGTGTCAGTTCTGCTCTCCTTCAATCCTGCAGCTCCTCTGCAAGTTTCTGCTCAAGACTCAGCACAGACTGCTCAAAAAAATCAGAAAAGAGGAACTCAGAAGTATTTCAACAATTAAGCTTTCCTCTGGAGTAGATCCAACATATAAATCATACAATACAGAACATTTCCCTGATTTTGATTTTAAACCTAAAAATTATACCCACACTAATGAAAGAACCTTAATAGCTTGATAAAGCATTTTACCAGGTCAATGAATAAAATTGTTGAGGTTTATCTCAAAGGGAAAAAAGCCAAACAAGTCTAGGTGGGAGATAATAGGTACAGCACCCTGTGTCACATTTTATGTATTGAAGAATAAGTAATGAGGATGTTTGGACAAGTATTCATCAAAAAAAAAGACTACAGTGGCCTGTGAGGATAAAGAGCCACATTTTTTAAATGCCAACTGGTCAGTAACTCATTGTGACTTCTAAAAACTGGACTCAAGGACACCAGCAAAAGCAAGATTTGAGAACTGCAGCTATACTATCAAATTTCTAAGATGTGAAACATATTTTGATGGCCATACCCAGCAAGACACATTCCTTAGTGCATACATTTCTAACACTCAGGTTTGTTACGCTGGGTGATTTAAAGTGACCCTGCAGAAATAAAGGTTTGCAAAGACAGTAGACAAGAAAAACTTAGAGGCCACAAACAGTAGAAGGGGGAAAACTGAACAAGCACTTGCTAATAATAACAGTTTAGTTTGTGTACTTTTGTATGTAGCCAAGGCAAGAGAAGCTGAATGAAAAATTTCAAACTACAATTGAGCAAGACTTCAAAAAAATATCACTTAAGAGACCAATTTCATATGCACATGGATTTACTGCACATGCACTAAAAATTTAGAACTGAAATAATTGAATATTGAAACAAGAGGATAAGAGTCCATACCATTGACACAATATCATTTTTTCCTCTTAATACAATGAAGAAATCTCTTCTATTAAAGCAATTGTTTTCCTTAATACTGCTAAATTGCACTAAATATTAACCTTCCTAAAACTGTACAATGACAAACCCTAATAAAAAACTTGGGACAAGAAAAAACAGTGATTGACACATATATATATATACACACATATATATAAACAGAGTTGAATAGATCTTTATAGAGACTTGCACGTTTCAGAATTGAGTTCATATTGACTACCCATACAGTTTTATTTGAAATCCCAGCTCAAGTCTTTCATACAAGTTCTATTTCTCAGTATTTTTCAATGGGCAACTAAGATTTAATAAAGCCATTCATTTCTCTGTATCAGGAAGTCTTTTGCCTGCTGTACATTTTCTCTGCAGCTGTAGGCATGCATACACATGCCTAGTATGTGCATATTTATATTTACACTAGGAGTACTTAAATATCCATCTACAGTTATGCATACAACTAAAACCCCATGTCAGATCTAAATTGATGTATTTTAATGGGGGTAGAACCATCTTCAGTCCATGCTGGGGTTTAATGCAATTTAAGACAAACAGGCTGTGAAGTGGCTGACCTTTTTCTCCAGGAGCAAGAATAAAATGTCCCAGATGTCCCAGATTGTTGAATGCATTATTTTATCTCTTGCAATAACAAGTATCCATGTGCATGAGCAAAGATAACCCAGCTCAGGGCTCGTTCACAGGGTTCAAACCAACCCACCTCACATGGATACCTGACAGACTGGCAGCAAATGCTGTCATCTTACCAACCACTATTGAGAGCAGGCTACTGTCTCTATGAGGCTGCCAGAGAGGCTTAGGCAGCGCTGTTACATGCCCATTTCACACTTGGTTTGCTACTGGAAGCAAGAAAAACTATCAGTGTTGGCTCACCAATATAAACAGGAAAAGACCAAGGAGTTTCCATAAAGCAGCATTCTCACATGACAGCAGGCACCCCCTGAAATCTTAGATACAATCAAGTTCTATGAAATACACTGCTGATATACCTTGCAGATCAGATAAGACACAATTTTACACCAATCTCAGTTTTCCATCTTAATATATTCTCTTTGTTGTGACAGGCAATTATGCAGAGCAGGACAGCCCTCTAAATTCCTGTCTTGTGAAACAAAGATCACTTTAATTAACATAACCAGTACAACAAAACATTTTCTAAACTTCCACTCAAGGGAAAAGATTCCCTTCACAAAGACAGCAGCTTGAGGGCATTGAGAGGATTTTTTGGACTTGGGGGACAGGGACAGAGCAACATTGCTTGTTAGTTTTCAATTTTGGGCAGCTCCTCATCTGGTTCACCAGCTATTGAGAACTGACAGAAGTGTCACCTATCTTATCTGAACAGTTCTTATCTTGCCTTCTCTTGAGACAGGCAGCAGGACTTGTTACTGCTAAAGGAAAAAGTACTGCCTGGTATCTCTGAAAACACATTCTCAGAAAGAAAATAACAGTTTAATACATCAAACAACAACACATTCTCCCTTGAATAATGTTTATGCATTTTCACCTTTTCAAAGTTTCTGAGTAAAGCTTAGAAATTAAATACATTAATGCTACATTCAAATATTTCTCTCTTGTACCCCAAGCCAAAAAATAATAAATACAAATCAGGAAAATAAATATTTTTTTTTACACTACAAAAACTCTCAGTTTTCCATATGAGAAGCCACATTCTCAACAAACAGATGACAGAAGAGTCAACATTATTGAAGAGGGTTAAAGTGAGCTGTCAAATTACCTTCTCTCCTCTGAGGATATGCACTACACCCCTAGCATGTATCCAGTTCTCACATTCAGAGTAGGAGAGCCAGGACTAAAATACCTGCTAGGCCTAACAAGGTCCACATCCCATTTTTGTGACAACACCTTGCTCATGCCCATCACATGAGGGGACAGAATACATTCTCCTTGGTTTTAGTCCCTTGGATTCCTTGGACTAAGCAAGAAATTGGCAGCCTCCCAGGCTCCCCATGGGCCACTCCATGGAGTGGAATGACCAGATAACCCGCCATGAGCCAGGCTATGAACAAAAGCACATGGATATCCTAAAGAGAGACACTGCTACCACCAAACCCTCCTTCCCCATGGATAAAGGGGATGGAGAGCAGTGCAGCAGGTGCAGGAAGCTGTGCTAAGTTTCCACCATTGCCATACATTTTCTCTCCGCCAAACACCAGCTTACTTGCAGGAAGAAATAATAGATTCTATTAGGTGAGCCTTTTTATTGCAGTAAGAGAGAGATGGGAAAAATAGCTTGAAACTCTACCAGTTTCCAGCTTTTATTAACTATCAGGCATACACTGACAGCAGGAGAGATGAGGTGGCAAGAGGACTTTCAATAGCCCAAGAGCTCTTTCCTTATCTGACCAGCTTAATATATTGCATTTAAATAAGTGATAAAATACAGAGAAATCACATACATCTAGTAACTTTATGAGGAGCATACAGTTGCAGATTTCTTTTTGCACCTGACTAAATATAATGCATCCTTGCCATGCACAAAAAAAAAAAGCCTTGTGAAATGAGAGGTGCTAACATTTTCCAACAAATGGGATGACATTACAGAACAGGATCCTTTTTGTTACTTGTAAAAAGAACATGCTCCTGGTGCAATTGATTTCACACATAAAAGGCAACAGTTTCAAAGACCAACACTGCTATTTTTGGCCAGTTAGTAGAAAGCCGTTTCTAAAGCTGATAGCAGCACTGACAATTAATTACAAGCTAAAGATCAAGCACGTCAAATCCTTGTGAAATCCCCAGACATGAATCAGAATGACTCCTGAGGGCCTCCACAGAGTTCAGAGCAAGAATTCCCTTTTTTTGCAGATCATCTTTCAGTGCCTCTGAGCCGCACAGATTATCAGCATGAATATTTTATGGAATAAGATCAAGGTAAATAGAGCCAGGAGGTGCACAATTTCCTGAGTTTATGTACAACAGACTTGCCATGGGTAAATAAATGCTCAGTTTATACATATTACAGCCAGGTGAGTAGTGGGAAAAGACTCACAAACAAGACTAAAACATATTGCAGGGAAAACTGCAATTCTACCAGTCCACACCTGCAAAATTCATTTTCCACAACCATGCTAGGCATTCCATAAAGATTTCTACAGAATTTATGCAGCAGCAGTACAGGTCTACAGATACACTAAGAACATTAAAAAAAACATATTTTAACAATGCCATAAAGTTCTTCATGCTGATCTAGGTCAGGGGGGGAGCTGAAGGACATTTCCTTGTGAACTCACAGGCCCAAAGAAATAACCCAGTCATGGCAAAGGGGACAGTCTGCACTCTTCTAAGCAGTTTGAGCTAATCAACATATCTGAACATCCCTTGCAGAATTTGCAGAAGAAATCAGTTGAAACAGTTTGTTGCTATGGATTCATTTCCCAAAAAAAATAACTGAAATAGGTTGGCACTAGTCGTTCAAATAATGACTTGAGGTTTTCCACAATCCCATAAAGTGCTGATTCTCCTTGAAAAGCAAAGTGGATTCTGATTTGCCATTTAGCCTTCCTGGAAAGAGACCATGCCAGCAACATGAGGTAATGTTGAATTGGCCATCTCCAAGCTTCCTAAGACTGGAGAGAACGTTTGAAATGTATGTGGACTCTGATTTAATTCAGCAATCAGTGCAGTAAAAATATACTAAAAGAGCTCTTAAGTAGACAAACTGCAACAGCATTTACTTATTTTCTCCTATTTCTCCTCTCTGGACTCAGGCACTTATAAAAAATACCTTGGCAAACTTTTTACTTCTGTGAAGGCATATTGACTTTCTGACACTATGATAATTAAAGTCAACACGGGAAATACAAGCCAAAATGGAAAATCTAGGTTCTGAAAGGAATATCAACCAAGTCAAGTCAAACTTTTAAAAATAAAATCCTGAAGAAACGAGTCACCCACTCCCAAAAAAATGCAACAGGAGAGGCAACTTATCCACTTTAGTTTGGCATTCTCCTCTGCCTTCTCTGTTTATTTTACATGCAAGCCCTACTATCTTAGTTACTGCTAACACAGTGGCATTTTCCAGACAGCCAGATAAACAAAAATCCAGCTAACAGGCATTCAGTTGCAAAGTATGTTTTCTTTTCTCTACTTTACCAAACATCCCACCTTCTGAAAGGATTCACACCGATAGACCAGGCCACAGTTAAACATTGCATTTTGAGTCACCTTTGCTGTCCTTTAGCACTGGTGGGAGGAGCTACCACACTCACAGCAATTTAATAGCCATGTTTCTACTCATTAGGAGGAAGGGGAAAAGGCACAAGAGAACTCCCCTATCTCTGACAGCTTTCAGAAGTGGTATGGAAATTTTGCACATCAGCAAATTCTTACAGGAGTTTGTAAGCAAAGTTTTTAAAATTCATTAAAATTATTACATTATTTTAAGCAATTATTTAATATTTTAAAGATACTTTTAATATTTTAGACCTTATTTTTAAATATGAATTACCAAATAAATTTTTTATATTTTTAACTTATTTAAGCACATTTCTTAAATAACTCTCTACAAACATGGGGTTCAGAGGACTTGTGGTATTTCTAGGTGTAGGGAGACTTTAACTTGAAAAGAGGCTTTTTCCAATGAGACTGTTTAGTTTTATGTCAACTAAGTTTCAAGAAGAGAGTCCTTTTTAAATTTTGCAGTAAGAAATCTTTTTATGTAAGCTAAAAAGCAGTGAACCATAAGAAAAAAACCTTGGTCATAAATCTGAGTCCATTTAAGTAAACAAAACCTCTCATTTCAAGTGAAAAAACAAACAGAATAAACATAGCATAAACACAATCAATATCATAAACAGAAACTCTCATTACAAGTGAAAATGAGTCCTGGAGCTTTTTCCACCAGGTGCTGTTTTACTTCCCACACTCTCACAAAACACATCCAGAATTCCTCAGCCAAACACCTTCCCAACAGTAACCCACAGAAAAAAGGAACCATTAAGAAAGCAAACAGAATTGTATCACTTATAGCAGAAATACAGAAAATATCAAAGGCCTTCTCCCACTTTGAATATTTATGCACAGTTCAGAAGTCTATCACATGTTTTTTTTGCTAATGGTTGAGACCTCAAGCAGGAAAAACTCTCACAAATAATCCCCAACAAACAGCATAAATCAGCATATAAAAGCCCAACATTTACTGAGTATCATGACCATAAAGCTGCCCAACAAAGAGAGAACAAGACAAAGTTCACACTTGTACAGCAATCTAAACTGAAAAGCATTAAAATATACCACATGGAATCACTACTGCAACAACAAAGACAAAAAAATCTCTGCTATCAATCTTCAGTAGCCAGCTCACACTTTTTTTGCTCTGTTTTATGAAACCACTTCTTCCTACAGAATCATTTCCAGGCCCTTACTTCAAGTTTACTGCGTTCGACAGATCAGCTACAATACTTTGTTCCATAAAACAACAAAAGCCAAACCAAATTTTACTCACCCACAGCCTGTGAAAGCTCAGGTACCACTACTCCACACTCCATCAGGTTCTCCTACCACCAAGGGTGAAGGTGGCAAAATGAAGGAGCTCTGGAACTTTCTGCTCCTATGAAGTCACTTGGCCCAACTGCAGGTGCTTCCTCTCACTAATCAAACACCTTAATTGGTTACAGCTGTGCCTCATTTGCTTCACCACCAGGTTTTCCTGAGGAGTAACACTAACTAGGCCCAATTTTAGTCCCTGTAGGGGCTACAATGATATTCAAATATACAATAAATATTTATGTTATTTTTAAACCTAAGTATTTATAATTTAGATAGTAAAACTATACGGTTTAGCCCTCTAGGGGTTAAAATTAGAGGGAGAACAAGTAGAAGGGGCAAGAATGATCTGGCCAAGAAATAAAAAGAACTCAAGGCCCATCAGGAGTTTGAAAGTTCCCCTCAAATAGTAAAGATCACACAAGCAAAATAGGAGCCTCCAAAGCATCTAACAGAAACATTTTGTGTAGTTACATCTATATGGTGACCATTTAACTTAGTAAGTCACAGATGTTAAAACCTTTCTTTATCTTTACAAAGACTAATCATGGACAGCAAAGAACAACATATGGAAATGAAATATAGTCTTGCAACATCCAGGTAATGTGGGAGACCTTTTGGGGATCCCGAAGGCAGCAGCACAATTACCAAATTACCTCATCAAGAGTCAGCTGCCAAAAACTCCTGGGGAAGCACCAGGGCCCAAAACTGCCCCTCCCAGGGTAATATGGGACAGCTGCATCTTGTTTGGAGGAATAAATAAAGGTGATAAATGCAGAAGGAAAGTGATCCTACTTTAAGATTAGTCTCTAGTTCTTAAAGGACTGCCAAAAATAAGTGTACATTTACTTGTATATTGTACACATAACACTTGCTTGAATAACCCTCCAAAAATATTGTTAATCTGGTAACTAAGAACATGCCATGAAAAGAAAAAAAAATATTTTTCTTTCAAAAAATAGTTTTTCTTTCAAACAAATATTCCTTGTTTTACAGAAAAGCAGGCTCCTCTTCAAATAGATGCTGTGGGGTCTTTTTTACAGTAAACTGAAGCAGTACATAATGACAAATTAAAAAGTGAAAGGTTCTCACAAGAATTTTTATCTGTAGTATGCAGAGGTCAGTCTGTTACACTCAAAAGTTATTTTCAACTTACACAATTCTGTTGACCTTTCACCTTTGCCAAATCTCTAACTCATTTAAAACTCTAATAGGCACACACAAATTTTCTCATGAGTAAGTTTGCAACAAAACCTTATACCAACAAATCCTACAAGTTCACCCTCAGTGAAGGTGGCAAACACCTGAAGGGAATATACAACACACAATACACACTCCTTGGAAGTGGAGGAAATCAGATTTGTCCCTCCTCCTCAAAAGATGCATGGGGATGACCTGGAGAATACCAAGGATTTGGGGATCATGGCAATTTACAACGACTCCTGCTTTTTTGCCAAGAAACAGGGAGTCCCAAGGAACCATTTCAACAGTTCAAAGAATGTCTCACATGCCAAGAAAGGCTCTGACACACTGACTGAAAATACTGGGTGTGGGGGAGGACAGGCAACACCAGCCAACGCAGCTTTTTGGGTGCCTTGGGCACTATTCCTTCAGAACAGCCATGCTCCACAATCATTTTCCATGGAGATTCTCCCCAGATACAAATGCAGGCAAGATGGTGAAGGGGCTAATTAGAATTACTCTAATTAGAATTACTCAGAGAACTTGATTTTGTTCATGACTGATATGCTCCCTTCACTTCAAACAGCTCCCACAAGACTTGACAGAAAACTTGGTTCAACCACTAGGAGGTCAAACTTGATCAAATGTTCAAATATTGCCCTTTCTAGTGTATTTCTTTATCCTCCTACACTTGTTAGGTCTGCCTATACTGCAGCACCAGCTATCTGCCCTAACATTGTTATTCTCTCTCTCCCATTTCACAGAGCTCATTCTCATCTCTCTCCATGCTCTGCTCCAAAGTGTGTTCAAATCAAAGGTTCTCATTTTTTTCCTCTTTCCCTCAATTGTCTTTAATTAGACAATTTTTTTAATTTGAAGTCAAGGGGAAGAGTCCTGTTAATTTCAATGAATATTTAGCCAGGCCTTTTCCTTCAAGTGTTCTACCTCAGTTCATCTTCAAACACATTGTTCCATAGGGACAGGGATGCATCCAAATAAAGATCAATAAAAAGGTAATTACTGTGGTATTATTAATTGAAGAAACAGGATTACTTTTTCCAGTGTCAATGAACTTCAATACGCTAATAAAATTAACAGATATCAAAGTGTTTCAGGTCTGAATAGAAACATTTACATTAAATCTGAGTAACTTTTCAAAATACTGGGCAAATAGTCATATACACTTTGAAATATAAAAATATCTCCAGTGCTCCAAGATGAAGCTGAGCAAATTTCACTGACTGAAATGAGAGTAGACATTATTTGCACCTTCTAAGTATATTTCATCTTGGTGTTTAAAACAAGGCCACTGAAAGGAGAATTTCCACTGCCCCAGCTGTCAGCACCTGGGTTTGTGACTTGCCTGCTGGGGACTTACTCATTTCCCATTGCAAATCTGGAATTACTGTTCACTTGGACTGACCTGCTCCTGATTGCACCCTGATGATGTGTCCTCAGTCCAGCTCATGGTACTGGCAAGATAAATGTGTAGAACAAGAATTGAGGCAAAAAACTAATAAATTTTGCTTAGATCCTAGGGATGCAATCACACCCTTTCAGTACTATCTGATATCTTCTTGACAATATTAGGAGGGAATTAATGTCTATAGGTATTGGCTGATGGAGGTGAATTATGGTAAGTTCTGGAAGGCAACTATCTAAAGCAGGGGAAGCTGATTAATTACCCAGCAATAATTCATTATTAAGACATTTAGGTCCACTTGTGCACCACAAAGTCAGAGGGAGCAGGAAACAATAAAACCTATAAATACTATTCAGATTAAACTGTTTGCAGCTATAGCCATAGAGACACATATACACAGAGACAATAGCACCATCTTAGAAAAATTAGGTCCTTGGAAGCAAATGATCAAAATTAGGTCATTGGAAGCAAATTATCAAAATTACCAAATTATCATCTGGAGACACATGGCTGTCTCCATCCCATGCAATGGATGTATCAGCTCACTATTTCTCAGGTCTGCCTATTTTCTGTATGAAACAATGATCATATAGCCAGGGTACAAACAAGGGTCCAAAGCTTTGGGCTTTGATCTCACACTGCTGAACTGAGGCAAACAGACAGGAAAATATTTGAAGTCTGAATACACTTCTGCAGATAAAGATCTGTATCTTAATACTGGTATTAATTAACTAAATAGAATTTAAAGCTGATATCTGCCTGCATATCACATACAAGTCTCTTCTCAGGTGTGTACAAAGAATGTGCCTATTGCACAGCATTCCTTGCTTTCCTTTTTCTCTACCTGAATCATACTGATGATACATTTCTTGGCCACCACCAATTTTTAAAAATTCATTACAAATCCATTTCTCACACGTCGCCCCTTATGGGGATTGTTCCCTAAAGAGTTCAAGTACTAGAACAACAGACTACTGCACAGCATTACATTTCAACTGTGAAATATCTATTCCACAAAGAGGATTTTTTGTAGTGATACTTCTCAAGAATACACAATATTTTAAATTTCACTGACATTTCTCACTAACAAAACAGCACTTATACTTTAGCAGTGGTTCTAATTTTAATAAAGCCTTTTCTTTCCTCTGGGTGTCAGAGTTGTCCTCAAAGTCCTTCTGTGTTAAAAATTATTTGTCTAATTTTGCCTAACAGACCCAGTGTATTAGTCAAAGAGTACATGCACAGTAATATTTCAGAAAGATGATGACCCCCTTCCCCAAAATCTTGCATGGCAATTTTGGGTTACTCTGAACCTCTCTCCAGCTTTGACTTCTGAACTTTTCCTTTAATCTACTTTCTAATTCACTTCCTGTATAATGATACAGTAGTTTTTCTCTTTTTGTAACCTGGTGTCCAAATACCAGAACAACCATAGCAGTGAACACCTGACCATTTCCATCTTCCTCTGCAAAAGTCTTTAGTCAGAATCTTATTATTAAAGCAAGTTTTTTCCGAGCAGTTTCCACAGCTTGGAAGGGCTCAGAAACCTTTTCCTTAAAAGGATGGGGAGATGGATGGATGATTCCTGTGCCTTGTAAAGGTCCAATGCAATTCACCTCTGGATACCAAACAGTTCTTACATCTAATAGGAGATGTAGTCACAGAAGATGAGAGGATTTCTCTCTAGCAATGATATCTTGCCCTTTGGCAGACATCAGGCAGTTCAAATAAAATTTAAGGTTTAGCTCATGACTCTCAGAGGATGCTGACAGATGATGGAAGCACTGTCACAGCAGCTCTAACTTGACTTTCTGTCTACACTGCTGAACATTTTAAATCATTTCTGAACAAGATCACCTAAAATGGGCAGCAAATCTCTAAATCATCCATGAAAATACAATGGCATCCAACACTAAGGGAAGGCAGTACTTAAGCATGTTTACAGAGGATAACAGGAATAGTTCTGTTCCTAAGAGCGGCCTCCTTCCTGTGCCTCCTCATTTCACATGCACATCTAAGAGGTCAACATGCAAGAGCTTTTCTTACAGTTCTTGAACCCTCTGACTTGTTCTCATCTCAGTATATCTAGATAACTCAATTTACTGGACATTTGTTAATCACTTTTATCATCTTCCAAGCTGCTAAGTAAACCAGGTAGGTTATTCTGACCAATAAAATCCAGATCTTGCTGACAAATGCATTTACTTCAGGAAACGCTGTCAAAAAAGTAGACATTTTCCCTGGTCTTCTGGGCAGAGTGGAAATCACATACAGGTGCTAGAACAAAGCTATGAAAACCAGAGCAAGGCAAACAATGCTTGGCCCAGAATTGTTTCTCACACAGTAAAAAAGTCAGAACAATTAGAAGGAAGTCCACGATTATTGAGTTGATAAACATGCATCCATTATAACACTGCACTGGGGAAATGGATGGAGTCTACAGAATTAGAACAGCTGCCAAATTAGACTTAGATTTGTAAACTTAAACTCACTTCTCATTCTAACTCTGTACACAAAACTTTGGGGCCTTTCACTGCTCTCCCCAAAAGGTTTTGGCTTTGGTATTAGTTTGCTTGGTGCCAGTTTGAACGCCACTGGGCTTATCTTATAATTTATCTTCAGAATATTTCATTAGATCAGCTTTGTGCCATATTAGCATGCTTGGGTTTAACTTTTTCCCTTGTTTAAAATTATAAAGTAGATAAAGGACAGGGTCCTATACTTGTTTACTTCATATGAGGCACAATTTCTGCATTCTGTGAATGCTTCCTCATTAGTTTTTCTCTGCTTGCTAGACTTAATTTATCTACTCTAAAAACATAACAAGACTGAATTCATAGACATGGTGAATGCTAAACTGGCAGTGAATTATAAAAGCAGAATTTACAGTCTAATATTAAAAATATAGTTGATACCTAAACTATAAAAATTGAGAGGAAAAATAGATATCCCCTAATGGTGCCAGAAGATTATTAAATATATGCACTGCATTTTTCTTACACATCTTTGGCTTCAGAAACTTCATGTTTTAAATATCAACCTTAGCAGAAAGAAGTCAACAAGTAAAAAGCTCTTCTTACATTCAGATACAGAATCACAGTACAATGATACTTGGCAACAAAGAGCAGTAAGTAATCAGCTCCTAAAGCCACAACAATATCTGTATGGCACCACAGTGAGTTTCAGAAAATGCACTTCACTGAAAAGGAGAGCAACACAAGATTTGACTGTTGCTAAGATCCCACCACTCTTGTTCCCAATGTACAACAAATCCAAAATCTTTTATATATTTTTGCAAAAAGGAAATTAGGTAGATTGGCACTTGGCAACTCATATTTCTCCTTTTTTTGAGCAATCTACATTCTGTTTTGTCATGAAAAAAACAACAGGTAATACAGAACATGGGGGTTTTTTTGTTTCTCCTATCATTTCAACAACTCACTATAGTTCTAAATCCAACTATTTTACTTCCAAGAATGAATAAATATATAAGGTATCTATGCATCATTTCTGCATAAATGCACACACATACTCAATCTCCTTGTTGGACCAACACCCCTTTGCACCCAAGCATGATTCCAGTCAGTGCAGTTCCTACCACTGCAAGGATCCCAGCTCAACATCAGCAGAGCAAGTTTTGAAGGTTATACTGATATGGGCAGGGGAAAGGCTTGAGGGAATACAAGCAGATTAAGAGCTAAGATTCAATTAAAACTTCATACAGTGCCACACCACCCCTTGTGTACAGTTTAAATAGCAAACCCTGGTCTTTAATAAACTACATATAATAAACTGCATTCTATGTTCTGGAGCCAGTCTATTAGCATATTTCACACAGGAGAAGGAGAAACCCATGTGGGTTCAATGAGACCTACCTAGGAAAAGAGATTTGGGCTCAAATACACAGTGTATGTATTCACCAGTTTGGTAACTAGCAAGGCTAAACAACCAAGTGGTAGAGGACTTACACATCACATATTTGAGTCTACACACTTTATTCTGTCTACTACACCATTTGGATCAGAACCATAATTTCTCTCAGCTCACTAAAAGGATAGTAATACTGCCATGCTTTGCACATAAGTTGTAAAATCAATGTTTACCAGTCAAATGCCAGATGTATTCAAGTATCTGAAAAACATTTTTGTGTGCAAAGTATTTTACAGTTTCCAATACCCTTGAAGTTGGTGAGCACATCATTCTTCTGCCCCATTCTACACCACTGGAAAGCAGAAATTATGTACAGGAGGCATTCTGAGCCTTGCATCTACTCCATAATCTGGATAGTGACTTTAGTAAGTCATCCATCGAGACTAAAAACTGAATTTTAGTATTAATGAGAATTTTGTCTACTTTAAGCCCTCCCAGTGCACACACAGCTCTTCGGGAATCTAAGAGGTTCAGGTGGACGACACTTCACTTTACATAATTATATGAGTTTGACAAGAAAAAATACAATATAGGAACTGAAAGAGAGAATAGTGCACATGGTGTTTCAGCAGCTGCAGCAGGTACCCGGCTCTGGGTAGAGCAATAACACTGGCAGCAAGTGAGATATTACATATTCACAACTTCCAGGGATATCCAAGCTAACTAAGTTGTATTTCAATAGGACAAGCTCCCCTCCTGCAGCAGGTCAGGCTAGGGAGCTTTTAGTGGCTGGCAACAGACAAGACCAAAGCTCTACCCCCACCTAAAATCCAGCTCCAGCAGAGGCACTCTGCCTTCCAGCTGGAGGTCCTGAGTCACTGCCACCCACTGTCCCCAATAACCTTGCACACAAGTAAAAGCAAGCCTGACTCTTTAATTTACAAGCTGAATTTAACACCAAATAAACTAGTCCATAGTTTATATAGTCCATATCAACTACAAGGAATTATAGCAAATTACACACCTTAAACCCTTAGTGCTAAAACACTTGCAATCAGTCCCAAATTGTGCAGACCCTTCTCCCTCCATTTCAAGAAATAATAGAAATCAGTCACTGTTGCTTCTAAATAAAACAGCAAACAACTTTGTATCTACACACAAAGTCTATAATACAGACTATAATACAGAATTACTTACGTCCAAAAAGCAAATTACAGTGCAGTTCAACAAGGCTCTTATCTCCTCACAACGTCAATTTTCTGGAAAAACACTTTACACTCTATGCCATCAGTTAAACAGGAAAATGAAAAAGAAAATTACCTAAAAGCCAGAGCTTTTTCGATAGATAGAGATATCTAAAAGTTTCTATTGTGTTTAACCATGACCCATTTATTTATTCCATGAATGCTTATCACTGCCCAGACAAAACTAATTTGCAGGCCTTCTTTTGATATTTTCAACAGTCTAAAAGGACTGTTATTCTGGGTAACAGCAAATGTGAATTACAGGAATTTTGCTATGAAATAAAACATTGCAATACAGGTAATTTCAGTTTTCATGAGTTTGACCCTATTTTGCATTCAAAAATGCAGCAGTTAATATCTATTTATAGCAACAGCAGCTACATGACATGGTTGATAAAACCTTATGTGAAACAACTTTTACAGAATTTTCTCATGCTTTTCCAGGAAGCTTTCAAGATATCTTCCTTTATATTAAAAACACTTTCAACTGAGCATGCCAAGAAAACAGTCCATAAATCTCACTTCACACATTGAATTTCTGGATCACTTTTTTTTGCATATACAGAAAATCTTCTAAAACACACCCTAAGAAAACAGACCAGGTTTCTTCCTAGTGCAAATTTGGAAGAAGCACATGAGCCATGGGTAAATGTATTCCTCATTTTCCTCACACTCATGTGCTCCTCTGCCAGTTTTAGGTTAATTACTGCTGTGATGTACCAAGTGACTGATTGGTAGTAAAGGTGTTTTCTTTCTTGTGGTGTCTCACAAGCTCCTTGTCAGTTAAATAACTCGCTCACCTCTAGGAAATTGCCTCCAGGATTTTTGTTGCCTAGAAGGATTATTGCCCACCAATAAAGCCTGCTATTCTGACACCCTATTTCACCTCCAATGAAATTACATTGCAGAAACCTCCACTACTTGTGTAATTCATCATTTTTTTTTTTTTTAATTCATCACTGTAAACATCTATTGTATATTGCTGAGTGAACAGCAAAGTCAGAAATATTTCTTAACCATTATATAAGTATCAAGATGCCTGGTATATTTTCATAGCAATATTTTTTAAAAGTAAAAGGTTACATATTAATAAGTAATGTGTTTCAAAATTTACTTGCTGTACCTTGGAGACAATTAGAGAAAAATCCCTCATCTGCCTCACTATTTCCACCACCTTATCACCAAAGCTACAAGCCACACCTAAGAGTAAAGAAGTCACAATGCACAGAAGATGCCACCAAGTTTGCAAGCAGCTGTTAAATGCTTCCCCTCTCCCCCAGATGCTTTACAACTACAATGGAGTTTCAAACAGTGGTATTCCACTCAAGTATCAAATCTTAACAAATGCATAATTATTCTATTCACATAATAGCCAAGTAAAAAGTCATCCAAAGCATGATTCCAAGTATCATTTACTAAATTATACAGCATTTAAAGAATTAGCCCAAAATCATTATCTACAGAAGTTTATATACAATTTGAATAATAGGGTACAGGCCAGACTCAACATTCACTAAAGTCAGTGACAAAATTTCCAAGATAAATCCTGAGCAATGACTATAAATCAGAACTGCATCATGACTTCTAAAATACCAATGAAACACTCATGATATTTGGGTGTTATAAAAGCCCAGGAAATCAAGAAAGGTGCAGTATATAGAATTCTGTTATCCAGTCAGCACAGTTCACACTTAGCTTTTGTATAATACAAGGCAGGAGGGTTATTTTAGGCAATGAATGCAGAGAAAATTGTTTGATAGCTCACCTTCAAGAACTTATTCAAGAGTATTCTTGCTATTTTTAATCTATTTGAAGTCTTATACTTTGGACAGGTCTACATGCCACAGCTGTGTTGAGAATCCCCTCATGGGTGACTTTTGCAAATGAGTTATCTAGACACATAAAGCTTGTTCCAAATATAATTAGAAAGACAAAATGCACAGATCTGAACTACATGCTTTCTGCTATTTTCAAACATGGCTTCTAGCAGATTTGAAGAGTAACTAAATAATTAAAGAAGAAATGCTACTACAAATTTTATAATGCTAAAGCTGATTTACACATAGAAAGAATTATTTAATCTACCCTTTGCATCTTGAATCTGTAACTGCTTTTCACAGTCACTTATATAAGAGGGTTTTTTCCCTCAGCAGGATATTAAAGTTTCACTATAATTCATCTACAATGGACAGTCATTTTTCAAAACTAAATAAAAACAACTGCTATGTAAACACAGAAATTCAAAATAACTTACTGTCATATATACCAACTGCACATGAAATAGATAAACGTTTTAAATAATTAATTTAGAAAGTCAAGTGGTTTTAAAACATGAACCCACTTAAGCTTACAAGTGCCCTACACTGCAATGCAAATGGATTAATAGACTCACTGATTATTAATTCTGTAAAGCCATGCTATGATCATGATATTTATGATGTTATGACAATCTACACGACACTAACCATAATTAGAAATCAATATTTCTCTTTCAAATCCTTAATTTCATGTTGGAGTATAGCCTTATTGTTTTAACTAAGCAGTTTTTACCCAGTGCAAGTCCTAGGAAATGTCTGACTAAATTCAGGCACCAGAGGAACACCAATGGGGGTGTAAGAAGCCAAAGCAAATTACAAACAAATCTACTGATCTTAAATAGGTATATTTGGAGGACTTGAAAAGAAGCTCTCCTGCTCATGGGATTGAATGCTAGTGAATTGTTTTTCTCCAAAGCTTAAATGAGAAACGGAACTGAGCGTAGTCACAAACGAAAAAGAAGAAACACAAAATGGGTTTACTTTGTACAATTCAAGTCAAGGAGACGAAAGTGTTCTTCATTGCAAGTACTCATATCACAATCTCCTTGGCATCTAACAAAGAGATGACCAGAGAACCACCCCCACAAAAAATACTGTGCAGGTTTCCTAAAAGACTGTGGGAAAAGCTGACTAATTCCACAACGTCAACTTTCTAATCTCCAAATAGATTTTATGACTTAGGTCTGTTTTGCTGCTGGTGACCTCACGTCAAAGTCTGGACATTCAATCCATAACATGATGCCCCTCTACTATCCTGCATTTTGTGCAAACTTTCCACACTCTCTTAATTTCATTTATAAAAGGGATTATGTGGCTCCTTACTCAAAGACCATTTTGACTGCCCTTTTTTAAGATATATGTGCATTTTTAGTTACAGACATCTGCAGGACACATTTCAATTCCTACCCATTCCAAGAAAAATTTGGTTTGTTCTCAAAACATTTGGGAGACCACAGGTTTTATTTTCTGTCTTCATTTACTTGCAAAATCTCCCAATTTTCACTTGCATTTAATTTGACACAGAATAATTATATCATCTTACATATTTTTCTGACCACAGTACAATTTCAATGATGTGGGGAAAAAAAGACATCAGTCTGCCGGATAATTAATCCAAGTCTCTTTACATCATAGAGACAAAAGCACTCTAAAATATAAAGTATTGTCTTGATGAAGATGATGAGGGAGGACATCTCAGTCTGTCAAAATTAGGTGGAGTTTCTATTACAGCAATATATTTCCCAGCTAACAACTGCTGTCTCTAACAGGACCAGACCTGAGGTATTTGTGCATCAGGAGTTTATCATCTGAAGTACAAGCTTTGGTATGGAACACATTTATGAGAGAACACCTTTGAACAAGCCCAAGTGAGGTTTTTTTTAAGGAATGTTTGCGTTAAAGATCAAGCTTATCAACAGTCTGCTGAGGCAACCCTTTGGGGGAAATCAATGGAAGTTTCTTTGCTGAGTCAGCTTTTTCCAGCTCCTTCTATTCCCAGCTTATGCCCTTGACTCCTGTGAGTATGATGAAGTACAACATCCTAGGCAGAACTGCTGTTCTGTCTCAGCCATGAAAACATCATCATTTCACCATAAGGGCAGTCCAAAGAGGCTGACAGAGAACACAAAATAGTATCAGATGTGCCATGAAATCCACATCTGGACAAGGCCTAACCCACTGTAGTTTTTTTCCAACACAATTGTTTTTCTTTGTCCCATCAGAGAAGGCAGGAGCTATTGCTAATGGAGTGCAAACCCTACAGCATGTGGGATCAGTGCTGTGACAAAGGGATTTCAAAGCAAACAGAGATGGGGGGAACAGTCTCTCTACATACCTACCAATGGACAGCCTACCAAAAAATTTTAACTATAAAGCATTAGGTATTCAGCCCACGGTTCATAAACTACAGCCGTGGTTATTGTCATTGGAATATTTTCATGTACTTATATAATGTATTTCAAACATACAATCAAAGGTTATACATTTGAGATCATGCATAACCTTCTGTATTGATTTCAAGATTTAGTTCAAGAATATGATTGACTTATTTAAATATTTTCCTTTCTCAAGTCGTGGAACATAATTAAATAATTATCAAAAAAGCTACTGCCATATCATCCTATAATCATGCCTATTTCATTACTCCTGTGGATTACTTGAGTAACCCATAATAATAAAAGTTCTAAACAGCAATAATTTAGAGAGAAAAGACAGGATAGGACCTTCCAGTTTCATACCATGAGAACTGTACGGTTTACTATGAAGGCATCCAACTGGGGTTCAGAATAATTCATTTTGTGTATGAGATCTCTTATTTAAAGTCAAAACTAGGGAATATGCTTCAGCTTCTAAAAATTTACAATCTCTAATCCATTTTTTTTCAACATGAGTAATTTACAGTACAAGTCCAAACTGAATGAAAACTACATTTTGATTAACTAAAATCTCATTATTTTTCTAATTGCAATAGGCATGAGATTGTACAGTAGCAAAGCCCTCCAACTTCCACTAAATTCACCGAATACAACACCTTAACTTTATATAGGATAAAGACATTTAACTAATTCTATAGGGTTTGACAGTTATAAGATCACAGTTTTGCTTTTGAAAACTGTACAACACTGTATTCTAACTGCTGTTTTCAACATCACCTCATGCTGCACAAAATTACAGTGCAACCTTTCCATTCCCACTGGATACATGAAATATTATCATTAGTTACTAAAATTAATTTTTGGACACTATTATGCTCTTTAGAGAGGTTAAAAAATTCTTTGTTGCCCCTTAACTGAAATCGTTTGAAGTGCAAAAAAGACAAAATCAAAGTGCAGCATTAAAGGAGAATAAACAGAACTAACCTTATTAGTGAATGAAAAATAGATACTTTACCATAATGAGAATGGTTCCTATGAATGGTGTTTACTTATAATTAACAGAATAAATATTAATAGAACTTAGAAAAATAGTGCCTCAGATCAAAGCTTAAAGCATCATAGCCTTTCAATATGTATGCTTGTTAGTTTTGTGGGTTTTTTTTATTCCTGTCATTGATTATCCTTTTCCCTAGTCCTCCTTCCACCTCTGACCATCATTCACCACACAGGGTCTTATACTGCATATCACCTATCCATAAGAGACACCAGTGATCAAATTCCAAGTACTCAATGAAATAAGTATAAAATTCAAAAGTTACTTAATGTTATAACTTGACTGCTGATATTACCCCTATATCACAGAATTAACTTTTTTCATTCCTACTTCTAGATTATTTAAGTTCCTCATGTCTTCCATTGTTCTCCTAAGATATGTCTTAAAGCTGGTTATTCCAGAGTTATCCCAAGTATTTTAGCAAGGCATGATATCAAGACTGAGGTTTACCTAAGTCATTTGCTGAAAGCCAGGAAGAAAAAAACAAAAGGGAAAAAAAAAAAAAAAATCAAGACAGCTTTTTCCTGTAACCAACAGCACAGAAAGAAAAGCATGTTTGCTTTCCTCACTCCCATCTTTACAGTATCTTAGCATCAAAATCAAGTTGTTCCTTTTGCTCTTCCCTTGCTATTTCTTCCCCCACCAAAATTAAATAGCTGATGCCATCTAGATCAACTTTTCAATGAAATTGCAGTGACAGAGAATGGCTACCTGAGCATAGAAACACAGAGCTCAATGCCTTAAACCCCTGCTAATCCTTCATGAGAACGGGTCCATTCTTTCAGATGCAAAATGACAACCTGAACTGCATAAAAAAATATTTGATCTCTCCTTGAGTGCACAGCACAAAATATTTTGCTCTGCACATACTTTTTTAAGCAGTCCATCATCAAGGCTTTCTAGCCTTTACTAGAAAGTGTCAGTAACATGGTGGGTGGAACAGTAAACATGCATTTTTACCATTAACTCATTTTAAAGACACATTCTCTTTCCTTTTAAATCTATATTTCACCTTCAGTTTGATTTTGGCAAACAAGACAGTCATAAGACAAAAAAAGATCAACCCAAAACTTCCAAAAGTGAATGTGACCTCTGTAGATTGCATCCTGTTTTACCAGCTGCTTCCTCAACATCTGTGCACCTAAGAGTAGCCCAAGACACAGCGAAGGACACACCCACTGCTAATTTTGATTCTGTTATAGTAAAAATTCAGTAAGAGATTTCAGAGAAAAAGAGCAGGGAATAAACAGTCTATAAAAGTTTCAGTGGTATCATGATACAGCACATTAATGAGAAAAAAAAATTACATATGGGCTAATAAAAAGCCTTATTTTAATTCCCTCTGTAACACCTCCCCATGACTTGACCATCTGTACATTGATATATGAGTAAAAATATTTGAATTTATGGTTCCAAGGGACTTGTAGATTCATAGTAGCTGACTGCAATGGCACCATGGTGAGAACACCCCCTGGACAACCTTCAGCTCTGCACAAGCAGCCAAAGTTAGAATTTCCCCCTCCAGCTGCTTCAGAGTCATGCTGACTTCACCAACCAAAGAGTAATTTCATAAAACATCTGTCTGACCTAAAACAATACTTGAAAAGAAACAAGGGTAGTTTGAAGGTAAGATAACTTGGAACGATGTCTCCTCTGTAAAGATGCTACTGCACATCCACTCAGCTCAAAACACACCAACTACTAAAGCATTTTTGTTTCACTCCCCAGTAATACTTGAATAAGCTACATATACTCTTACAAAAATGATATAAACATTATGGTTGTCTACAGGATATGTATAAAACATTGTTTCTAGTCCAAAATTCATATCTTCAGATTTTTTTCTAAATTCAAATTTATGGCTTGGAAATTTGCTTTGTAGGAAAACCATACGACATTCTCCTCTTAGAACTCAAACTTCCATGGGAAATAAAAGGAGAAAGAACTTGGAAAAGTATTTAGGAATGTCTTAAATTTCTCTAAACCAGGAACTATAGTAACTTTTGGTTTCAATTCACAGCAAAATGATTTTACTAGGAAAACAGTTTCTCTGCAAACATGAACTGAGGGTTCCACCAATGCAAGTAATGAGAGATGGTTACTGTAAGTCAATGTTTCACCTTGGGATGTATTTTGCAATCCAGCAAACCATAAACTATCAGGAGCATCTCACTTCAGTAACTTCCCTGAAGAGTCCTCCTTGGATTTCTGACTCAGGAGTGTGGCCAAGCAGGGAAACCCCTTGATAATGCTTGTTTTTGAAGGAGGAGCAAAGCAGTGTTTTTACATCTTTGCACAGAAGTCCTATTTTTACTGGCCTGAGTTATCCTACAGTGCACAGAATTTCTGACTTTAGGATTGAAATTAGAACTGCAAAATTCTAAATACCAAGGATGCTGTGTGTCCTTTCAAGAGAAACATCAAAAGCTAATACACTTTGTGCCAAATTAAAGGTTTTGAGTACAAAGATCTAACAACAGATGAGTTCATAATGCTTCTACGAAAAAATGTGAAGTGTATCTTCAACCTAGGGGTTGGAAATTATTCATTAAAATAAGAAGGCCCTAGCCCTTAGATAGTGCTTTGACTTTCTGCTCTTTTGATCTTAATGTGAAACAATTTATAACATCAAAATGGTGTTATATTTCAGAAATATTTTTTATTGTAATGCCAAAATTCATAATAATTATAATTTGCTTTTCAAATCATCTTTGAGAAGAAAGGAATAATAAAATTATCCTACTAAATCCACCAGGGGATTATTGTTGCACTGGAATATCAAAGAACTTAGGATGCATTGAAGATTTATTGTCATACAAAACATTGAAGTGCTAATTATCTTAATCTGAAACTGGGTGTTCTTCCTTTGATTAGATGCTGTACATCAGTATGACAGTCTGAATGCTTTCTGGTCAGACTGATAGATGAAACCGATTTTGTTACATTTCTCACTATGTCTGCAAGTTAATATAGAAATAAAATTATTTCCTTATAAATTTTAAATTATAAACTATAGAGACGCAAGCACAGTGCAGCTGTTGCTTTCCTTTGCAGTGCATGCTGTATTACAAAATGAATTGAGCAATTTCCCACCCCCCCAAACATGAGAAAATTATGGGAGTTTTTCCTCTGAGCTGAGGTTTATCCTAAGAAATACTTCAGTTCAAAGTGATCAAGGCATTTAACATTTGAATGAGTTTACTAATTTAAGCAACAGTACTATTCATATGCTTACAGCCAGGAGCATACACACCTCACCTCACTGACTGAGCATGGGGGACCTGCAAGTCCACAATTATTCTGGAATATTCACTCTGTGGTTTACAAGCAGCTCCATCTCATATTTTTTAGCAAGACTCAAACGCAGCAAGAAGAATCACATATTTCCTAAGATAATGAGCCCTTGTTAATTCTTCATTTATCCTTACTAAGAAAACCTAGGAAAACAAGCTTTATATTGTAAATGGCTAAGGAAAAGGAAAGCACAAATTTTTCCTAAGAGCTATACGGGAATAAAATAACTTAATCCATTTCAAATTATTTCATGCATACCAAACCTTGCAAAGCAGGCATGAAAGCATTCATGCCTAGGCACAAAGTATTTATGCTGACAAATGCAATCTTTCACTTGCACATCAGTGTAAGTTAATAAAAATCTTCCAAAAGCTTCCTCAGTATTTTTCAGTTTTCAAATCCAAATTTAAATAACATCCATCAAGAATTTACATACACAGAAAAAGCACAGCAACAAGAAATTTAAAACTGACTCTCTGAAGTAGGCAATTCAATTCTTAGTACGCAAGACAATACAAACAAAACTAAAAGCAATACCTAAAAATAGACATAATTTGCTCTTTTCATCAAAAGCTGATTATAACCCCTCTAAGAAACCAGCATGACCTCCACAGGCTCCATTGTCCTATATAAGAAAGATAGAGTGGCATTTATTTCTTGGATTCGTGGAGTGGGTTTGTGCCCTGCCTGGACAGGGTGAGGAGGGCAGAGCTGAGCAAGCACAGCAGGCGTCTGCAGCACCTGCTCATTCAAACACACTGCAGGACCACGTCCCAAATACAGTTTTCTACAGATGATCTCATGCCATGCAATTTGTAACAAAACTAAGGAAATCTAGGATCAGGTGGCTGCAGAGAATGCTCGCTGATTTACAGGGTTAATTTCCTATAGCAGCGTCTAGGCGGGTTAGTGAACTGTGAAGCATTTTCCTTTCAGTAATGGAATAGAATAACATGCTGACAGACTGCCTGAAAAAACCTAATTTCTCCCTCTTACAGAAGAATATTTAATGTGACTTCTAAATGACCCAACTGAGAGAGGTATTCTTTCCCTTGATAAAATACATGACAGGGAGAAAATATATATTTTTAGAAAAAAACACTCCTTTAACTATATTTGCTATTTACCACCAGCCTTTGAAATTCTTCTTCAACAGAGAACTAGCACCATGGAATAAGGCAGGAAATTCCATGACCAGAATTAAATCTAAGTAAACAAAGCAGGATGTCAAATTTCAGATTCCTAAGGTTCATGAAGTTGAATTCTCAAACTCATGATGACCACAGTGGTATCAGAGGGAACATGACGACAGTTGATGTTGGCCAAGAGTCCACAAGAGATGACTTTGACTGCTGCTGAGTGATGAACACCGCACACCTCTGAGCAGAATGACCCTGACAGCATTCCTGACTGCACTACCATGCAGCAGGAAGACAACAGGAACCAAAGAAAAGTCCCCGACAGCCTCACAGAGAAGCTGCCTGCCAGCTCTGTATTGCTTTCATTAAGAGATGTCAGGCCACAGTTTTGATGACATGCACGTCACAACAGTACTCCACAATGAAATTTCATGTAAATGGCTGCATGAACAATTTGAACATGCTGGAATTACAAAAGAAATTTCCAGCTACAGTAGAAAATTAGACATTTGATGGAAAGGAGCAACTGAAAATGTTATATATAATATTTGCAGGTATTTTTATAATAGACCAGTATCACTCTGTTCTGCATTTAAGCAAACAAATATTTAGCATATAACCAACTCAACTCTGCATCATAACACTAATGACAAGGTTTCTTTTCAAATTAATTTGTATTATTATCACTCTGATAATAATACATTACTATTACTCTTATAATAACACATTAACTGCAACTCATGGAAATAAAAATACTCTGTGTAACATGAATATTGTTTTATGTTGGTTTAAAGAATACAACTCTGAAGCACTTCACAGCCTCTAAATTCATGGTTAGATAACATCAGCAGATCCTTTTTTGCCAGTATGCAGGTACACAACCTCCCTGGATGTGGTTTAGCCGCAACATATTTCCCTAAATGAGACAAGGTATTTACTTGGAGTTTATTTATGACTCTGAGTATAGACAGGAACTTGTCTATTTATTTGGGCTTGTCTATCTTTTGCCAAGAACCCGTGGGACTTGCAGTGACTACAGCCCTGTGGCTGGGCACAGCCTGACAGCTGGAGACTACTAAAAAGCCACAAACAGAGAGGGAGCCTCACCCTAAGCCAGTGGCTTAGCAACTCAAGGTAATACTACACCAACAGCAGCTCCTCAGCTTCTGGCTCACACCTGATCCCAAGCCAGACATCTGGAAGCACCATGGGCAGGGGGAAGCAGCACACAGAAAACATCTACCAATAGTTCCTGAATGGCTCTAAGAAGATCCAAATAGTACAAGAACTTTTCATTTCTGGGGCTCTGCATAGTTTGGATGCTGGCTGTGGTATTCTGCTCCAAGACAAGCATACAAGGAACAGACTTGGCATAAAAAACCCCTTTGGTTATATTTTCTAGAAATCATGACTTGGCGCAAAAAAAATCCTTCCTTTTATATTTTCTAGAAATCACCATTTCCCCTGGCCTTGATCAAAACTTCTTCCATATTCCCTAAATGCCATTAAAATCAGGAGACATTTGCTCTACAGTTGGCCTAGTCAGGAAGGTATGATGGATTCTCCAGGTAACACATTCAAGCAGTCCTTGCTGAGTGCACTAGGATTTATGACAGCAATTAATATGAATTGAAACAAAAAAGAAGATAAAATGTTTCAGGTGTAGATATGATTGCAATATCTGGATTTTAGGATCAGAGTTTTTCCAAGAATGCTCAGCCATTCTCCTGCAGCAACAGTCTTTTGAACTGACAGTCTGAATTGCCCATGGTTCCTCTTGAAATTAAAGAAAAATCCCTGGCAGCAAAAGTGAAGACTCAGCCAAAACCTATCCATTTCATTCTGCTGCCAACCTCTTCATTACTCTCTGGGAACTCCTCTACCAACTTTTCTTTCTTTTTGAGTATTAAGGGACAGAGGGATGGCCCCTCATACATTTGGAGCATCTTCAGAGCAAATTTTAATAGAACTACTCATGTTTTATTATCACCACAATCTCATATTATATAACACTACGTAAAACAGCCTCTCCTTTGGAATAAATTTGATGTCACCACTGATTGCCCATTACACTTTATAACTATCTGAATAGAACCCAATGTTAGATGATCTTGTTTTATTGTTCTAATATTGAGAAGATAGAAAAGTCAGTTAAAAAGCTTAGTGCCAGAAAATGAATTACTTATGATGTTAAGTGAATAGAGAGACAGATTGCAGCTTGGTTATGAAGGAGGTTCTTGGGGAACTGGCTTCTCTAATTCATTCTCAAATAAAGCCATTCTGAAAAATGCTCTACAACACATTTTAAATGGGAGCCTAGTGCCTTATCCCACTGTTCATATGCATGTGAAAACCTTTCTTTAGTATTAAATGAAATAAAAATTACATTAGGAGAAAGGAAAAGAAAGTGTGCATATGTCCCTATACAAGGACTCTACACAGTACTTCAAGAAACACTTCAAGTGCAGCCATATGTGTATAAAAACTGGATTTACACATTCTCCTATCACTGGAATTCCTTTACTGGCAGCACAAAGTACCCAGTAACTGCAGGGTCATCTTGCATTAGCATGCAGCTTCCCTCCCACTTGCAGAAAAGGTGTGTGTTTCCTGCCATTCCAGGAGGCCTGTTCACCCTTACCTACAGCACCTTGTTTTTTGTGGAAGGTACAAAGCATACTGGAAGATGGAGGAAATCAAGTGCCCTCTACCAACAAGCAGAATAAAAGCAAACTTAACTCTGCCAGCTTTTTTGTTGATAATTACATCAGGGTGTAGAATTGCTGTCGCAAAAAACAAGATCAAACTTCAAGGAATTGCACCAAAGATCTGAGGAAATCTAAAATAAAAAATTAAACAAATTTTTCCAGTTCACTACAGACACGCATTTCTAATACAGTAAAAATACAGGACTGACAGGAATATTGTAAGAAACAATGGACTGCAGTACAGTACCTAAACCAGCCTGAACTCTCATACAGGTAGAATCACCTTTTTTTTCAGGACAACAAATCTTGGAAGTTGCATGCACAATAAAATCCTTCTCTGCACAATTTGCTGGCAGAAATGATCCACAAAGTTGGCCAAAAGAAAATTTTGAACACTTTTTTTTATATTTGCAGTACAAAATATTCTAGGTGTACTACAGAGAAGCAAATCTTTTAAGAGAGTCACTCATAGCATGCAAGGTTGCAGTGAAAGATGCCTCACATTTTTTCCAACTCAGTATTTACCCAAAGGGCAGAATGCACAGGGAAGGGGAGGAAAGGATCATTACTTAATTGCAAGGCATTGCTAACACAGGAGTGGGCTAAGGCAGCAAAAAACCCCAAATGCCAGTAACTTCAGCTGAAGAATAGTAACTAGAGGCAATTCCACATGGCTGGAATTCAGATTTGTGACAGCTCAGAGCTAAAGGAGGCACAACTTTTGACTAGTTTCTTGATATGATCAGAACTACTGCAGAAACAGAACCAGAGACACAGATTCTTGTAATGGAGACACTGAGCAACTACAGAGATAATGGATCAGAGTTCCTGGCTGCACTTATCAAATGGGACAGCATTTCAGAAGCCTGATAACCTGTACAGCACAGAGCCTGCCTGCCAGGCTCACAAGAGATGATGTGAGCTTTAGGCTAGAAAATAAAAAATAAAAAATCCATTACCATGACCTTTACACTACAGGTTATTAGAGTGGGTTCCCATCTGGAATCCACGTGCCTCACACATAAGTAACTTGCATTTTTATTATAGGATGCACAATTACCTGGAAAACAATTTACTGTATCTCTACCATAACTGTTATGTTTCTCAGAGCTGAAAGATAGTTACAAATGCAGGTTCCGATTTAGCATAAAGTTTCCAGCCCTTTCAAAATAGAACTCCATTTGTATTCTGGATTTCCATCTTATATCAATACATAGGCTGTAAAAGCAAGTACATAATGCATTCCCTTGAATTTTATCCACAAAATTTAGGAAAAACAACAACACCAAAATAAACCAAACCCAGATTCCAATCTCTTCACTGCTGTAGATGTTCTCCCCAGCAGAGCACATTTCCACAATTTCTGGACTGTTTCTTCTTCACTTGATATTGCTGGTATTGCTTCCAAAATCCTTTCACACTGAATCCACAATTTAAGTGGGATGTCAACAGTATTAGCACCAAATGCCCCTCTACCACAACTAAATTCTACCTTTCCTATGAGATTATCATCACTCAGGTTTTTTCAGCCAAAGAGTCACACCAAATAGTCACAATGGGTTTTGAAGCAGTGGTCAGGACCTTGCAGTCCAAAAAAACCCTGCTCACAATCAGCACTCTTGCTCCCAGGGGAGAAAAATTGCACTGAGCAAGTTTACATTAATTTGTGTTAGCACAGCTCACTAAATGGCCCAGTTATTCTGCCTGTGTCATCTCTCCCACTTACCAAACCATTCATTTTTCTGTTCCCCAAAACAAGTCATTAAAATGTTAGCATTATTTTCAATTCAACAATTGAACATAACTCCAAGGTGTTCTGCTGGCCTGGGGAGAGCATCCTGTTTCCCCATACATACAAGTTCTGTGAGCTCTCCTAGCCAGCTCTTCACACATTTAATATGGGATAAAGTATCAGAGTAAGTAGTTTCACCTTGGCAAATTAGGAAATCATATGGTATGTAAGCTCTATGAACACTTAGAGTGTTGTGTCGGGCCGTTTGTCACGGCGGAGGGAAGACTCGGAGCTCTCAATATGAGAGAACAGCAAGTTTCGTTTATTGATTATCGCATCAGACTTTTATACAGTAAATTAATAAGCTAATGCATATTCTGTAACTTAAGCCATC
>JAWWMN010000002.1:174703-229574 GCA_035047745.1 Catamblyrhynchus diadema | reverse complement strand
GGCACCCCAAACATTCCCACCACTGCTGCCTCATGGCAACCAAGGGCACAACACAGAAATAGCATTGCCATTATTTGCAGTACCACAGATATAGGCTAATATTGCTACCAAAGATAAAGATTCAACCAAAACCCCAATGATTTCATTCTTCTGCCAACTTGCTCCCAATCTCTTCATTACTCTCTGGATGCTCCTCTTCCAACTTTGTTTTCTTTTTCTGTATTAAGGGAAAAGGGGATGGCTTCTTGTTCATTAGGAGCATTTGCTGAGATAATTTCCACAGAACAAGTCATGATTATTGTCACCTCAATCTTACAACACTGTAATATGGCATCTCCAATCGAACAAATTTGCCATCAACACTAATCTGCCCAGTGCACTTCAGAACAATCAGATTAAGATTAAGAAACCAGTATTAGATCTACTTGTTTTAACATTCCAATAGTGAGAAGAAAGAAGTCAGTTAAGAAGCTAACTGCTCAACAATTCATGTTCTATGTCAAGAGGAGAAGCATACTGCAGCTTACCTGGAAGGGTGGTTGCTGGTTACCCTAATTCAGACCCACAAGTAAGCTCTGAATGCTCCAAAAACAAAACACATTTTAAATGTGAGCCTGATGGCTTGCTCAAATGTATCTGAAAAATATTTGTTTGCATTAAGAAAGAGAAGGATAAATACACTAAGAGAAAGGGAAATATGCACAATTTCTTTCGCCATCTGGTTCAGAATAGGTATATAAACACAGACCTGATACACAAGTATCAGCTTTAATAAACACAAGACAGTTGCCTGGATCAACCCGCAGAAAAACATAAATAAATGTCAGTTTCATGTTAGACCTCTCATCTTCTGTTTAAACCAACCAGATGCCCACGCTATTGGACAGGATTTAAAAGTACATCAAAGTCGAAGGTATTCTTTCCTTTCTTAAGTGAGCTACAAGCCCTCAAGATTCATTCCAACTCTGTGCAATGCTGAAGGGACTGCAAAGCACCCAATGTCCATGGATATCTATGCTGTGTCACTGGAGACACTGCCCATTTTCTTCAGTGAGGCTGCACCATTATTGGAATAATCCTGAAGTCCAGCAAACCATTTCCCCAATCTTTCCATGTATAAGAATCTGACCTTTCTTACCTGATATTCTTCAGATGAGTTCTTTTTTTCTGCATTTACAGCTAAAATAATAATCATGTCTATGAAGATAACAACTATTTCAGATACCATTTATTCCTTACTTAAATCCAAATAAAATCCTATAAATAACTAGACTTATTAATAATGTAAATGCCTATTCAAAGTACCTTATTTATTCTTTTATGCTTAGGGAATTTTAACTTCAAATACACTTTTGAATTAGTAATATTCAATTCTATAGAGAGATTATAACTTTTTAGAATTCTTCTGTAGGCACAGAGCAAGCTCCAAGAGCCCAAACCCAGGTTAATACATTGAGAGAACACTTAGAACACCACATCCTTGATTGAGCAGAGGTACCACATTCCGAGAGAACAAACCCTTTGAAAGCAGTGCCACACATTATAGCATTGCTGAGAAAATCCAGGCTAGCACACAGAGAACTCCCAGAAGGATGTTGGTGCTACCCTCATGCAAATCCAGGGAAAATCACGCTCTTGTCTCTGGATACAGCTCATCTCCACGTCTCCTTACGGACACTCGTCCTGTCCCAGATACAAGTAAATGCTGGTGCAAGAATATGACACTTGAAGAAGCCCCCCAGGGAAAAGTGCAGGTTTACACCCTTTTGGCTCTTCCTCATTAAATCTCTTCCTGAATCCTGTATTTGTCAAAGTTACTTTTTCACACTCTACATTATTTATATAACCAGAAGCAGTGCACTTTCTTTTTTGTGCCTTGTTCCTGAAGTGGAAACACCTTTTGTAAAGCTTAATTTCATTTTAAAGCTGATATACACACACAAGGCAACCATACATCTTTTCAGCACCTTGACTTGCAACTTGTGAAACCATGTGAGCAGTCTGTAAATAACAGCAGTTTGAGTGCACAAATTACAGTTTCCTGGGACAGGCACTTGGAACGTGAGGCAATTGTGACACCTTATGGCTGTTTCTGTAATGACCTCGAATATTTTAAGGGTAAACCGGTGGAAAAAAGAGAGAGTTAGGGGTTTTGAGTTCTGTTTTGGTCACAGTGCATGAGTAACTCACCCACCACCACAGCCCCATTTGCAGGAGAAGTTCTGCAGGACAGGCAATCCCACCAAAACCAGTTTGTGCCTCAAGAGCCTCCTCAGGCCTCCATCTGCCACGAAGATGCTCTGCAGAGTGCCCTGAAAGAGCAGTCACCCCAAATATGCCCAGTAAGCCACGGCTGCCATAGCAACAGACTATGACCCCAAACATCCCTAGGAGAGCCAGGGACAGCGCCTGAGTACTCCCACAACAATGTACATGTGCTGGTGCCTCCTGGACTCATCATGATGGACTCGAGTAAATCCAATCCAGCCTCTCCTCAGGATGTCTTGCCTATAAACAAAAATTTAAAAAAAACATATAGAAATTGACATGCAAAATACCACAACAATACTCACTTTCTACAGCATTTCCAGAACGGATTTAAGTCCTCTACCAGTCCCCAGGAACACTACAAATACCCTGCCTTACCCTCAGGATATGGATTTATCCATAATGTTCTTCACGTGGCTCTCACCATTAGCCAGAATGTCTCCAGCTGACTTAAGTTAGGCTTTCTCCTATAAAACCTTCCACTGGAGATGGGGGCAGCTTGAGGAAAGTGCAATGGTTTGGACAGGTCACCCTCCTTTTCAAAGCTAAGTTAGAGACAGCCTCTTAAAAGGAGAAGTGGCCTCATATTGTCTTTGTTAGACCTTTTTCTAAGATATTTGAAATTTTATTTAGTTTAACAGAATGATTTATGTTGGAAAAGAGCCTTAAGGTCATTAAGTCCATTATTAAACCATGTCCTGAAGTTCTGTATCTATACACTTTTCATATATTTTCAGGGAAGGTGATTTTCCTAGGCATTCTGTTCCAGTGGGGAAGTTCTTTCAAATACTCAATCTAAGCACATTATGAGTCTGCCTTCTCTTGTCTGATTGCTTTTTTTTGGGGGGGGGGGGGCAGGGGGGGAAGAAGAGATGAGCCCCTCTGACTTCAACCTCTTTTCCTGTAGCAGCAGAGAATGATAAGGTTCCCTGAGCTTTTTTTTTTTTTTTTTTTTTTTTTCAAGCTAAACGTTCCAAATTTCAAGAATCTTTATCAGAGGGCTAAAGCCTGAAAGTCTTGTTTCATCACAAATATGAGACCACGTAGCTGGGGACATGAAGATGAAGTGAGTGTCCTTGCCTGTATTATTCAAATGCAAAACAAATGCGAAGGTGAGTAGAAATTACAACTCTACAGCTGGTTTGACAGAGAAGGAAGGATCTGGAGACTTTGATTTTTGTTCCAATTTGGATGCAAGCAGCAGCTCTTTGGCTGTGTCTTTGTAGGTTCCTACTCAACTTTCTCACTTGGCAGAAATGTATGGTTTGTTTTTTGTTTGTGGGGGAAGAACAGGAAAATGAATTAAACTGGGATTATTTTAGTTGTGGAAGATGCATGCACACCATGATGTTAGTAAAGCTCAATGAGCTCTTGGGCTGCCCACCTGTCATTTATTTAATTACTCATAAAGCAATCAATGGTCATAAGAAATAGAGTAACAATCTTAATTTTTGAGGTATAGGAAGGGAGGTGGAAAAAAGTCAAGAAGCTCGAGTTATGTTAAGCCTGGTATTTCTCTGGTTACTTTGGATTTTTTAAATGAAATATTGTAGACAGTACTGACTTGTTTATGCTCATAAGTCTAGCCTCAGCTAGTTCTAAATCTAATGCTGGATGCAAATTAGAACCAAGTTGCATAAATTTCGAGAAACCAGAAATAAAATACTGTTCTTCAGGCTTGGATGAATTAATCTTTTAATTATGTGTTGTCTTTATGATAATCTTCACATTCTCTATTTTTTTCAGATCACAATGAAAGGAGACAACACCATGGGAATAATTTTTCCTTTAAATTGGAAGACACAGTGGCTTATGCCACAAATGAAATACATTTCACAGGAGAAGAAAACATTATGGTCTGGCTCACCTTACAGTGGAATCACAGTGACGTTAGCAGGAGTGTGACTGACATAAGAGAGCAAGTTGTCCCAATAGCTCAACCAAAATGGGCTCAGTTTTAGCCTGAATTCCTCCTGTGTCAGGCTCCCACCACTGTGTGCTGCTGGGTCTTTACTGATGGATCAAGAAATCATTAGTTATTACAAATCTGACTCAACATAAACCAGTATGCCTGGCAATCAGGGAACCTCCTGGACCTTCCTTTGTCTCGTGCCTCTTTGTGACT
Source organism: Catamblyrhynchus diadema (assembly GCA_035047745.1). Classification (NCBI taxonomy): domain Eukaryota; kingdom Metazoa; phylum Chordata; class Aves; order Passeriformes; family Thraupidae; genus Catamblyrhynchus; species Catamblyrhynchus diadema. The sequence continues at coordinate 225,181 of JAWWMN010000002.1, read as the reverse complement.
CTGAGCCCAAAAACAAAATCTGGAATTGTTTCCAGCATTGTGCAGACTATGTAGGTGACAAACTGAAGAACCAAAGCATTCCATCCTTATTGAGCACACAAGCAGTGATGTGTGCCAAATGGCTGGGATGGCTACTCAGCACTGTGAGCCCCAGAATGTCCTGAGTTGGAAGGGCCCTACAAGAATGACAGAATCACAGGGCTGGGAGGGACCTCAGGACATTCCCCAGTCTAACACCCCTGCCAGGACAGGGTCACCTGCAGCAGGTGGCACAGGGACACATCCAGGTGGGTTTGGAATGTGCCCAGAGAGGCAGACTCCATGCCCTCCCTGGGCAGCTGTTCCAGTGCTCTGCCACCCTCCATGAAGAGAAGCTGCTCCTCTTGTTGAGGTAAAACTCCTGGTGTGGGGATGCAACAGCCTGGTCAGAGAGAAGAAAACGGGCTTTGTTTTCTCACACTGGACTTGCGAGACTTTTTAGGGAGTTGTAGAAAAATTATGATAACTTGTTAGGATAAACAACTTGCAGGTGGTGTTTTCCTACTCTGTTTTTCTGTTCTTCTCAAGGACTGTTTGTGAGAAAGATGTTTTTGTTAATTAGCCAATCAAGTAGAATGTGTTGAATCTGTCTATAAAAGAGGATTTTTGTATTCAAGTCTCCTTCTCCTGCAAACCAGCCTTGGAGTGAATTTGTGCCATTTCTGGCTCAGCGGTGTGTGTTTTACTTTATGCCATAAATATGGTTCATCACATCCCAACTCCTGGCCTGAGACAGGACATCTTGAACTCTGCCAGGCTTGGGGCTGTGAGCCCTGCCCTGGGGAGAGATGCCCATGCAAGTGGCTGAATTGGAGTTTATTTATGACCTAATGGCCGTTTGTCCCCTGACATTTAATTGTCTGTTTTGTGCGTCCTTCAGGATGCAGCAGATCCTGTTAAAAATGAACAGATAATATTGGGTTTCATATTTATGTATTAACTTCTGCATGTTGTTATTGATTATAAGTATTTAGGTACAGTACAAATTATAACTCTTTTAAGCTGCTTGTTAATATGATACAATCAGCTTAAGTATTGCTCATAGAAATAGTAGTGTGATGAACAGAATATCTATGTATTGCTTATAGAAATAATAGTGTGATGAATGCATTGTACTATTGACCTTAGCAAAACATGAGATGTGAAAAGGCTTTTGTGTAACCAAGAAGAGTGTCAGGCCATCCACTGACTGACCCCTCCAAGTGATAAGATAACCATGACACAAACCAGAGGATAATTAGAGAATACCATGTTAATTTTAAGGAGGAGACACTAAATCCTTATCAGAAGACGTGAAACAGCAGGAATAAAACGTAGTAACCTGATGCACAGGATCTCATGGGAGCATGAAGAAGCCAAACAAAGGAATTCCCAAAACCTCAGAAAGTTCGGAAGAATGTTTGAATAATCTATGAAACACATGAATATGCTGTGATGTATCTGTATAAAGATAACACTGTCTGTATGTACCAGTGTGTTCTTTGGCCAGGAGCACCCCAGCACTGTATTTTGCCTCTTATTTTATCCCATATTCCACTTTACAAAACTCTTTTATCCTGGTCTCTGTTTCTCACAATCCGAAGCATGTGGAAAATCATGCTGCACAAAGCCAGTGTCCTGGAAGAAGACAGCAGAGTCCTGCAAGAATCAATTTTATTGGAATAAAGGTAGAGAACCCACTGCACCATACCCCTCTGGGGTTTCTCCAGAGTGTCTGGAGCACACATATTCCTTTAATCCCAAACTCCCGGCCGCATGGTGCCTTCTGTCCTTTCCCCAGTGGCCGAGGCACTAGTAAGGTACATCCTTCTGCATGTACCCTACCTCAACATGGGTCCTCCCGCATCGCAAGACCACTACAATTAGCTTTAAGCCCCGCCCTGGACGAAGAAGTTAATACTCGTAAATCTATTAAGCCTGCACGTTTTTCCTAGAGTTCAAAAGATCAGACTATGCTGGGCCCTGCAACAAACATGACCTGCATGCCCACCCTCCCAGAACCTGCCGGGCCCGTTCGGACCGAGTCGCTGTGAGGGCGCTCGCAGCCTTTTCCCTCACACGGAAACCATCGCCTCTGACCAGCAGAGCAGTGTCCCTTTCTCCTCCCTCACACGGAAACCATCGCCTCTGACCAGCAGAGCAGTGTCCCTTTCTCCTCCCTCACACGGAAACCACTGCCTATGACCAGCAGAGCAGCGTCCCTTTCTCGTCACACGGAAACCATCGCCTTTGACAAGCAGAGCGGTGTCCCTCACGCTCCTTCACATGGAAACCATCGCTGCTGACCAGCAGAGCAGCGTCCTTTCTCCCTCACAATGAAACCCCCGCCTCTGACAAACAGAGCACCGTCCCTCACGCTCCCTCACAAGGAAACCATCACCTCTGACAAGAAGAGCGCCATCCCTTTCCCTTCACAAGGAAACCATCACCTCTGACAAGAAGAGCGCCATCCCTTTCCCCTCACAAGGAAACCATCACCTCTGACCAGCAGAGCACTGTCCTTCACGCTCCCTCACACGGAAACCACCGCCGCTGACCGGCGGAGCAGTGTCCCTTTCCCCTCACAATGAAACCCCCGCCTCTGACCAGCAGAGCACAGTCCCTTTCCCCTCACAATGAAACCACCACCTCTGACAGCAGACGTGTCCCGCCCCCTCACGCCCTTTCCGCTACCAAACACCACACCCCCTCCCGTGACGTCACTCCTCTCGCCCCGCCCCACCCCGCCCGTGACGCACTCGCCCCGCCCCCGCTCCGTGACGTCAGGCGGCGCGCTCTGCCTGCCGGGAGGCGATTGGCCGGCGGGCGGCGCGTTCCCATCGTGCCCCGCGGGACCCGTTGCGCCTCCCCCGCGGCGGCGGCGCGGCCCAAGCCCGTCCCGGCCCTTCCCGGCCCTGCCCGAGCCCCGCGGGAGCGCCCCGGCCCGCCCCGCCATGCCCCCCAAGAAGCAGCAGCAGCCGGCGGGGGGCAGCAAGAAGGCGGACCAGAAGAAGAAGGAGAAGATCATCGAGGTGAGCAGGCCCAGACCGCGGCCTGTCGCTGGGCCCCGCTGCTCCCTGCGGTCTCCCGGCGGCGGCGGCCCAGGGAAGGATCACGGGGCCGGGACCGCTCTGTGCCCGGGGAGGCGCTGATCGGACCCAGCTCTGGCCGTGACACGGCCGGGCCCGAGCTGTGTTGGGCCCGAGCGTGATGTGACAGCCCTGCTGTGCTATGTTGGCTTTTTTCCTCGCCCTTTCTCGTGTTCACCCTGGTGTGCTGTGTGTGCCCAGAGTGCGGCTGGCTGGGGTGTGGGTCCGTGCTTTTGGGGGTAGGACCAGATCTCTCCAGAGATCGCTTCACACCTTAGTGATTCCTTGGTTCCTCTCTCAGATTTGCCGTGGGTTCTGTTACAATTTGACCCGTGTGACCAAATTGAAATAATAAACCTGCTAGAGGGGTGTGTGTGTTTGCCTATGCTCTGTGCTGAGAATACAATTAGGGTAGTTACAGAAATGTAAATATCTCCCTGAATTATTGGCGTGAAGGATGGTGCTCAGGTGAAATACCCGTGTAATGAGCGTGTTCCTTTAAATCTGGGGTTGTAGGTTGTCGTTTCTGTGGTTTTTGGAAAGGTCAGGTTGGTCTTGTGTTCTCCTGACATTGGAGTTGCTGAGGTTCTTGCTGAATGCAGCTGCCCTGGAAAAATTCTGCTTTTTATTACAAAGAAATGGAGCGGAAAGGGGAGAAACTGACATTAATTGTTAACAATAGATTCTTATATAACTCAAATAGACTGAGATTATGTTTTCAATGCTGTACTTAGAGTGGAAATCAAGCTTATAAATGATAAATTTTCTTTCCCAACTAATTGTTTTGACTTCTCCACTTACAGCATGGTGTAAGTGTGAGTCTGGAAACTTGGACCTGTTCATTTTGTAATTAATTTGTAATATCATTCTGGATTGTTAGACTTCCAAAACCATATTTGCACTGAGCTATTTTTACTGGATGAACATCTGTTACTTTTTCCTTCAAGGAGGAAAATGCTGGTATCAAATCAAAGGCATGGATAAGTTTTTAAGGCAGGTATTTCAGTTACAAAAAATAATTTCTGCCTCAGCTACTCATGTGAAAGTAAGCTGTTTTTTGGGGGGTTTTTTGTGAATTTTTTTCCATAGGTTTGGTATAGTAACTGCTCCTTAACAATAAAGCTGAAGATACAGAGGAATAATTGATTTAGGCAGTAAACAGAAACTTCAAACAGTGGATTTTGGGAAGTAGAGACACCTGTCCAGACATGATGTAGGATAAAGACTTAACGTCAAATTAGTACAGTTGGAAAAGAAAAAGCTCCCAATACTTGAAAATAAAAAGTAACATGTCACATGTGGTAATAGAAGAGTGATGTGTGTTATATTGATGCCTGTGGGAATAGTTGAAGATAGAAGCAATGAGTGCTTTCAGGTAGATAGAAGAGAAGCCAGCAGTAGTCACGGCTAATCAGTTGTATTGTTTTCCTCAGCTGTTCCTTTGGTAGTCTCCAGTACCATCTGGTCCTGCTGCCCTGAGAGGCCTGAGAGTGCTGTGTGTCCCCTCTCACACTGATACCAGGCACAAGGAGCTCTGCTGGTAAAAACAAGAGCTCACACAAGGGCCACGTTCAGGAGAAAATGCTGAAAAGCCTCTTCTGTAGATGATATGGGAGTCTAAATTTTGTCCTTGCTGCTTCTTGCATTGCTTGTGTTACTTGAGGAAACAATTGTATTTTACTGAAAGCCTAGAGGAGTGGCAAGGCTGGGGCTTCTGTTGTTTTGGTGGTTTGGGGCTTTTTTTTTTAATTAATATGGCTGTGTTTATCTCTTGATTTAGGACAAAACATTTGGCCTAAAGAATAAAAAAGGTGCGAAGCAGCAGAAGTTTATCAAGGCTGTGACTCACCAGGTTAAGTTTGGTCAGCAGAATCCACGTCAGGTAAGAGTTTATTGTGGAATGTTTTCCCACTGCACAGTCCAATCATCTTTCCCTCTGTACAGATGGTCAGGAACTGAGGGAGAAGGCAGTTGAGTTGTTCCTTGTGACTGGCACAGATCTAGCTAACAGTTGTTGTGCAAATGTTGTCTAGCTGTAAATGATGTACCTGTGTGAAGGTAGTACAGAGTATGGGGGTTTGTTGATTTTTAGTTTGTTGTTTGGTTGGCTTTTGTTGTGAAAAAAGAACTGCATCCCATCCAAACTCAACTAGTCAGCGTGAGCATTTGTCTCCGCAGTGTTCTGATGGTAGCATAATTCAGTTTAAGGTAAACCTGAAATGAAATTGTAGATACTGGCTGTCAGCAAAGTACAGTTGCACCTTCTTTCCCTTTTTTCTCTTTAATTCCCACCTTATTTGAGTTAAAATTAACAAGAGTTGTTACTAAAACTGGAATAGAAAGAAGAAGTGTAAACCTATATCTTCTCATTCTTCTGCTTATGGAAGTATTTATTACAGTTTTTAATGGACACAAGTCTGTTAAGTCTCCATCTATTTGATGAACTCTTTGATCAAAAAACCTGAAATTTTGAGCTGCTGTGTGCAAGTTGGCTCTTCTGTGTGATGAAATAAAATGAGATACAATGTTTACATTATTCTCAGTCAGAAAGCATGGATTTAATGGAAATGATCCAGGTCTCTTATTCTTCCAGTGCTAGGCAGTCTTGCTGTTACATATTTACACAGCTTTCTGTCTTATGAATAACCCAGTAAAATAATAACATTTGCATTAGCTCAGTTCATGATGTCATGGCATGGCAGGCCCAACTTGAAAAGTAAAGTTGGTATTTGGGTCATTAAAATCTAATAATTTTTATTTTTGTTGTGGAAAATATTCCTTGATGTCACTTCAGAAACATTGGTGTTATTCAAACAGTTCTAAAACTTGTGTGTGAAATCCCTTGATCTGTGGCATGTGTATAAATACCAATATGTAAAATAGCCAGCCTAAAATAATGTTATTTCTCAAATGTTGTTTGGATATTGGATGTCAGGACCAAATTTTTAAACCTGATGATACCTCTCTAACCTTATAGAATAGCTTTCAGTTAGGATTGTCTCAGAGAAAGAACATGTCATGAGATTAAAATGGAAATGCTGTCAGAGTTTTAGCTTTGGTGGTGGGTGGTTTTGGGTTTTTTGGTTTTTTTTTCACCTTTTTTGATTTGTTGTTTCTTTTGGTTTTTTGCTTCTTTGATTTTGGGGTTTTTGTTTGTTTTCTGTTGGTTTGTTTGTTTTTTTAGACAAGCTTTACTTTTAAGCTTTTAGAGCTCTGAAGATAAACAAAAGCATTCTTAATTTTTTGTAGTTGATATATGTGGGTCTGTGTGTTATTTAAAATAGCATATGTAAACTTTTAGTAGGAAAACTAGCCAAGCTGCTAATTCCTTTCTAAAGCAATTTGGTGTATTTTTGTCAAGTTCACCATAAGAACAAAGCTCCTTTTTTAATATTACACTGTATTTTAAAAAATAGTATCCACATCCTTGTTTGTGGTGTTAGTCTCACTGGCTTCCCATAAGGACCAGAGTCAAATAAACACAGAATCCTTAAGGGCAGAGATGACCTCTAAGATCACTGAGTCCAGCCATTAACCCAGCACTAAACCATGTTCCCAAGTGCCACATCCACACATTCGAAGCACTTCTAGGGATGGTGAGTCCACCAATGCTTGACACACCCTTTCAGTGATGAAATGTTTCCTAAAATCTCATCTAAACATTGTCTGGGGTAACTTGAGACTATTGCCTCTTATCCTGTCACCTGTTACCTTGAAAAAGAGATGGAGCCCCACCTTGCTAAATCCTTCTTTGTTATCTGATCTAAGAATGTTTCTCCCATGTCCTCTTTGATGTTTTTCATCCCACTTTGGGATAGAGATACACCTGCTCTGGCTTACCCAAAGAAGGATGAGGCAGAGTAAGGTATTATTTTTGTTAGACATGCACTTTTCCTTCCCTAGATGAGCTTATTTTCCTGTCTTTGGTCCTTAGTTAAGCAGTGAACATTCATATGTTGAGTCGATCCAAGTTGAAATAATGTTCTAAAAGCACTTCCAACTTCTATGGACAGATTTCCTGGAATTTCTACCTGTTGTATAGATCAGAAGAAAGTGTTAAGCAGCATGCAGGGGACACAAGAGAGGCTTTTTTTGTGCAGATCTGGAAGTAGTTGCACTGCAAAAAAAGAAATTTCAATGCCTCTCATTGGCTTTCCTACCTGTGAAGGTGCAGCAGGGGTCACTGTGACACTGAAGGTACCTGCCAGCACCTCTCCTCTCTGAGAGATTCACTTTGCTAAATACTTTGCTGTCCCTCCTGTGGGACAGGTCAATGGCAGTAAAATGCACCTGCTGCACACTCAAGAGCAGCAATTCTGAGCCTTGCAGGCATCACAGGTTGTTTCATTCCTGCCCTTGTAAACTGATTTTGAATGATTGGCTATTTTAACCTGCAGTTTGTGTGAAGTGAGTCCTGGCATCCTGCTTTTCTCTTGTAGGTTGCTCAATCAGAAAGTGAGAAGAAATTAAAGAAAGAAGATAAGAAAAAGGAACTACAAGAATTAAATGAGCTCTTCAAGCCTGTGGTTGCTGCACAGAAAATTAGCAAAGGTATGACTAACTGATTTATCTTCATTTATGTTTTCTTATTCATGTAAGTACTTAAGGTATAATAACTCTTCAATAACCAGTTGTTATTTTAATGAAATAGCTTTGACTGTTTCCTCCTCCATCTAGTGTGCCAAGTAGTTTGTCAGTCATGACTTGACATTGTTTTGGGAAGTCCTCTGGGGTCAGTAGATCATTAGAATGCCAAAAGCTACATTGATATTGTCAGCCCAGCTGAAGATACTTGGCTATGTTCTGATTCATCAGTTAGGTACTTCTGGATGTGTGGCATGATTTTTGTGGGTTTGTGATGGTATTTAAAACAGCCTGTCTCCCCAGGGAAGTGTGAACATCCAAAGAAAAAATATAAGATCATAACTGTTGTCTTAACAGAAGACTTGTACTCAAATCAGAGCAGTAAATACTTTCCTGTTACTTCTATTTGACCTTATAATTAGCAGTAGCATTTGGTTTGAGTCTCTCTTGAGGTTGGTTATTGAACAAACAAATTTTGTGATGTTACCAAGTTTTTACTGACCTATCTTTGGGAGTTTATGTGCAATAATTTTTGACAAAAGAAGTGTGATTTTCATATATTTAAGGTGTATCTTTTCATTCTGTACTTATCCTCGATGTGCTCAGAATTTCTAATATATAACTTTTGCTGAAAAACAGTATTAAAATATAAAAACTTCCTTCACTCAGGTGCTGACCCAAAATCTGTAGTTTGTGCTTTCTTCAAGCAAGGCCAGTGCACTAAAGGAGACAAGTGCAAGTTTTCTCATGATTTGTCCTTGGAAAGGAAGTGTGAAAAACGAAGTGTCTACATTGATGCAAGAGATGAAGACCTTGAAAAAGGTATAATAATTGTAGAAATTTACTGCTAAGCCATTCTGATTCTGAAACTGGAATTTTTAGATTAAATGTCATCTGTATTGTGTTTATGATCCTGAAGAACAGTGACTATGGCAGTGTCATGTGTTCTGTCATACAAGTTGCAAGTTGAGCAGTATTTGACCTTTCTTGCCCTCACTGTTTCCTTCTCAAGCTCTGTAGAAGGGAAAGGGGGAAGTGCAATGAGCAGCCAGAGTTGCCTTCCAGAGCTGCTACTGGTGTTTGGCCAGATGTGCACAGTTCTACATTTAGGGGTACTTGGGAATTTTTTCTGTGACTTTCTCTCCCCAAATGACTTGTTGGCTAAGTACTCTGGATTTTACTTTTATTTAGCAGGGATTAGAGATTTTATAGAACTTGGTTTATTCAGATTTCCTTAGTCTCAGTCTTTATTTGAATTTTAGCCTCTGTTGTCCTAAATGATGGGATCCCACAGAATCACCACTAATGTTGTCATTGGTGATTTGCTTCTTTTGGTGGAAGTTTCTTTTAACTTTTAACACAGATAATTTGGTATTATCTCTTTAAAGCCTCCAGTTAAATTAGCTGTATTTCTGGATGTTACTCTCCAACCTTCTCTTTTGTTCAATTGTCTTGTTTTTCTTCTTTTCCCCTGTACACACTCAGTACTGTACAGATGGAATGACACATTATTGAGTGTTTAACTCACACTTTACGCATTTCAAAATTAAAATTTCTAGGGCTTTTGAGGTAATTGTCTTTTGAGTGGCATAGGAGAGTTTGAAAACAGTATTTTAAGAACCTACATTTATTTTCCCTAGTATAAGCTACTTAAATGTAAGAATTGCATATTAAAACTGTTACTGGGCGGAAAAGCAGCTTGCTGGCAATGTTCAGTATTTGGATTTTTCTGTGAAACCATCTGCTGTCTTTTTCTAGATACAATGGACAACTGGGATGAGAAGAAGCTGGAAGAAGTGGTGAACAAGAAGCATGGTGAGGCGGAAAAGAAAAAACCCAAAACCCAAATAGTATGTCTTTTCTTTTTACTTTTTTTTGTTTTAAATTGAGCTCTACTAGAAGGAATTAAGTGCAGTGCAGTCTGGCATTAGATGTGTTTTATCATGATGTAAAAATTTAGAATGGAATATTTTAATAATAATGTTCTGAGTAGATGGGTGGACTGATAGTATTTCTTGTAATATATTTAAAAATTAAAAAAAAACAAAACCACAACCCAGCAGCTCTCTTCAGTCCATAAAAAGTTTTCTCATGTGCATTACAAATGGATAGTAGGTAAAGTGCTTTATAGAAATGCTCAAGGTTTCAACAGTATATTCAATACATCCTAATTGCTTATAAAATCGAAGTATTGTGATTAGTGAAATCTGTTATTGCAGTGACTGTGCTATGTATTGACTTATCTATGTACTGGGTGACATACAAGCATTATAAGCTTTAAAATTTTCATCTAATTTATGAATTGAGAGTAATTTGTAATTCCTGGGCTCCAAGTTCAACAATATTTTTTAGTTCTGCACTAAATGGCATAATGGGTTAATCCCTTTTTCATTCTTTGGGACTATTTCACCTCATTTTCAATACCAATTAATTAAATCATCTATTGATACCGTCTAAGTTTGCAAAAGTTAAACATTGCTGTGGCTAAATATAAACTATAAATTGCTTGTTAAAGATCCTAGGATGGCATCTCTTCCTCAGGATCCAGAGCTGGAATGTTTACCAACATGTGAGGCAGATGCAATTTGTGTTGTTTAAAACTGCACCAGTATTGATGGGCAGAAAGAGATGCCCTGCTGGTTTTACAGAAGTGCAGATTTGCCAGTCTTCTGTCATCTTGTCTCTCTTAATTGGGATCATATTGAGGGACAAAAAGCTGTTGACTCCATGAGTTTTAGATACTCAGTTGCACTACGTTGTCTACTGTTTGTAGTAGCAATACATTTCACATGTTCCTTCTGTTCTGAGCACAGCTGACTTGGACTGACTGAACTTCTGACATGGAGTGTAAAATGCTGGGGATGGAAAGAGGACACAGTGCTAACAACCACTGTTTTTATGCAGGTCTGCAAATACTTCCTTGATGCTATTGAAAACAACAAATATGGATGGTTTTGGGTCTGTCCAGGTGGAGGAGACAACTGTATGTATCGCCATGCCCTCCCTCCGGGCTTTGTATTAAAAAAAGACAAAAAGAAGGAAGAAAAGCAAGATGAAATCTCGTTAGAAGATCTAATAGAAAAAGAGGTAAAGTTGTTAGACATCTTTTGGTGGTAGTTGTTTTCATTACTCTGAAGAGACACGTAAAATTTGCTGATTTATAATAAAAAACTATTAGATGTTTTTAGAGCTGAATGAGCTGGGGCAAAGGATGCATAGCATTGATTCATGGTTTTGTTTAGAAACTATTACTTAGTGAATGGAATCAACTAGAGCTGCATACTTAGTGCAGCTGTTGCTTACCCTTTTTTAGGAGGCTTCTATTTCTTAACTGCTATTTCTCATTTATCCATTACAACTGCTCCTGTGGCTTTTCTGATCCCCACCAGTGTCTCCTTAGTTCTCCCTTAACTCTCTAATGAGGGAGCAGCACCAGGAGCACAAGGCCTTCTGAAGATGTTGCTGCTCTGCTTCTTTCTGTCACCATTGCTTGGCAGTGTCACTTGAGCAGAGCTGAGCTCTTGTCTTTCCTTTATTGTCTCCTCCAGTTTTCCTATTGGTTTTCATTCCAACTCATCTCACTAACTGGAAAATCCCATGTTGAGTCAAATGTTAAGAAAGTGATGCACGTTTAACAGTGTAAGAGTCTCAAAAGAGACTTGGAAAGAAATGTTTTCAATTAGTTTCTAGGAAAGAGTAATTAAATATCCAATTTGTTATAGCCTTTGGAAAGAATTTCTAGCATTAATCAGTCTCTTCTCTGGACAGCGTGCTGCCTTAGGACCAAATGTTACCAAAATTACTCTAGAGTGTTTTATTGCGTGGAAGAGAAGAAAAAGACAAGAAAAAATTGATAAGGCTGAGCAAGATATGGAGAGGAGGAAAGCAGATTTTAAAGCTGGCAAAGCATTGGTGGTAAGTTTTACAGTCCAATTCTTACTGTAAGAAGAGCAAGTCAATAAAGTTTTGTGAAGAGGTAGCTGGCCTGAAATTGTTTTGCTTATTATTATTGTGTGTCATTTTTGTTTCCCTTTTTTGTGGTTTGTTTGTGTGCGATTTTTTTTAAGCAGTATAAATTGAATGAAGTGGTAACTGAAGGTTTTTTTGCTGTGAATAGATCAGTGGACGTGAGGTGTTTGAGTTCCGGCCAGAGTTGGTTGATGCAGACGATGAAGAAGCAGATGACACCCGTTATATCCAAGGAGCAGGAGATGATGATGAGGTAAAGGAAACAGGATTAAATCAAGAAATGTTTTAGTTGCATTCAAGTTTGAAAAATGTCAGTTTGAAAGCCCTTACAATGAAACTAATAGTCTTGGTTTTTAATACTGCCACAGGTTTTTAATACTGCCACATATTTTATCAGAAGGTTCCTGTTCAAGGTGACACATGTTGTAGAAATCTTACGGAAGTGAGGATTTTTGTGGAAAAGTGATTAAGACAGAGCATCTTGGTTTATTTTCCAGACAGAAGACCCTGTGTGCATAAATGATGTAGATTTGAACCTGTATGTCCCCAAGGCAGTAGAGGAGACTGGTATTACAGTGGCTAGTCCAGAGAGATTCAGCACATACACTTCAGTAGAAAAAGATGGTAAGTTGTTATTTTTTCCAGCCTGTTTTCATAGTTGATTATCCAGCCTTGCATATTAACCAGGTACATGCAATTTGGCCAATATAAATCTGTGTGAATTTCAAATAAAGTAGCTTCTTCATAGTTTCAAAATTTGAAAGCATGTTAAGTAGGATTGGGAATTCAGTTGGTGATTAAGAAACTTGTGACTCTGAAATGCCTAAGAGTTATGTTTATTTTCAGATAATAAATTAAATGAAGCTTCTGGTGGTGATATAAACAACAGCGAGCAAAATGATTTAGATGAAGATAATGATGGAGATGGGGAATTGGAAAATGGAGTCATTGATGCAGTTCCAGTTGATGAAAATCTCTTTACTGGAGAGGACTTGGATGAACTAGAAGAAGAACTAAACACTCTTGATTTAGAAGAATGAACTAAAAAGCTCCAGTGAGGAATTAAACCTATGTGAAAACTGACTACATTTTTTTCTCCTTTTTGAATAGAATTCTTAAACAAGATGTTTATGGTTATGCAGCTGAATATGATGGGCACGTGATATACCAAGAATGTTTTTCTTCAATCTCATCTACTCCAGTCTTGGCTATGCTCACAATAAAACGTTCAGAGTAGTTCAGAATTACCCGACAGCTGAATTTGCAGACAGTGAGATTAAAACTTCCAATTAAGAGTAGGAAGTGTAACTGCTTTGCCAGTATGCAAGTGGGCAGTTTGACATCAGGTACAGTACAAAAATCCAAGTATACATTCTTCACAAAAACCGCATTTTTATTAGTGATTGTGTTGATTTAGAAACTGCCTGAAGTGGTTTTTAGGCAGGGTACTCTAATGGAGCTGATGCAGATTATGCTTCTTTCAGTGGTGATTAGCTTTATTTGATCAGCTGGATACTGAAGATTGTGAACTGATATTTCATACAATATCAGTACGGTGCCCTCTGTTTAAAATGTTTTAAACTTTCCCACCACCTTTTGCCAATAAATCTGTAAATAAAAATCATCAACTTTAAAATACCTGTGTTGATTTTTCTCTGCTAAGTAAGGATATCATACCAAACTGTTAAGAGCTGGATTTTCTAATAGAGTGGTAGATGTTTTTCTCTGCAGTCTTGATACAGAAGTGATGGTGTTGGCTTCAGTTACATTTGGGCTACCTGCCATTACAGTTTTTTTGTCTACTCTTGATGCAGTGTAAAATTCAGCAGCCAGCTTTTCTGCCTTGCTGTTCTTATTCCCTGCCCACCCATTAACTGATGTAATACCTGCTGTACATCACTGACTGCTATTCCAGCCTCATTCTCTCCCCACTGTCTTTTGTAGATTAGTGAAGACCTCAGGCTCTGCAGAGCAGGGATGTTACAGTCCAAAACATGCCTGTCATCCCTTTGGTGTCCTCTAGATAACAGGAGGTTGTACAGGGGTAAGTTGCCTCACGTGCTGTACCCTGCAGACTGCACTTCATTCAAGTCAGTCTGTCCTTTTCCAGTGGGTTGAGTGTCTGCCACAAGGATTTCTCAGCAGTGGTGCTTTTCCAGGGGGCTGTCCTCCTTGCCATACTCCCTGTGGTGTGTGCCACACTCCTGCTGTACTGATGAAACCCTCTGTATTGATTTTTCTAAAGCTCTTAAATCACTACTTCCAGACCAGTAGGAGTTATGGCATTGTTAGTTTTCCCAAACTGCTTTTGGGTGGTGATATTAGCTTTACTGGTTATTTCTGGCACTGCTGAATTTACTCTAGTTGCTATTTCTAAAATAGCAGACTTAGAATTGTTGGCCTTTTTTGGGATCTTTGTGGAATTCGTTTTTTCCTGTAGGAACAAGAAGCAGTGCTTGGGAGAAAGAGGCCTACTGAAATTGACTTCTAAATGTAAGTGTCTAAGGAAAAGCTGCACTATCAAATATAAATATTTATTTATGCAGATTTTTCTCCTGTGGCCATAAATAAACAGAGTTGATGGATTATTGTATTATACTGGCCAGCAATAGAATACCTGGCTATCAGGACACTTTAAGAATGCAATTCATTTGAATGTATGTTGCATAATTTTTCAAAGTTGTATATTTTAAATGGGAATAAAAGTAATTTAATCATTATCAAGGAAGAAAATGGCTATGTTTTCTGTCTTAGGGGTTGGTTTATTGTATATAATATTAATTTGATAATACTTATCTGTTTCACTGATGTAAATAGCTTAAGGCTTTGCCAACATTTTGTTCATTTTACTTGAGTTTTACAGTGGAGAAATGTCAGGGTGACTCATTAATTTCAGCTAATAAAATCCTGATGGATAGGCAGAGGGTGCCTGTGTGTCCTTTTGGGTCTAAAAGGATGGTTGTGGTGCACAACTCCTTTGTACAGGTGTCATTTAAACATTCAGTCACCTTGCATGGCACTGAAACCCACTGAACATCTGTAAGCTAGCTGAAGAAAACCTGATTTTCCTAGGCAGTAGCTGTTGACAGATGACTTCAGATGGGCAGGAAACAATAGCTGGCTGTCCCTTTTTGGTTTTCACTCTTTTTTTCCTGTCCACTTAACTCTGGCACAGCTCCTGGCTGGGCTTCCTCTGCCTGGATTTCCCACTATGAGAGCAGGGTGACTGCTCTTCAGGAACCCTTTGTCAGGGGAGCATTCAGACTTCTGAGGTGGGGAACCCTCTGCTGCTGCAGGTTCCTTGTGCTTTCATAGGGGCTGCTAGAAGTTCTTCATCTTCTCATTTAAAGAACCTTGCATTTGTAGCTAATAGGCTTTCAGTCAATTAATGCTCAGTTGAAAATGAATGCCAAGGCATTGCTTGGGGAAGATGAATTCTTAATGTTCAGGAAATGAGCAGTGATAGAAGGGAGTTCACTTGGATGTGACATCACTAAGTTGTTCTTACTGATGCACATTTCCTCTGAGAAATTACTGATAATTCCTCTGAAATTTCCTCTGAAATTACTCTGATAAAAGTCAGTGAGTCACTTCTGGAAAAATGAGATATAATCTCAATGCAAAAATAATGATATCTTCATTTCAGTGGCTACCCAGTCTGTATGGGTCAAAAATGCAGTATTTCACTGTTAGAAGAGCAGGCAGGCTCAGTGCAGGACTCTTGCTGTGTTGAGATCAGGCTGTAAAGCAACATAAGCCAGGTCAGAAACACCTTTGCAATAAACTTGGTCCAGTGTTTGTATCACCCTGTGTTGCTCCTAACTTCCATGAGCACTAGGTGAGGAGTGCAGCTGTGGCCTGAGCAAACCTTGAGGGAGCACCCTGGTGCAGCACTGCCTTTGGTACTGGCCATGTGTGTGGACAAAACCAGTTAAAGGTGCTGCAGCAAACCCATGCCTTTGCTTCCTGCTATTTGCTGTTGTGGGAGTAGAGTGTAGGTTGGTTTTCAGTTTTGGTGTGTGTTAAAATCCCATTTCAGTCACGCACAAACTGCTTGGACTGCTGAAACTAGCTAGCTTTAAATTCTTTGAACTTCTGTGAGGTTTTTAAAGCCTGTGTGATTAAATTTTATGCTTGCCACTGCTTTGTTACTCACAGCTCCCTACTTTTTTTTGTAATGAACACTGTTCACAAAGGCCTGGAAAAATACTTAGAATTAAATGCCAAGACTGACCTTAAATATTACATTATCTATGAGTTGTTTGTAATAGAAGTGTTGCCATTTCTTAATGGAAAGTGCTCCCCAACTGTTTTTATCAAGAAGAGGTTTTATTATTGATAAAACTTCAGACCAAGCAGTGGTACTTAACTTGGCAATTTAGTATTCTCATAATAGATTGTGTTTGTTTAATATATTGGTTACAGAAAGAATGTACACATTCAAATCAGTATGTTTTTATTAATGTTTTCTTTCACAGTTCAGTTGGATGGGGAATAACAGCTGTCAAATACTGTTCTGAATGCTGAATTCAAGACATTCTGAATGCTAAATTCTAATTCTTTTGCAATGCTAATGCCCCTTTTAAAAATTACCTGAATATAGTAAGTAACTCAGGCTCAATTTTGGTAAGCTTATATATCTTGCAAATAACATGCTTGAAGGTTTCATAAACATCAGTTGTTATCCCTGTTCCATGTGCTGCTTTGTAAAAACCTACTAAAACTGAGTGTTTAAGCAGCTAAACTAAAAATCTTACAAGGCTGGGTCTTTGTTTTCCTCACATGAAATTGTTACAGCCCTAAGCTGAGAGGAAGGGATTGTTCTCATATGCAAATATCACATACATATTCACCTGAAGTGTTTTAGGAGCAATTATTCCCTGAATAATATGAATAAGAATTGGAAGAGAATTGGAAAAATGAGATGTGGGGAGGCCAGAGGAGCTGCAAAAACCAATGTGACAGCAGCTGTGCTGCATCAGACCAAGGAACTGTTTATGACACTCCCAAAATGAGACACCTGAGGAACAAAGAGGTGGGAGAAGGGCAGGCCTGTGCACTGCTCAGGAGCACTTCTTTTACAGAGCTTCCAGCAATTCCTAATCTGGAACATTTCCTCTGCTATGAGAGCCTGTAGGGGCTCTCTCTTCAAAGCACATTCCCTCTTTCTCCCTTGAATCTCTCGACTTTGTAACCAATTTTTGGAAACTCAGGAATTCCACACCTCTTACATCTTGTTTGGAACATGACTCTTGCTGGCTTGGGCTCTTCCAGGAAGCCATATCCCGTGCTTTGCTTTGACTTAATGCCAAATAGAGAAGGGTGGTGTAAAAAGAAAAGCTGATGTATTTCACTTGTGAAAACCACACTATCTTGATGTACTTCAGTGCTAGAAACAGGGTTTTTTCACAATTAAAAGCTTTCTCTTGACATACTTGATTTTTTGCTATAAATTGGCTTCTAATAAGCCTATTTATAGCAAAAGATAACAATCTTTTGTGAGTTAAATGCTTAATGAATGAAGCATTTGAATGAAGTCTTTGCTTGTGGTTAGGTACCAGGTGTATTTTTTAGAGTTGTGATCACCTGAAGTGCTTTTGCTATGATATGTGCACATTACCCTTTTCTTTTACCCCCACACTGCTATTGCAGGCTTGGAAGTGACCTTGGCTTTGCCTGTCACACTTACTTCTTCCTTTCAATGGATGCTCTGTTTTTGTACAGAGAGCAGCGGTTGCTGGTGTTAGCAATAAGGCCAAGATGTTTTATTCATTTATGATGTTAGAGCCCTAATATGTGACCACAATAGGCTCCTTCATAGCACATTGTTGAAATGAATGCCAAAAATAGTCAGTTCTTTCAATCATAAAATAGCAGCAGCAGCATCTCATCTGTGTTTAGGGAAAGAGACCTCAGAGGAAATCTCTTTATCTTACATTTGTGGTTGAAAATGTAGTGTTGTAATACACTTGGACCTAAATTTGAGCAAGGCTGGCTTAAAACTTTGAGGCATTCTCAGAGTTACCCAATCAGACTTCAGAAATGGGACAGACTCCTAAATTAAAGAAAGAAACCATAGAAAAGAAAGCATCACAGCTTTCCTTTAGAAAAGGAAAAAAACAGAAACAATACTGAAGGAAAGAGATGAGCAAAGTAGTATAGAAGGCTCCCAAGGCAAAATGTTCTTTGTACCATCAGCCATTAGGGAAATGTTCTATGGAGGCTGAATCCTTGGGCCTGTGCTTGAATGAAACTGTCTTTTAGCACATGACATGGATGTAGCACATCTCCTGCAGGAAATCAGCTTGTAACTTTTATTTCTCAGGCCTCTACAATACATTTTGACAGGATTGCTCTTCTAGGAGAATTTTTGTCCTCTTGGTGTTCCATCTCCACTTCTGTTTCATTCCCTTGTTTTCCCCTCTTGTGCTCTGAACACAAGAGATGGGATCAAAGAGGATGTGGTAGTTTGGTCACTGTTTTCTATCAATCTTAGTGATCTCTGACATGACAGATACTTTAGTTCTTTCATTTGGGAGCAGTAGACTGCTTCAGAAAAAAATTGAGTTCCACTTCAAATATTCCATAGTTGCAACTTTATACCTCCTGAAAATCAGATGACAGCCAAGTTTCCAGGTAAGAAACCTTTAATCTTCATTCTTCATCACTTTCTTTTGCTGTCTTTTCCTTCTGCTGAGTATAAACACAGGGGAAGGGAGGCTCTTCTGACTGACCCTCTAATCCATACCAGCTAGCCCAGCAGTCCTGTGGAGGCAACTGCTGCCTTCTCCCTCTGGCTCCCTGCACAGGCCTGGAGCAAGGCATGGTGTCCTCAGCACTGTGCTTCCCTAAGTCGACTCCAAACACTCCAGGGGTTTGTTAATCAAATGGAGACAATGAGGATTAGGAAAGCTGGTCAGAAGGAATAGAGCAAAAATTATTTCTTCAAATGCCTGACAGACTGAAGTCAAAATTAGAGGGAGCTATAAACTGTAAGGGTCTCACTGTTGTGAGCTATTTCCTTGAATAAGCACCTGGGAGGTGGCAGAGCTGCACTTTGTCAGCGCTATCAGCCCTACACCATGAGCTCTTCAGTAATTTCCTTGTCAATGGAAGTCTCTATTCTGCACATGGCAGTTCCCACACAGTGCCTTCCACACACAAATACCAAGTTCCAGTTCTGCACAGAAGTTGCTGTACATGAATAATTGCCCATTCTTTGTATGTATGGGCAGCCAGGACCAGTGGAATGAGGAATCTTCCCCCAAGAGGGCAAAAAGGGAAAAGCTTAAATGTGCTCTTTATTCAGGCCACGGAAGTGTCTGTAGTTTCCACCACTGATAACTGTTGTCAGCATTAACTTCTGTTTGATAGATGCAAAAATAGTTCTTTGACCAGCAGTGCCCAGCTGGGACTCTACTGGAGTGACCCCTGGCAGGCTGATGGCTTAGAAGCAAATTAGAAAACAAACCAAACACCCCCAGCCCTCACTGCCCTGGCCAAACCCTCTTTTAGAATGGATAAAGGTCTGATTATGTCTTGGTCTATGTTTAGTTTTGTTCCTTGAGGGAAGTTTTTGTTATATTACTCAGCAATGGCATGGTCACCAATGTACAGTGTTTTATAGATAAGGACATGCTTTGGTTTAATATTAATGGCAGACAGGACAGTATTCCTTGGACACAGTGGATCAAAATACCATGGCTTCAAGGTGAGGGGGAGTTGGGGTTCTTTGGGGAGAAAGGGGCATTTCTGCTTAAGGAAGAGGGAGGGAGTTTGGGGCATGCTGTAAGGTGGTAAGGCATCTTCTGAAGGCAAGAGGCTGGAGCTGGCATATCAACATGGAGAATGCCTGGGCTCAAGCACTTGAAATGCTTCTTGAGGGACAAGGGGAAGGAAATATCTCTCTCAGTGTCAGTTCATGTTATTACCATCTTTTAGTGCTTTTGTAGTTGAGTAAAACAATATTCAGAGTACTGGATACAAAGGAACTTGTCTCTATTCCTCTGCTGCCTTTCAATCCTACTTGCTCTGCATACTGTTATTATTTTGTTATCTAAGTCTTCTACATGTCTGAAGTCTGAGCTTGTTACTAAGCACAGAGCAGCCTGAAGAATTATTCCTTTCCCAGGGAATTTGAAAGTTTTAAACTTGTTTTTGTTCCAAATCCTTCAGCAGGAATGTGGAAGCATTACTGTGATACAGGAGCACTGGAGGACAGATGCTTCAAGGCAGATGTAGCATTATGTGGTTGGAATGATCAGTTAAAAAACCAACACAACTGCTCTGTGAGTCTGAGCCTTGATAGATTCCTTTGAAAATGCATGATGAAAAACACCATATTAAAAATCAGAAAGTTAATAGAAAAAAATAGAAAAAACTAGAAAGTTTGGGGGAAGGATTCCAAAGTTGTACATAAGAAGCTGTCATTTGTACTAAATAGGAGATGATTTGCCCTAAAGACAGGGATAACAATATCTCAGGGATACAACAGGAAGCAGTGGTCTCTGGTATTTCTGTGTAATCAGAAGCAGTCAAGAATGTAAGAAACCTAGGAAATGCCTCTTGTCATCTGGAAATTTTCCATAAATGGAAATAAACTAGAAAGTGACCCATCTTCAGTGCCTATAGAGCCTGTGTGAGGGGAAGTGCTCTGTTTCACTCTGTCCCAGCAGAATAGTGCTCCACAAGAATTTCTGCCAGACATAGGCACTTCCACTTTCTAAATAAAACCTGGGTGCACACTTGCCATGGATGATGGACTCAGCAGAAATGACAGTACTTAAAATAGTATGAAAACAGTGGCAGGCAAAAGAAGAAAAAGGTTCTTAGGAAGATACTAAGATGATAGAATAAATAAATCTCTTCCTTGCCTTCAGGGAACTGCATTATAAGCAGCATGTTCTAGAGGGTCCTTGTGAATGTAAAAAGGTAGAATTAAAATTTATTGCATCCAGCAAGCAATGGACCTTCCTTCGTGAAAAGGCAGAAGGAAGTGGAGGAGAGAGTGACGAAGAGATGGGAGGGATGGTTCTTTGTTAGCACTCCAATATTCATTGTGACTGTTGTGTGTTTCCAAGCTTTGCTGGATACAGGCAGAAGGGAGGAATAGGAAGAAGTGCAGCTCCAGGTGCAGTTCTGTGTGATGGAACTGGCCTGTAAAGGAACAATCACTGCAGCAGAAACTCACATGGGAGCTGGAGCTTTCCATCTCATGGGCTGCACAGCTGCTCTGCCAGGTCAGACATTTCAGTGGGAATGGAGAGGCAGAAGTACAGAACTTTCATTCACAATACAATATTCCATGGGAGACAAGTGCACAGCCTGTTGATCTCAATGCTTCATCTCTTTTCCCACTCTAGGAGCACAAAACCAGTTCCATCACACTCTCTAGATTAGCAAATTCTCCCCATCCCCTTCTAAAAAGCTTTCCTGGGACCTTTCCCACCAGAAGACCCAAGAGCTCCGTGGCTCTCTCCTGGGAGCTCCATCACTGTGATTACCCAAGAGCACTGCACTCCTTCTGGGGATAGGTGTGGTGACTTCCCTCTGGGCTGGTGTGTTCCCACACCCTCTTCCTTCACAGAGCAGGGTGGTATTTAGCTTTTGTCTCTGTTGCATCTTCTATATGCACACACATTATGAAAACATTTTCAGAGAGATGGTGCAGAGAATATTATGGAGCTTGTTGTTTGGGATTTTTCCTGATCCATTTCTCCCTTATTGCATTATTTTCTGTCAAAGTTTGTTGTTTTTTTTTCCTAGGGGGGAAGTACTCTTTAAAAATATCTAACTCTTTGGGGGTGTTACTGAGAAGCATCTGGATTTATTTGTTTGGTAATCTGCTGAAGTGCTTTGTGAAGCAAAAACTGAGTCACACGTGATTTATAATGACCAACTTTGTCAGACTGAAGAAATATGAATCCTTGGGTAAGTCAAGCAGTGCTGTCCCTGAATTTGGTGCTATGAAATCCTAACGTTTAAAAAAAGGCCTGGTGAGTAATGAGCACTCTATAAAACACAAAAAGGGTATTGCAGAAAGACTTTGACTAACGCTGGAGTAATACAGCTATCAGTATTGAGCAAATCAGACAAAAACCTGGTACAGCTCACTTCCTTTTGATCTGTGAGATCTCAGACTCCGTGCTAGGAGCTTGCTTCAACAAATGTAGCCATGCCCTTGTTGTGAAAACATTGCCCCATAGCCCCGGGCTAAGGACAGCTTTTGCTAACAACCGAATGAGATTTGGCTGATGTGAGTTGCTCATACAGCAAATCAAGCCTAAACATCTCTAGTGGTTTCCTCGTGTTTCACCACTTAATGCTTCCTCAGTTTTCAGATATAATGTTTGATTTTTCCCAGTGGATATCAAAGATAATATTAAACAAAATAGAAATAAAAAGGGACAAACTGACCAAAGCAGACAAATATGTGACGTCCATCTTTTACTTTGTTTTCTACTCCCTTGTTAGAAACTGAGTTGCTTCTTAAAAGGTCTGTTCAGAGCAGCTAAGCCTCTTGGAAAGTCCAAATGTCTGGATGGCAGGAGAGCAAAATATTTACTGAAACTCTCACATCAATGATGGCTTTTCTGGGACACTACTGGTCATCTCCATGAACAAATGAGTGGTGATCCTTTGTTTGCTCCAGATATTCATTCTGCTGGTACTGTAAAGCACTGAATCCACTTAGAGGCTGAAGTTTATTGCTTACATACAGGACCCCTTGCTGACCCTTTGAAATAGGACCACAGTGGTTTGCACGTTTGCAGTTTCTACTGAATTGTGGCACTTTGTCCATTTCTTGCTGCTGCCTTTCATGTGCTGAGGTGGAGACTCAAAGGCAAACATTCTGAAATACTCTATGTTACAGGCTGGACACTCTGAAATAGCAAAAAAATAATACCTGCCTAGCAAAAGTGCTTTACATCTTGCAAGGTTTAATTCAGCTCGTTGTCTGAATAAAAACTATCAAGACCAGTAACTTGTAACAGAAATATGAGTTTGATCTGTTGGATAGAGTTGGAGTCTTTAGACTCCAATCAATTCCAAAATAATTGCATTCTGTTTTGAATACAGACAAAAAGTTTGGTGGCTTAGAAAGAATCCAGGTCCTGCCCACTTCTCAGTTGTTAGTTTTCACCACTGGGTTGTCTTAGCCTGAGAACTGAAAGCTACAAGGTAACAAGTAAATATGGAAACGTAATAAACTTGTTTACACTCTGCACTATGATCCCATTGGCTGCTCCTTATCTATTTGTTAGTCATGCTGAGAACTAAACCAACTAGGAAAGAAAATCACATCCTCACTGGAAGGGTGTTCGCTGCTCTACATAAAGAGCAAAGTCTGGGTTTGACTTTCACTTTTCTGTCCAGGATTCTGTCAGACAGATACCCTGTCAGCCAGGATAGCTCGATGCAAGCAGTGGAATCAATCCCTCAGCCTCTCCTGCAACAGAAAGCACTTTCCTTCATTTCCAGTAAGATTGACTTTGATTAGAAGTGCATCCCAAGCCCGTACACTTCATTTTCTTTTCCCACGTGGAGGCTGGGGGCTGTGATGCCTTGTAGGGAGCTGTGGCTCGCCTCTGGGGCTGTCTAGACTGCTTGACTCCGATCGTGTTGGGAATTAGGGCCAGACAGCAGCGCCGCCGCCGCTTCCGCCGGCAGCCGTGACTCAGTGCCTGGGAGCGGAGCTGTGCTGAGTCAGGGCAGGGGAGGAGACCTCACCTTGGACAGCCCAAAGGGGCACGAACAGCTGCGAAACAACAACCCTAATAAAGGGAGGAAAGCCTTTGCGATCAGGGACGAGTGCCCCTGGCTCTGAGTCGCTCCTATGGACTGGCTTTGCAATTTCCGACAACAAGAAGTGCTGCACAGCCAGTGCCTAGGAAGCCAAAATTGATCATCTGGTAAAAAAAAAAAATCTAGTGTTTTAAAGGTAACTTATCCTTCACTGCTTGTGTGATGTTGTGAGGTTGTACAGTCCCTAGGAATTTTTTTGGTAAAAAAATTCTAGTATCTTAAAGATAACTTACTCTTTGCTGCTTGTGTGATGTTGTGAGGTTATACAGTCCCTAGGAAGCCAAAATTCATCATGTGGTAAAAAAAAAATCTAGTATCTTAAAGATAACTTATCCTTCACTGCTTGTGTGATGTTGTGAGGTTATACAGTCCCTAGGAAGCCAAAATTCATCATGTGGTAAAAAAAATCTAGTATCTTAAAGATAACTTATCCTTCACTGCTTGTGTGATGTTTTGAGGTTATACAGTCTCTAGGAATTTTTTTGGTAAAAAAATTCTAGTATCTTAAGATAACTTGTTATTCACTGCTTGTGTGATGTTGTGAGGTTACACAATCCCTAGGAAGCCAAAATTGATCATTTGGTAAAAAAAAAATCTAATATCTTAAAGATAACCTACTCTTCACTGCTTGCGTGATGTGAGGTTATGTAGTTCCTAGGAAGCCAAAACTGATCATTTGGTAAAAAAAAAATTCTAATGTCTTAAAGATAACTTATCCTTCAGTGCTTGTGTGACATTGTGAGGTTATACAGTCCCTAGGAAGCCAATATTGATCATTTGGTTAAAAAAAAATCTAGTATCTTAAATATAACTTATGCTTCACTGCTTGTGTGATGTTGTGAGGTTATGCAATCAAGTAGAGAAAATCAATCCTCCTTTTCCCTTAGTTAATTACTGATCAAAGTACTCATAAACCACTCTTTTAGTTTATTGCCCTATTTACTAGAGTTTGGAAACTTATTAACTCCTCTGCAGTTTTGCTTTGATCAGGTCTGTAGTACAAAAGCTCTGAGATAAGTCAGTAAATAACAATAAAAGTAATGTGGAGTTTGGTTGGTTGGGTGTTTTTTTTTTTAACCTGTTGAGGCAGCAAAGTTTGAAAAATTAGCAACAAGTATCAAGTTTATGTATTGAAACTCCCCTTCTTGATAGAAATTTTTAGAGGCTTCCTGAAGAAATGATAATTAATAGCAAGAACAATGAATGGAACACAGGAGTAACTGGTGGTCCTTTGGGTTTTCCTCTGCTTATTGTGGAAATATTTTTCTTTTGGGATTCCTGTTAAACTCAATCAGCTCCTTGATAAATATGCAAGGAGTATTTTTAACTTTTATTTAAGGCTTGAAACATCATTATTTGTTCTGTAGCTTTTTATCATGCTCACAATGAGGAAAGCAAAATGTTTAGACTTTTGGTGCTCCAGTCCTGTTATGTTGTACAAATGAATATGAATTATTTGCTCTTTGTAGGTGTTCAGCATGTTTTCTTTTACCTGAGACACTGCTGTACTCAGCAGATATTGAACTCTCATGGAGGCTGAGGAGGACAAGGCTGCAGCTGACTGAGCCAGGATGATAGTGCTAAAATGTTATTAGTGAGAGATGATACAAGAGCTACAAAGTGCAGCTGACGAGATTGGAGCTGCACCAGATGGTTCTTCCTTAAGTGGGCACTGCAGGGGTGCAGCAGTAACAGAGACAGGCAGGATTTGCGGGTTCTCTCTTCCCAGCCTTGCGCCTGCTGCTGGGACCCTGGAATTTAAAATTACTTCATTTAATAGCCTATGTGTTTGAAAATCAGGGTGGTTTATTTTCCTCCATGGCTGTGTCCACATTGACACTCCCTTCACTCTTTGCTTAGCAGCTTTCCTGGAAGATTGGTTCAGAAAGGCTTCACTAAACAGACTTGGTAAGACCAGGCATGGATATGGTTTGGGTTGGAAGGGACCTTAAAGACCATCTCATCCCACCCTCTGCCATGGGCAGGGACACCTTCTACTACCCCAGGTTGCTCCAAGCCCCATCCAACCCGGCCATGAACACTTCCAGTGATGGGGCAGCTTCTCTGGGCAACCTGTGTCAGTGCTTCACCACCGTCACATGAAAGAATTTCCTTGACTTTCCTCCAGCCTCCGGCTCGGGCAGAGATAAGGGCGGGATGCCCGGAGCGAGGGCAGCTCCGGGCCGCAGTTCCGCGGGCGCCGGTGCCGGGCTGTGCCGGCCGCTCCCGGCGGAAGAGAGCGGCGGCCCGGGCTCGGAGCGGCCAGGGCCCGCCCCCGGCACCACATGATGCCGCCTCTCCTTCCTGCCGCCCCCGTCCCGGCCAGAAAGGGGAAGTGGCTGCGCTCCGCTCCCCGCCCCGCCGCGGGAAACGCGGGGCCAGCGCGTCCCGGCAGAGCCGCGCCCGCGGAGCAGCGCGGCCGGGCCATGGCGCGCCTGGCCACGATGCTGCTGCTGCTGCTGCTGCTGCTGGGCGCCGCGCTGGCCCCGGGCAGCGCCTTCAACCTGGACGTGGAGCGCCCGGCCGTCTACTCGGGCCCGGCGGGCAGCTACTTCGGCTTCGCCGTGGACTTCTTCGCCCCCGACCCGCTCTCGTAAGTGCGCGTCCCGTCCTGCCCCGTCCTGCCCCGCCGAGCCCGAGCCCCGAGCGGCGCTGTCCCGGCCGGGAGCCGAGAGCCGGGCGGAGGATGCGGAGCTGCCCCCGCTCCCTCGGCAGCCGGTGCCGGGCGGGCCGGGGCGGCTCTCGGAGGGGACGCGGCTCTGCTGAGGCCCCGGAGCGGGATGGAGCCGGTGCCGGTGCCCAGCAGGGACCGCTCCGCATCCCTGCCCCGCTGCGGCGGCTCTGGCGGCCGGGACGCTCTGGCCGGGGAGGCAAAACCGAGCCTCCGCTCCGGCGGGGCATGAACCTTGTGCTGCGGGATTCTCTGCATAGCCTGGTCTCACGCAAAATGATGGTGGTGATAAATATGGTGTAGAAAGATGTAGTTATGGTATTTTGGTTCCTGAAGCTGCGTCCCGTGGCGTTTCAGAAGATCTGCTCTTCTCTCCTTGAGTGTGCTTTGCGGGAGTGCTGTGTTTGAATTGTGGTGAGTCTGTGCGAGTCACCGAGCTGCAGAGGAGTCTGGAGAAGGAAAAGTTCCATGTAAGCACTCTCCACGTCTGCTTCCTGAATATGTTCCCGTTTCATGTTAAAGATTAGGCAGTGTGTAGTCGCTGTTGCATTTCAGACCTTTGAATCCTCGCCTCGCTAACTCGGTGTTGCCAGAATGAATCAGGCTCTGGCTCTGATATGCGGGCTACAGTAACATCCAGCTTTTGTCGCTTTCCCCCCACTCCTCTCCCATCTTAAGAGCTGTAAGATTGGAAAAGCTGCTGGCTTTCATCCTGCTGAAGGGATATTCTCTCTCCCCCCTTAATCTTTAGCTTGTGAAAGTTTATAAGCAAATTGTACAGCTATTGAGCAAGTCATTCTGCAGTACATCATCTAGCTTTGTTTGCATTTTTTTTATTACCTAGATATATTAGAAGCCATCCTGTCTTAACTGGCACATGTTGCACCTTTCTCTGCTATCTTAAGTCTTGGTACTAAAAGAAAAAAAGTTTCTATTTTTGTCCCGCCCTTTATTTTTAAGTCCACATGTGTGCCTGCAGAGTTATCAAGAGACTGGTAAATGGATGTAATAAACTTTCTTCCTTGCTTTCTGATAAGGAATTATGTGACACAGCTCTCCATGAAATCACTATTTGGAACCTTTCCATTATTTTTATAAGAACTATTGACCTCCAAGTGCACTGCTGTTAAAGAAAACAGTGTGGTTGTCAGGCAGCATGAAAAGCTTCTGTATATTTCAAAGGGAATACTCTCCTTGTTTGTTTGGGGTTTTGTTTTTGGTTTTTTTTTGGTTTGCTTTTTTTTTGTCATCACTAAAATTTCATTTGTAATTGCTAAGCTAAACACTTTATTTTACATTAACGTTCGTAATTGACCCAAGTAGCTCTGCAACCTTCACAGGAACAGGCTCTAGTGGTGTTCAGTTTCCAGTTTATGCCTATGGGCACTGATATTTTGCTTCCTGAAATAGCCAGAAATACTTGTATGCAGTGTCCAGTCATATGGGGTGTCATGTGGTTTCTATGCCTTTCTTTTTGCTTTAGTGAGCTCTTATTCATCACCTGTTTTATACATCAGTACCAGAGATTAAGTCGGTTTCCTTGGGCTAAAGCTATTTGGATTGCCTAGCCTGACAGCAAAGGCATGCTGTTAGTTCCTGAATGCTCAAGCTGCTGTTTCACAGTCTATTTTGACGTGCTGGATGCCAAACTGAAACATATTTAGAAGTCCAGGATGAAAGTCCCATTCCAGGAGTGGAAATGGTGGTGTTGTGTCAGGGTGCCTGACAGTAGGCACAGCTTTGATAGGAGCACAGCTCCTTAACAAATTAAACAGGTTTCTCACACACCCTCTACTTCAGAGGAGCTGCACTTGATAGTCCAGGATGCACCTCCATGGAAGGCCCAGTTTCTTTGTTGCCCATGGAAAGCCCTGGAAAGGCAACCAAAGTTGCCAGAACACTCCTAGTGTTGCCCCAGTGTTGGCATGGGGTGGATGGTTCAGGAACATGATTCAGGAAATTGGCAGTATCAAAGCATAGCTGGTGTATTTCCATGGAAATACAATTGTCCCTCTATTCTCTCTTTCCTGAAGTATGTGGATTAGAGACTTCCTAAGAATTTGGATAATTGGCATATTATTATAAGAGCTGTGACAAAGTCTGCTTGCTTGGTCTCTGATAATGAAAGCTTTTTTTTTATTTGTGGAGAAGACCTTTGTGGAGCCACATAATGGTTCCTTTATTTGTAATCTTTTTAATAAACTTCATCACAAAAATTAGCCTAAGAGAAATAAAAATATATAATAAAAATGGGAATGCATAAATCTTTTAAACAAGTGTTTCATATGGGGGACTCTCAAAAGTCAGTAGTACAAGAGTAAAATGGGAAGTAAGCTACCACTTGTTTAATAGGTTGTAATTATAATAATTGATATGTTTCTTTACTTGGCATTATAATGTTCATTTTTAAGCATTTCTGTTCTGCCCAGAGAGCTGATTTTAAGTGATTAAAATGTTTCAAATTCCCGTTCTAAAAATCTAGACAGTCTAAGAATGGCAACTAAGGAAAATAAATGGATTGCCAGCTAGCCTGGATTTTCTATCAGGGTCCATGCCAGGACATTTTTAAGGTTCTGAACATTCACACAAGTTGAAAACTGGTAGGTCTTGATGTGAACTGAGCTTTGATGAGGTGCTATATGTTTATACCTATGCTTATCTCTTTTCTGAAAAAGAGCCTGGAGATGACTCTGAAAACCAGAGCAAGTTTGATAAGCCTGGGTTTGCCTGCCTGTAGACATTCTCTCCAACCAGTCCTGCAGCTTGTTCAGCTAAGCCAGCTTCCAAACCAGAGAACTCTAGTGCCTGACAAGACTTGCTCCTGCAAGCTGCATTCCCTCTTCAGCAGCGCAAAGGGAAGAGGCAGAGCAGACTCACTGATGAAAGGGAGCACTTGATTTTGTCTCCTGAGCATGACTTCATGCTTCACACTGACTTTCTCAGTCAAGTGCTGATGTGTCAAGTGGGTCTCAGAGGTGCTGGGGCTCCTGGAAAGTCCTGGAAGGCACCAAGAGCCTTGTTCAGTCTGTTTGTTCCTTTGGCACGTCTGAATTTTGCCACCTGTGCAGGAACAGTCTGGAAGCAGTTCCTGCTCGGGGGGCACCGAGCAAGTGTCTGTAGAGGCAGAGGTGCAGAAGAGCACAGCAGATGCTGATAAGAAAGTGATGAGTGTGCAGTGAGTGTGGGTGAGGATCCATTAACATGCGGATCTGTGGCTCGGAGTGGCTGGCACTTGGAGGCTGTTTTCACAGGAGCCCTTGCTCAGGCAGGGCTGACTCATCACGTTCAGTACATGCTGAGCTCCCGGCGCGCTGCTGCTTTGTTTATACATTGTTTCCATTTTTGACTGACTTCCCTGAATTACCCTTACTCACAAAATTAACAGAAATTATGCCACCTGATGGCTTCATAACGTGCAGAAGTGCACAGTTTCCTCTTCTGCTGTGCACGTACATATTTTTGAAAGGAAAAAAGAATAAGGTTTCTCTCATTTAAAATATAGTCCTGAGGAGGCCTGGATACTTTAAATTTGTCATATCTTTTTTTCTGTCTTCTTTTGGTAAATGTTTTTTGGTTTGTTTTTTTTGTTGTTGTTGTTTTGGTTTGGTTTGGTTTTTTTTTTTTGATTGTTTGTTTTTTGTTGGGTTTTTTTTTTTTTGCATGCAGAAAAGAGAACCTCATATGAATTTCTCTGTAACTGAGAGTAGCTGGAGTTGGATTTAGATTACAGTAGGCAAGACTTCTGCTTTATTAACTCTTCAGATGTCATAAAGTTAAAACAGCTGTGCCTTAGGTGTTGAAACCTTTGTTCTGCTTCTTCTTTTTCCTGCAGGACATATCTTCTGGTGGGAGCTCCAAAAGCCAACACTAGCCAGCACAACATCATAGAGGGAGGGCAGGTGCTCAAGTGTAACTGGAACTCAAACAGGAACTGCCAGCCCATTGTGTTTGATGCCACAGGTAATGTGTGGGTCACTGTGGGGGAGATGGGATGCCTCTGCTCTGATGTGGGGAAGCAGAAAGGTTTCAGGTCCCTGTGGGGTTTTTTTCATGCTCAGTGTGAATGTGGCTGGTTTTTGACTGGCAGCTAGTCAAGGCTTGCTTGTGCTCTCCTTTTCCTCTCCTCTCTTTTAGAATGGTTGTCCCTGGTATGTGCTGAAAGCCTGAGTGAGCAAACATTATTCTCCTTGTGTTTTAACCTATTTATATTTCTCCTCTGTACTTTTCAGCAATGCTAAAACATTTGGCAACCTAATTCCCAATGAACCCCGAGGGGTTTTCTTCCTATTAAGAATGTGTCATATGAGGAAAGATGCTTTTCAATATCAGCAAAGGTGGTTTAGGCAGAAATACCCAGAAGCTTCATCTGAAACCAGGAATATGGTCTCAAAACTGTGGAAAAATGTCTTTTTAAATTTTATCCCTTCAGATACAGCTCCACAGTGTTTGTGGCTTCTGTGATAGCAGCACTCAGGTCATAGGCACTCCTTACCCATTGCTGAAGCACAGAGGAGTTGAGCAGCAGCAGTGTGGACATGAAACATCTCAGTCATTCTCCATGCTCTGGTGCACACAGTGATTTCCACAGGCTGTGGCAGGTCATGAGAATGCACTGCATGTGCTTTTCTGCTCCAGCCACTCGGTGCTGAATCCTGTTTTCCACAGCATGTTTCAGGGCAGCGGAAAAACCTCCCCATGGCACGGCAGGGGATTAGCAAGACCCATGTGGTAAAGCAGAGGACACACCTGTGCCTTGAAGGTCTGGTTGGTTGTAATTCATTCTTGCCTCTGCCAGTATTTTGGCTTAGCAGCCTAAAAGTTGCTAGATTGATGCAGCCTTTTTAAATAGTGTGCAGTATAGTGGAGAAGCCCTTCTTCCAATTTCGCTGTCAAGGTATGCCACAAAAGGTTGTTGGTGTTCAGATTTCTGAAACCTTCATATCTTTTTGTGAAAACCACTGTGTCACCAGCTTCCTTGCCAAAAACAAAAAGGAAAGAAGTATGCAATGGCACCCACAAACCCCAAGTCATTATCATTCTTTCACTCATTTATCATTCTCTCATCTCATTCTACGGGAGCATATCTGTCAGATTACTAAAAATCTCTAATAAGATACAAAGTCTGGCATTTTTTTCTGCATCAGTGTCAAGGCAGCAAAATCAGATTAGAACTATCTTATTTTGTTGTTGTTCTCTGGGCTTGTTGTTTACTAGAATACAAGTGTGCTTTTTGTTAGTTTGGGCGCTTTTAAGAAAGAATCTTGATGTCCCTAGCTAATAATCATCATTAATATCATAGCATGGAGGTTCTAAACACATCTTCTAATGGGAATTACAGTGTATTTATGAGTTTATACTGTGAACATTTGCAGTAGGCTTTTCCATGTGCCAGGTGGAGTTGATAGAGGCTGCACTGCTTTCCTGCATGTCTCTGCTTAAGGGACGTGCTCCTGGGCAAACAGACAGTGTTTTGCTTGTCATTTTCCTTTAAGGTACAGCCATGTTAATTGCTTGAAATTTAACAGTAAAAATAGCAGGTCATAAAGGCTTAAGAGGATTTCTTTCAGGCAGGCTTTAACTCACTCCAGCTTTGAGGCAATGAATGGGGGAATAATGCATTTGTCAATTATTACCCTGGTGAAAAGAGGCATTGTATTTCAGCTTGATAAAATAATGAATGCCCTGAGACAAAGAAAAGAAAATGTCTTTTTCTTTGTGCATAGCACAATGCTCGATTCCCTGTCTTCTGGTGACAAAGTCAGTGCCAGCACTGGGAGCTGCTGCTCCTGCCTGCCCCTTGCCTGTTAGGGAACAGGGATTAGGGAAGGCTCCTGACCCACTTTGGGAAACAGGAAGTGGAAGATCTGACCACTAACTTGTGGTGCTGATGCAAAGGGGCTTTTTGTAGATGACTAAATGCAGCCTCTGCAGGAATCCAGGCGCATCGATCTCTGCTTATCATTTGTGCAATACCATCTGTAACTCCAGAGGTATTGCTTAGCCCTGCCATATGAGGCAGATTTTTTATTCCCTCCCAGATTCACTGGAAAAACCCAATTCTGCATTATTACTTAGATGTGTTTCTTCAGAATTATATTCTAATTGCTTACAGCCAGTGAGAAATCTGACCTGGGAAAATAATGAGAATGCTTGTCCTTGTGGCTTTCCTCTGTTTGCCTGATGATGCCAAACTCTGTAAGTGGAGCTGGGTGCCCTGTAATTAACAGGAGTCATGACCCTATTCCTGCTTCTGCTCCTTCTGCCAGGTAGCACAGCTGGAAATGCCAGAGCAGGCCAGAGGGAATGTGGCAAGGGAATGGAGGAAAGAACAAGCCTTGTTCTGACTGTGTAGGGTTGTGTTTTTCCTTTTTTTTTATCACAAATAAATATGAGACTAGGTGTTTACAGAGGTCCAGCAAGCAGAATTTCTTCCTCTAGATGTTGTTCTATTACTATTAATTAGGACAATTTCTTCTTAAACATTCCTTGTTTTTTTATTTAAGTTTTTCTACAGCTTTATGGGCCCATTTCTCTTCCCCATCTGTACAAAGGCCATGCTGACCTCACTGGCTGGACAGGGCTGGGTTTTATTTTCGAGCTCTTGCTTCTGGCTTTAACATCGTGTTTGCATGGCAGTGTGGTCATTTATGTGATCAAATGCCATAGCTTTTCTGTAGCCCAGGAGAGAAGGTACCAGCTGCTGGAGGATAACCTTTGGAAGAGCTGTTCCAGCCCTCAAGTTCAGCAGCATTGCTTGCTCACTTGCACTTGCACTTACCCTTACCCCAGCTGCTCTGGAGGAAGGTGATAAGTCATTGAGCTGATAGCTCCTGTACTATAGAATTTACTGCTTTGTGTATTCCTTCCTGTGGGGGACCACTCAGCTCTGTCAGGAGCAGGAGTCCATTTGTGCAATGTCATTTATGTAGCTCTCATGCTGAAATTACATGTATTTCCCTCTTTTTCATCATTTCTTTTTCACCCTTCACATCAGCCAGTAACATAAAAACCAAAATCAAACCAAAGCAGTCATTATAATTTTTAAACTTCCGGCTAAAAAAGCAATGTTCTTTCACAGCTTATTTTCTCATTTAAAACAGCAATATATTTCATGCAATCACAGAATGGCTTGGGTTGAAAGGGACTTTAAACATGATGTAGTTCCCACCCCCTGCCATGGGCAGAGAGAATTTGTGGAAGGGAATCTCCCCTTGTCCTGGATCTCTCAGCACAGTGAAATTCACTGGAGAATATTCTGTCTGTGTGTTTCTGTGCACATGACACTAATTGCTTTTGACATTCTGGTGTATATGGTGGCTTTGGAAGGCAAAATGTTTATATGGCACATTAACACTTCCCAAATGCAAAGATGCTTTGCTGTGGGGCTGCTCAGCCTTTCAGCAGTGACATCAGTTGGCTTTGATTTAACACAGTTGTGACTGTGTGAAAGTGGCATAACAGATGTGTGTGGTGGAGCCTGCCCTGAAGTTCAGGGTGCACGTGGCTGTGCCGCATGTGCTTGTGTCACTGGGCTAGAAATTTAATATTTGTTTTTAAAAAAATACTTTCTAATGTCATCAGGTAAGTGTTTCAGGCTGGCTTCTGCTCTTAGGAGCACATCAGGGTAGTAGGTTAAGGACCCAAGCCCCACAGCAAGCTTCCTCACCTGCACTCCCTGTTGGTCCTGTTGCAAAACTGAAATATGAAGCAGTGCTGCTGTTACTTTAGCAGGTTGTCCTGCAAGTCTACATAGAAACAGGTCTGATTTAAATATCTTTTAACCCTATTCCTGTTTACATTGTTAATTCAGCAGTGAATGTGCCTCTTTCACAAAACTAAAATTTCTGGCATTGGTTTTCTTCTATATCTTGACTTCTTTCTACAAGTGACAAACCATAACCACAATTTCAATTCAATTGCTATGTAAAATACTTGGAATTTTTCCCCTCTGTCCCAGTTAACTTTCAGACTTTCAGAATGTGTAGGAGGCCCCATTTTTTTCAGGACAAGCACTGAAGGGGAATTTATATGCTCAAGATAGCATATTCTTCAAAATTTTCATAAACACAAGCAATGATATTAAATCTTTTCCCCTCTGCAAGATGTTTTACATTCAAATTAACCAAAATTACAGGTTGTAGCTCAAGGTAAATATTGATCTTCATTAATTCTTATCTGTTCTCCACACTGGATAATGTTGTGACTGAAAATTTAGGTATTTTTTTGTTTAAATCCATCGAAATAGGGGAATGCTCTGAATTTCGTGAAGAAGAAAGTATCTGGGGAAGCAAATAGTGGAAAAACTGCTTTTACACCTGCCTGAGCCCTTTCCACCAGACTGACCAGAGACGCGGTTCCTCTTAGAAAGCTTCACACTTGGCTTTCTCTGCCAGCTGCTTAGCAGCTTTTTCCAGGAAAAACACATTTCTCGTGGGTAAACCCTGAAGGGAATGTGCTTAATAAGCAGCCCATTTTCTGTTTCTGATCAGTTCTGAGGCCAAGGTCCAAACCCATTTGTTTTAAAGCCATATCAGTCTCCATCTTCTTTTTTCATCTCCACAGCCTTCACAGACTGGTACAGCAAGTTTTTTGTGGAGAGTACCAGATATTGCCAACAGTGTTTCCAGAGTCTTCCTCAGGAAAAAGATTCCTGGAAAGTTAAAGGGTATTGCACAAGTTAAATTTACTTTGTGTAGTTGTCCATTTTCTGTGTATAAAAGTAAACATTTTTTTATTCTGTGCAACAGGAGGCTCAGAAGTTCACTGAGCCAGACAACAAAACCAGTGAGCAGAGGGGTGGCCAAATGTGCTTTTTAGGAAAATCAACACATAATCTTTATGTTTTTACTTCTGTGTTTTACAGTGAGGCAAGCATGGAATGGCAGGGTTGATACCCTTAGCTAACTGTCTAGATAAATACCACCATTATTTGCCCCTGGAATTTTAGAGGATCATTTTGAGTTTTCATTTCAACAAACAAAAAATTATTCAGAGACCCATGTAACCAGTTGGAGTTAATCAGGCTACACATGCAGCAAATTAATGTAAATCAAGGGTTTCCTATGTGCTTGCTTTCCAAAAAGAAACAATCTTCATAATTATTTATATTCTTTTATTTTTCTTATTGGGCTCCTAGTTTGGAGTCAGTCAAGAATAGTGGCAAATGGTTTGGTAGAAATAGCATTTCCTCATGTGTCTGTGGATTTTCATAAAAGTTTGACCAAATTATTTTATTACCTGCTGCTATTTTAAAAATTAAAATTAAAAAAAATTAATTGAGAAATGTATCTGCTGCAGTACAAGATGCTTGAAACTGTAGCTCTTTGTCAGTGCCAGAAAGTGCAGTCCTGAGACTGCCCCAAGAGCTGCTGCATTTAGAATCATCTGATGAAATGCAGACAGCTCTACGAACTGCTGCAAAGGAAAATATGCTCATAAAAACCAATTTGAACTTCTATGCTAATGAATTGCAGATTTCTTGAGCAGATTTTGTGTTCAGCCCAGGAAGATTTGCTTGTTCAGACAATGGATTGTTTTGCTTTTCTGAGACCTGTGGTAAACCAGGGATGCGTGGCTGAGTGGTCATTCCTTCTCCTGGGGAAAGCTTTCCCTGCTGCTTTCATTCTCTGCAGCAGAGCTCAAAATTCAAGACTGGGGAGACTTGCAGAGGCTGTTGAATACTAGAAACTAGGAGTATATCAAGTGTGGTGTGTTCTTGCTGCTTTGGGAAAAGAATTCAGTGTGGCCTCTGCCTGGAGAAAGTTTTATCGCTGACCCTCGTACTGTTCCTCCTCTTCCCCCTTCCCATGTTTTGATGCAAGAAAGTAATTTTAGAGAAACTGTTAGTTCTTAAATGCTTCTGGATACAATTCTTTGGAGACTGGATATTTTGTTTTGTGCTAAAAGAGAAGAAGGAGACTTTTCAAAGGAAATGTGCTTGTAAAGAACTCTCCTGAGTACTCCTTAGCTTTGCAGATTTGGGTTTTTTTTCCTATCCCCCGAGTGGGTGATCCTAGACAATAGGAGGCTTTGTTTGGAAGCCTAAGCCACCAGTTTGGCATGGCTGGATCTATCTGTGACCTATTTAGCTTGAAGTGGGTATTTTAACTGCCTCGGGCAGCTTTGAGCTGTAGCACTGCCCCGGTAAGATCTGCTGATGAAGTTATGGCTGCAGTGGGTGCCATGAGCTTACATTTCCCTTCTGGAGATTTTGATCATTTGTGCAAAACAGTCAGTTGTTCAAAACTCCATCATTTCCACTTAAAAAATAAGGAAGTGTGGGACAGGTCAGTGTTCTTTGAAAATAGCTTGTTCTAACAAAGGGCTGCTTTATTTTTGGCTGATTACTTTATTGGTATCACTGCAGAATCCACAGGGGAATTTCAATCTCAGAAGTCATTGATTTCATCAACAATAAAGCAATAAATCTTGTGAAGACCATGCATTGATTGGGAGTGAAATTGATTGATTTTTATCTGGCTAAATCTCTCCTTAGCTCAGTCCCCCTGAAGTTTGGTTGTTATCCTTTTGCTTGTGCTGTGCGGCTGGGGCATGCCTTGGGATCCGGGTGCTGCTCTGAATGCAGAAGAGAGCAGCAGAACCTATGGAAACTCCTCCCCGCGCTGTTAGAGCTGACAGCAGAGAGCTGCTCATGCTTTAGTGATTAGGTAGAGTCCTGCCTGAACACTGTTGGCTCTGTCTGGATGTGGCTGGCTCGCAGGGGGATGACGGGTTGGAAAAAAAAAAGGCGGCTTACTTCTGTTAGGCGAGGGAAAAGATGCTTTTGTTCCAGCCCTGCCCGGGGGAAAACGTGGGATTCATACCTCAGGAGAGGGAAGGGGAGTAGTGGGAATGTCTGTATTCCCCTCTGCCTGAGTCACTGCAAAACACAGTGGATCAACCAAGGTTGCTAAAGCATCAGCTGCCTCCCAGCGTGGGGAGTTTCAAGGGAAGATGAGCTCAGGTTCGCTTGCTCCTGCTGCCTCAGCTGAGGTTGAAATCGCTCAGATTTTGGTTGTAATGATAGATGAAAGATACTTGACACTGCATAGAGTTCTCCTGTATGAAAAGAGGGCTTTTGCATATTTCATAGCTTTTTCTTTTGGCTAGCTGCACAGTTTCCTTTCACCTAGAAGGGCAACTTCATTTCCATGCAATCAGCATAGTTACAAAGAGGTTTATTTTAATGAGAGGTCTGTGAATTGGATGGCTATTTACATTTTACAACTTCTTAAGTGTTTTTAGTGTGATGACACTGAACCAGGTTTCATCAGTTCAGTGCCTCCTGACTCACGATCATCTCTGTTAAGTGTGTCTGAAGATGGGGTGAGATGTTTTAGTTCAGTTTGTTCATTACCATAAAAACAGGCAGGCTGCAAGTTACAACTGGATCCACTTACTCAACAGCAGGACTTTCCTAGTAACTCCTTTGTTCCTGTAACTGATAATATTCACCTTGGGAAAAGAAAGTGCCAACTATCCAAAGGTGGTAGTTAAAAGAAATCCATCACTAAAAACAAAAAAAAGAAGTGATCTTTTTATTGTATTTGGAAGATGGATTTCTTTTCTTTTTTCTGCAATTTCTGCCCAGCATCTCTCCACATTAATTTTCATTTTTCAGTTCAAATCCTATGGAATGTGGTAAAGAGACAGTGCTCCATTGCACCAGCAACATACCTTTTTTTTCTGCTTTTGTTTTAATTTTAATTCTGTTCTTTTTGTTTTAATTTTAATTTTGTTCTTGCCCTGACTACCCCATCCCTCCACCTTGTGAGACACAGCACTGTTGACTTGACATGTCAGCCCTTTTTCCCTATGGAAAGAGTCATGTAAAAATCATCATGTGATGCCTGCTACAATCAGAAGGAGCAAAGGAAAGACCAGGGCAGAAGCTGCCTTTACAAATAGGAAATAATACCCCATGGCCATATGACATAACCCTGGAATTAGTGACCCGTCAAGTACAAGTTTCTGTAGCAGCTGCATTTTAGTCTGAAAAATGGCATTGCATAAAAACTCTGAATGTTTTCTGGAATAAATCTAGTCAGAATATAGTTTGTCCTGCCTAGATATATTTGTTTGAATGCCTTTTTAAAGGCTTTTTCAAGGCAAGGTTGGATGGAGCTCTGAGCAACCTGGTCTAGTGGAAGGTGTCCCTGCCCATGGCAGAGAGGTTGGAATGAGATGACCTTTAAGGTCCCTTCAAACCCAAACCAGTCTGTGATTCTGTGATTAAAATGTACATCATTGGCTTAAAGATGTGTGTAGGGTGTTTTTGGAATACTCTGAAATTTTAGAAATGCAAGAAAAGGCTGTAAGAAATACAATAAGGCTACAAGAACCCTTATAGCACTAAGGCTGATTATAATACATCAAAGCATTGGGCTGGATTTATAAATCCCTGGATGCTTAAATCTAACCTGTAATACAGTTTGGTTCCTTTAAGGTAGGTACTGTTTTTTAAAGGGTATGGGGGAAGGCTTGTTCTTTAAAAAAAAAAATCAATACATGTATATATAACCACTAAAAATTGTACAAAGATAAAATAATAATCAAGTCAGGCTCTTTGCAATAAAGCACAGAAATACTGAAGTCGGTCCTGTACCTTCCCATGACACATCTACTTTATGGTATAGCTCAGTATTTAACTGTGGTTAAAGCTGCTTCAGTGAGGGCTCACATTTAAGTGTTTTAATGTTTGTTTTTCCCAGTCATGAAGAAAAACCTCAAATGGTTTCTTGTTTAAAGTGAGGGGATTTTTGTTGAGTGGGATTTTTCCAGAATTCCTCATAAAATTAGTTTCTCTTTGGATCTGAGAGAAAGGCTTATAATGTATTTGTACAGGAGAGAATTCTGAGTGAGTATAGGTAAAAAAAAAAAGTTTACTTTTCTTCTCTAATGGAGAGTTAACATCAGATTTGGCCTGTATCAATTTTTTATCTGAGACTTCTTTCTGTGTTTCCAATGTACAAATTTTCCACTTCATCTAGATCTTCTGTCCTCACACACTTTCCAGTGTTGCAGCCATTCTCAAGCTGAACTCAAGGCCCTCTCCCTAAGAGCCCCTCACTTAAAGTTTTAAAGAACCTAAAGAAGCTTTGAATACAAGAGAAACTCAATCTAAGGCATCTTAGCCTTGTAGCACATCTTGCTTTGTTATGTTTGCACTGACACAGGGCAACTTGACTGAGATGTTTGCAGTAAGTTTCTGCAATAGAGGTGCTATAAATAACTAAAATCCAGCTTGCCAAATTGCCTCATGGAACACATTTTTCTGTGGGGTGGTGGGGTTTTGTCAGAATTCTTCATTTGTTGTTCAGGCCTTCAGAAATGACGATGCTGGCTTCTGAAGTCATGACATCTGGCACATAAACTCCATTTGGCACACAATTATCTTTGTGGTCATGTTCGTTTACTTTCCGCTTTGGGGATTTGGGGTTTTTATGTGCCAGCTTCTCGTTTTATCTGAAAGCTACATAGAGATTTCTAATATTATCATCCTCAATTTAGAGCTGAATCAGGGCTTTTTTAATACTGTAGAAAAATATTTTTGTCCCCTAAACACCAGGGGAGATGCTGTCCTGGACACTGATCCTTCTTGGCAGCTGAAGTGTGCACAGGGAAAAGGCAGAGAGGAGCTCTTTTGGCAACCTGTGCTGGTTGTTCTGCTGGCTCCCCTCTTCTCCAGAGCAGTCAGCATAGACCATGGGCAGGTGGCACCAATAACCAGTGCTTGGCTTTCCTTTTATTGTATTCTTTATTCTTATTATTCAGCCCAGACTTCAAGGAGCTAATTTCCTTAACAGCTGAGATAAAATCAGGTTGATAATGCAGAATGGCTGCTTAATCTATATTACAACACAGGCCTTTCCTTCTACTTCTTGCCTGTTGTTTTAAACTTAAGTGGGAGGTTTGCATCCTAGACACCTTTATAGTACCTAGGACAATAGGATTCTGCTTTACACTAGGGAACTGCTAGACCAGCTTTCATTTTTGCCATGCATACCTAGTGCTGTATAAGTATCCAACAGAAAAGTATAAAATGCCACTCTGCAACTATCCCCAGGTTTAGCATTGTTTAAAGCTGTGTTTGGCAAGTAGAGCTGAGACGTTTCTTTGTGTTCAAGAGTAGCTGGACAAGTAGAGGGCAGAAGCCAAATCTGTCTTTCCAGGCTACGTAACCCTGGGTGTGGTTAAAAGATGAATTAACCACTTTTAAATCCCTGTTGGTGTCAAAAAGGATATAGTTCCCAGCCTTGTGTTGCTGTCCTCTCCCCAGCAGCTTAGCACTGCCCCCCTCCCCATGCAGCCAGCTGGGTTGGAACCTCATGCTGCTGAATGCTTTTTTAAGGAGGGTCATTCTTAGGTGGTTCATGATGTGAGCAGGGGAGTAGTGCCAAGAGAGATGCACAAGGAATTAACCTGGGACAGGATAAAATGGGAACTGCTGCCCCTTTGGGTGGCAGCTTCATCTGAAACTCACCCAGTCGTGCTTTTGAGCAAAGCTATCTGTGGGTGGATATCCATAGTTAAAGACAAGGAACAGAAAAAATGTGTGTGTCAGAGATAGTTCCCTATCTGGAAAACATCCTGATGTGGTTTTGTTTTTCTGTACCATTAAAAGGTGATATGGAGGCCTCCAAACTACATTTTAGCCTGTGCAAGGGTGAGAGTATAAAGGTTCAATGTACATAAATCTGTGGAGATGTGCTGGCCATCAGCAATTATTTATGTTCAATGTACCTAAATCTGTGCAGATGTGCTGACCATCAACAGTGATTTATGTTCAATGTACATACATCTGTGCAGATGTGCTGACCACCAGCAATGATTTATGTTCAATGTACCTAAATCTGTGCAGATGTGCCGACCCTCCAAGCTTTAGCACCAGCCCAGTGAGAGATGGAGGGGAGGTGACAAAGGGAGGTGTGGGGATTTGAGTTGCCTTTGATGACATTAAAAAAAACCACAATAGTTCTCTCTGTTGCAATGTGCTTGGCATTGGTTTCTGTGTAGTTCTAATCTGAGAGCAAAAATAGTCCAGATACTTGCTTGTTTTGGCTGAGTCGGCAGATTAAAATCTCTTTTGTCTTTTCCGTGGGACTTTCCTAAAGGAAGTAACACAATCTCTGCAGACAAAGCATTCTTTACAAGGTGTAAAACAAGCAGGGAAATTCTGGTTCAAGTGGCCTCAGTCTCTGATTCATAGCAGAGCTGGGTTTGGGGATCCCCTGGCACTCTGCAAGTGATGTGTGGCTGCTGCCTCATCCATTCCTGTAGTTTTAGGCTCTCTAAACCAGCCAGTTAGGGAACTTTTAGCAAAGGCACGTTTTTCAAAGTGTTAGATCGATTTTCTTATTATGCTGGCAAAGTTTCCCTCATTTTGCCAGTGAAAGTACACAAGAAACACCAAAAAATTCTATTATTTTATATATATATAATTATTATCCATATTAATATATTATTTTCTAAATATTCTATAATATTATAATAATATAGAATAAATAATATATGATAAATATATAATATAATATATATTATAAATAAGAATAGATATTATAAATATTATATATTATTCTATTATTTGCTAAATATATATTTGCTATATATTTTCTATTATTTTAGCACTCATACCTGCAGAAGTACTGCTTGTTTCTACCAGCCAGCATCACAGAACAGACACCAATGCAAATTACTCAGTCTTTACCTTGCTCTCTTTCCCCATATCTTTTAAGCATGCAAATTTCCTGCTTTGTGCATTGCAGTGACACTCAGAATAGAGATGTTACCACTTGGTGGAATTAGGAGAAGGATCTCATTCCTGATTCTAGCCAAAGCTCACATGATTTAATGGAGGCAATATTTCTTTTAGAAGCATCAGTCCTAACAGGGCTTTGGCTCTGCTCCTTGAGCAGTGCTGTAATCTGCTTGGAAGTCAAATATCTCAGCTATGAGGTATTTACTGTGTGGCTGTCAAACGTGCTACAAACTTTGAGCTCCTACAACTCATCAGCATTGTACCAATGCTCTGTGTGCAAAAACAGCTGTTTTGGACCCTTGATATAAAAAAAATACTAATAAATCATTTTTAAAGCCTGGTTTCATCAAAGTGTGATATTCTCCAATGTTGCTGTTCCTGGTTTTCTCTGTA
The DNA here is from genome assembly GCA_035047745.1 of Catamblyrhynchus diadema. NCBI lineage: Eukaryota > Metazoa > Chordata > Aves > Passeriformes > Thraupidae > Catamblyrhynchus > Catamblyrhynchus diadema. The sequence continues at coordinate 182,895 of JAWWMN010000002.1, read as the reverse complement.
TGCATCAAAACCAATGGCTTTGTGTGTTTTCTTGGTTTTTTTTTTTCATTTTTACTGTACAGTTCCTGTAAAATTATGCTTCTTTTTTCTTTTCTTTGTAGGTAACAGAGACTTTGCTCCTGATGATCCGCTGGAATTTAAGTCTCATCAGTGGTTTGGAGCCTCTGTGAGATCCCAAAATGATAAAATTCTGGTAGGTCTTTGATGCCCTTCAGATGCATCAGTACTGAGATATTGCAGTGGCAGAAAATGTGAAGAGATCCCGATAACTTAGAATTTAAACAAAATCCCACTAATCAGCATTAATTTTCTTTTCTTTAGAATTTCTTAGCTAGGCTTTGCTTAACTCCTTATAAACAAAACTAGTAGCATTTTTTCTAGTTTTAAGGAAAGTAACAAAATTAGTTTGATGAAGTTAGAATGTATTATAAATTCTTGATAAACACTTCACAGGTGTTGCTTTAAGAAAATATTATTTCTCAAATTCTTGATATAAATTAGCTATTTATAAAATACAAACTGATGGTAATCCTGCCCCTCTGCTGATAGTATAAATCTCCTCTAATAACACAAGACACATCTGCTAGGTTTTTTTGTTGCTTTTCTATAGAAAATTGGAATTTCATTGTATTATTTGGTACCCACCAGTATTTTGAAGAGGAGTTTGTTTCCTCACTGTTGTGTGCTCTTCCCTAGGCCTGTGCCCCACTGTACCACTGGAGAACTGAAACAAAACAAGAGAGAGAGCCTGTAGGAACTTGTTACCTGCTTGCTGGGTCAAAATTTGTGGAATATGCTCCCTGCAGGTCAAGTAAGTGTAGGGCTCTTGGGTTGCTTTTCACTTTGGAATTCCTCTTGTGTCACATTTTGTGTACATTTTGGAGTGGAATTTCTCCCTTCCATGTATAGCAATAAGAACAAAACTTAAAAACTAGATCCAGACCTCTGAATTCTCCTCCACTTGAGGCCCATGATGGAGACCTTGTTTGCTCTACTGTAGGCCAGAGGAAAATCTTAAGTTCAAGAATCACTGGGCTTGAGGATTTTGTTGTTGAAGGGACCAATTCTGTAGTAATCACTCAAGCAAAATTATGTAGTAAGTGCTTTTTCAAAAAACAGCTCTGGAATTCTTATGAATCTCAAGTATTTTATCATTATTCAAGTACATTAAGGTGCAAGCTCATTTTAGAAGACAAGGTTTTGCAAAAATAGGTTCTGGTGTTCCTGTGTGTATACATGTGTAGTGATGCATTATTTAAATTGTATCAACTGTTGAACATTTGGAGTCTTATTTTCCAAATGCTTTGCATTCATTTCCTCTAGTTGGGCTCATAGATTATTTAGAAGTTTATAACCTAAAACTTGAAATCAGGATTGACTTTTTATTTGCTGAAAATCATTTGTGAGCAGCGGGAATAAAATCCAGCCTGGTACAGCATAACAAGAAGTTAAATAAGAAGCATTAAATTAAATCATGCTAGTTAAGCAGTCACACTTTCAGATAAGGAGCTCCCAGCATTTCTATTCTGAAGCTGTATAATCCTCAAATTGATGCAGCCATAACAATTCTTGCTGGGATGAGTCTCAGTATGGAGATATTTTTTCAGCCAGCTATGTTCTTTTTGTTTTAAGCCAATTCAGCTTTCTTTTCCATACCAAAAGAAAAACTCATCCCGTCTTTTCCAAATATCCTATTTCCTGAATAGAAAGTGCAAATATGTTTTCCAGAGTTTTGAAGATGAAATACAAAGGAACATGGGGTTGCTGTTTGCTTTAAGTGTGCTAGGCTAGAACATGTGCTAATGTTACATGTCTATTAGGCCAGCCCTAAAATTGTTACAGCATTTGGTTGGGAGTTGTTGATAAAGAGAAAATACTGATTAAGGAGAAAAGTATTCCAAGGTTCAAGTTTAGGAGTGCAAGTTTACATAGGGAGATGCACTGAAAAGTATCTGCAGTGCTGCAGCTGATGGAGTACTGATAATACCTTATTTATTTATTTTTCTCCTCTTTCTTTTCTATCTTTGGTAGCAACTATTGACGCAGATGGACAGGGATTTTGTCAAGGTGGATTTAGCATTGACTTCACAAAGGTATGTGATTTTTTTTGTCATTTCTGTGGGTCAGCAGACAGCTGCAAGTTAGCAAACCCTCCTGATACAGAGCACTTAAAATCACAGCTATTATGAAACCAAATGTTACTGTTCCTGGTGGGGAGCTAACCCACAACCAAACAAAATTTATCAATAAACAAAAAAATAACTTGAAACCACTTAATAAGCTTTTATAAACCTGTTTCTCCCAACATCTTCAGAGCAGCACACTTTCACCTCTTGCAGGAACCATGTCCTGAACAAATGATCCTCTTTCCCAGATTCCTGCCATACCCTCTGCTGCAGCTGGTCTTCAACTGAATTCAATGTGATAGTCAGGATTTTTGAGACATGGGATTGGTGTTATAGCTATTGTTATAGCTATTGTTACTTCTTGAGGAATAACAACTCAGGGAGCTGGTAAACAATGCGTTTGTGAATCATATTTGATTTCCTCATCAGCCAGCAGAAGTACAGGGGTGTTTTACTGACTTGTGTCTCCTCTGTGCTCTCCCTGCCTGTTCTAGCTCTTTTTATTTTTTCAAATTCACAATTACTTTTGAAATCCAAGCACAGTAAAACTGTGCACAGATCTGAGAGGGTACTGTGGTGTTTTATGTTGTACAGTGAAATTGCTGAGCAGAGTCAGGACGTGTTAAGACCACGCAAGCCCTGTTTGTGATGTGGCTCATTTTTAGGTTCTCACATCTCAGGATGAGGTCATATCCCATCACTCTTTGCCCAGGGCCACTCTTGGTTTTCCTCCAGAGGAAACTGCCAAGTGCAGGAGAGGGCTGTGGGTGTTTGGGTTATTTTGCACACACCCTCAGGGTCACTGTGCAGATTCCAGGCCCAGTTAAAACCAACTTTGGGCTCTAATCCAAAACCTTAGAGTGGGCAAGCCAGGGTGTATCTCCAAATGTCTGACCTAGATTTTTCTGAGTGGTGAATACAGGAGTTTTTAGGATTAAAACCTGAATAAGTGGCTTAATTATGCAGCAAAGCCTATGGCCTAATTCAATACTTACAGAGCAAATTCCCAACCCTGGGATAGCTAATGTGGTTAAAGTTTTATAAAATGGTTTTGTGAATTGCAGTTGTGCCAAGAAATATGGAGTGGGGGAATTACATCACAGTTATTCTGAATTAAGCTTTTCTAGTGCTAAGTTACAGAAAATGGCAGAGGCAGAAGATGACACTATTTTGTGTACTGACCCAAAAATATGATGAAACACTCTGAGTTTTCTCCTAATTGTGTTCCCGTTGCCATACATTCATGGGGGAAGAAGGGTCTATTGAAATAAAAACAGAATTCTGCCTAGAATTCTAAATGAGTGGAACAGTCACTGAAGGTTTTTGTTAGCATTTTACAAGATGCATTTCTAATTAATCACTCCTTCAAAAAGGGTGGTGGTCAGCAGAGCTACAGTGATGTACATACGTGGGATTTCTTCCCACAAACATAGGATGTGCTGTCTGGCTTTAGATGTGCTTCATGTGGTTTTAATTTTTCTTTCTGTCTTCCTTTTCTTCTTCCCTTCCAAGGGAGACAGGGTGCTGCTGGGAGGACCTGGAAGTTTTTACTGGCAAGGTGAGAGTATCATTTAAGTCACAGAGAAGATGATCTTTATGATTTTTCTCTTTATCCTCTTAATCATTTTGTTCCACAGTCTTCCAGCTGCTGTCAGTCTTTGTCAGTAAGAAAACTGACAGAAATGTTTTTTTGTCCTTAAGAATATCTCCTGAATAATCAAGGCAACCACAGATAATGGTTGTAGTAATAATAGCATAGATGTCCTTTGTGTTTTAAATAATTCCATGATCATTATTAAGGCATTTTCCTAGAACCTGAGATTTGTTTTCATCAGCAGGAAAAGTTTCCTTTAGCATATTTTGTTTTGCTATGTACATGTTTCATAATTTAACACACAAAGAGTGCATTTTTAATGAGAAATATCCCCTCTAAAGAGAATTTCATTGTTTTCCTCTGATGGCAAAGATGTTTTGCATTTGTCTTAATTGGTTTGTGCTGTGGGGCACATTTTACCTCTACCTGGCATTACCTGTGTACTTTGCTCCTGTGGGATTCAGGATTATTCAGCCTTTAACTGCGGCTCTCTGTTCAAAGGAGGCTGCTCTGTAATGAGGACACAGCTGCCAAACTCTGCTGCCTGCTTCTTAATGGAACTTCTAACATTTATTAATAGATTTTCTGTATCATGCCAGCCTACATGTAGGTGCAGCAGCACAGAAGGCTTGCTCCAGTCCTGTATTTTAAATTACAAACAAAATTGAATTATTAAAGCTAAACTGCAGATGCAGTATCATATAAATCAGGTTTCTGCATTTATTTTATAGCTTTTTGGCAAAAGTGACACTTCATCTGCCAAAACAACCTCATCCTCTCCTACTACTACCAAAAAAGCCCACTTGGCTCTGAATAGATGACAATAGTATGCTCTGAAAACAATAATTTTCATCCTAAACTTTTATTCCACGTGTTCTGAGTTGCTGGAGGAGGATTTTTCCCTTCACTTTACGCATGTATGAATATGTATGTGAAGTGCCATTCTGAATGGGGTTTTTTGGTGAGTCAAGCTTTAGTTTAGAGTAGAAGAAAAGAATGTAAAGGAGTCACCACCTAGTGGCTGATGCAGTGAAAATGGAGAACATGGCAATACACCATGCTCATCTCATTTTTGTCCATTTTATTGGCTTCTTGTCTGCCAAAACAGGCTCTCCTGTTGTGGTATTTGAGCAAGGAGCACCTAAAGGGCTCAGTTCTGCACAACCATGAGCGTATGATATCTCAGCCCTGCCTTAGATTGGCCTCTGTTTTCAGTGAGATCTCTGTGTGTGCCTTTGATTCAATATGTGAACATGTTTTTGCTGGAGTGGGATCCGTATTTTCACTTGTGTCCTTCCTGGTGCTGCTGCAGTTGGCTCCTCTCTGGTCTATGTTGTGGAAGAGCCGCTGCTTTTGAGGGCAACGTTCTGTGAACGAGCTCACCAATTCTGGTTGTGGTTTTCAGCTCTTTTCTCTCTCTTTAGGCCAGCTGATTTCTGACAGAGTGACAGAGATTGTGGCAAAGTATGACTCCAAAGTCTACAGCACCAAGTATGATGACCAGTTAGCCACCAGGCCTGCCAGTGCTGCTTTTGATGACAGCTACTTGGGTACGTGGTGGGAAACCAGAAACCTCCACCTGCAACACTCCCTGCCTACTTCTAAATCACACAACTAACAATTCCACATCTAACAGACAACAAGGCAGGGAATTCCTGAAAATGCACTCATTTATCTATGATGGAATTGTAGTTATTTATTGTTTACTCCCTGCCACTGCTGATGCTTACATCTAAATCACACAACTAGCAATTCCACATCTAACAGATAACAAGGCAGTGATATTCCTGAAAATACACTCATTTATGTATGATGTAGTTATTTATTGTAGTTATTTTGCCACAGGCTTGACTCAAAAAGCACCCAATGACAAAATAAATGGAAGTATTTTCATGATTTTACATGCTCTGTGATTCAGGCTGAATATGGGAGTGGCAAATGTATGATTTTTATATGAGAGGTTAGTCACATAGGTGGTTGTTTGTTTGTTTGTTATTTAAAAGCAGCTGTTTCTAAATAACCTACCAAAACAAAATAAAATTATGTTTTGGAAGAAAAACAATGAGGAGTAGGAAATCATTATTTTGCTTCATGTACGTCTAACCAGGCTCAGGAAAAAAAGCAAGGATGTACCAGGACAATTCCCAGGATGATAATTTTCAAATTTTCATCTTCTGATCTCAAATTCCTGGATACTGATGAGTTACAGCCACTCCTGGAGCTCTTCGTAGTCTAAGCTGCTTCAAGGCAATATTTATACCAGTGCATTTTAAGATGAAGAGAGGAGGACTGTGCACAGAAACACTTGTGAAAAGCATAAAGAGAAATGAAAGTTTCAATAAGGTTTTTAAAGCCTCATCTTGTCTCTGCAGGTTATTCAGTGGCTGTTGGAGACTTCAATGGTGATGGCATCGAAGGTAAGCCCCTTGATTCAGTAAGAACATCACGGTAATAGGCTGGGCAGATTTTTCAAACCTATGGTACAGTGCACAGGGAAATGCTAGGAAGTGAGTGTTCAAGTGCTAGGAATGAGCTGTTCTGTTCAGCAGTCACTGTGCCTTGGGACCTGACTGTTATCTGTGTCTTGCTTTATGTTTCAGACTTTGTATCTGGAGTCCCACGGGCAGCAAGAACTCTGGGCATGGTAAAAAATTTGAAAGATTAAACTTTACAATAAGTAAAAAAAGGTGACTATTGCTGGTTTGCTGTAATGTGTATTTCTTCCTGTGCAGGTGTCCATTTACAATGGGAAAAACATGTCCTCCATGTACAACTTCACTGGAGAGCAGGTGGGTGGCTCTGCTGACTGTGGTGGGTGACCAGGAAGCCTTTCCTATGTTGCAAAAGTATTTAGGGTACTAGATAATAGTCTGTATATTACTGGCTTGATTGCCAAAGCAACATTTTATGAAGTCTGAGGAAATTCTAATCCTATTTAAATGAAGGAAAGGCTGCCTGTTTTGAGAGCTGGGAAAGAGACTGGATCATGAAAGGGGAAATGGGAAAAGTAACCAACAGGTTTACTTTCTAAGAGTATGGAAGAGGAACAAAAAAGAAAGGAAAAAATAAAATTTGTGGCTTATGTTATCATCACCCTGATGTATTTTGTGTACAGATTTGTGTAAAGTTGTTTGTTTGTATCACTACAACTCATGGGTTTGGTTTGAATTTTGTTTTCCAGATGGCTGCCTATTTTGGGTATTCGGTGGCTGCCACAGATATCGACGGGGACAAGTAAGTGTCCTCTTCTCCCTCTTCTCACCAATGCCACCCAACTAGTTTCTGGAAAGAAAAAATAGCTTTTATTAAAAGGTCTTTCCCACACTCTAGATTTCTCTCTTCATTGCTGGTTTAACACATCTGCATGATTCTTTTGATAACACTAGGCATTTGTTTTAACATTTGTAGGTTTGTTTTTGCATTTATCTGCATAAATACATGTGTATATTCACATGCTTAAGGCCCATTAAATTTTTGTATATTTGTGCTTACCTGGTCAATAAATATTTGCTTCCAGTTGAATTTAAAGATAGTTAGCTTTCATCTGAGTGTTGACTTCAGGGCTGAGCTAACAGTGCTGAAGAGAATGAATTTTCCTGCTGCTGCTGAAGAGCTCTGTCCTGTTTTGGTCCAGTTACACAGATCTGTTTATTGGAGCCCCTCTTTTTATGGATCGAAGCTCAGATGGGAAGCTTCAGGAGGTTGGCCAAGTAACCATCTGCCTTCAGCGAGCCTCGGGAGGGTTTCAGACAGCAAAGCTGAATGGCTTTGAGATCTTTGCGCGGTTCGGCAGCTCCATTGCACCCCTTGGAGACCTGGATCAGGATGGCTTCAATGGTAGGATGCTGACTTGCAGTATTCACATTCTCTGAAAAAAATTCTTCTGCTAAGGATTTTTCTTCTGGGAAGCTGAGAGGCTTCAGAGAAAAGGAAAACAATTTTTATCTTATTTGCTTCCCCTGTGTTTTGCTTATGTGGGATGTGTTTGGAGATGGTTTAGCCAAAGGTGGTTGCTTGGTTGGATTCTGGTGTGAGCTGTTTTAACTCTTTGGCCAATTGGGGCCAAACCGTGTCAAGATTTTGGAAAGAGTCATGAGTTTTCATTATTATTTTTTTAACATTCAATAAGTATCTCTTCTGTATTCTTTAGTATAGTTAATATAGTATTCTTTAATATACCATAGTATTATAAAGTAATGAATTAGCCTTCTGAGAACATGGAGTCAGATGTGTCATTCCTGCCTTTGTCAAGACATTCCCTGCAAATACAATGTTGATTCCTGATCAGGATCTCCTGGTTGTGGGGGGTGATGTCTCAGGTTTTAGCTTTTATATTTTTCAGATTCTGTACTGCTTTAATGTGTAGTTCTGAGCTTCATATTAGAGGATGGTAACAATTCCTTCTCTAGCTGGGGACCAAGGACAAATGATCCAAATTTCAGGCCCAAGAGCATAAACAACATGGACTGAAG